>BSBN01000241.1:1200000-1677500 GCA_027924645.1 Cunninghamia lanceolata
TAATTTTGATCTAGGATGTCTTGGATGACATGTTTAAGATGGATACAGTTGTTGGTCGTGTGGCCTCTTCCTTTGTGGTACTCACAAAAATTAGTGTCTTTCCAATAGTGAGGTTTCACTTGGGGTTCATAGTCACTAGTGGGTGGAAGAGTGATCCCATTATTGGCTAACAACTTTCTTAGTGGTGAATCTTGGGACTCCCCTAGGGGTGTGAATTTTTGTCTAGGATTTGAGGTGAACCATTGCTTTGGCTCGCGTGAGAATGTTTTATTGGGTGTAGTGTTTGTTGTCTCTCCTTTGAGAGTGAAGATAGGTTGTTGTTTCTTAGGAGCCGCTACCTTGGCATCTACCACTCCATCATTGACTACATTCTTGTTCTTAGTCCAAAATTTTGACTTGTCCATTGTGTAGTTTAAGTTAGGTGTGTCCTTGTATATCTTGATTTGCCCCTTGGTGATTATAGATTTTTCGATAAACAATCCCATCTCAATGACTTTCATGAATGAGGTAGGGCATTGAATTTGCATTTGGTAACTAAGATCGAGGTTGAGATTGTGGACAAACATTTTTGTCAATTGTTTCTCTGGCACATGATAAGAGCACTTGCTCGCAAGTTGTCTCCACCTTTGTAAGAAGGCGGCGAAGGATTCACCACTCTTTTGCTTTATGTTGCATAGGTCTAGCATGGACACTTTGTGCTCTATGTTGTAAGAGAAGTGTGTGACAAAAAGGTTTACTAACTCATTGAAATTTTTAATTCCTGGGGGGAGTCTTGAGAACCATTCCATTGCTTAACCACCTAGAGATCTAGGGAAAACCCTCATGAGGTAAGTGTCGTTATAAGCCACTTCTAAGCATGCTGTACTAAACTCCCTAATGTGATCTCTTGGGTCACCTTTCCCTTTGTATTTGTCAAACTTGGGAACTTCAAATTGAAAGGGGAATGGTACCATTTTCAAACTTTTGTCAAAGGGGTACGGTGAGATATCCTCCAATGAATAAGTTTTTGTCGATGACCCTATTTTGAGTTCTATGTACTACTATTGTAAGGCTTGAATTTGTTTTGTTATCGTGTCCATAGGCATACTTTGGTCTGTTGTTTGTTTGTTTTTGTTTTTGTTAATGGAGTTGTCCTCATTTGTGCTCTTTTCAAGAATTATTTCCTCTCCTGGTTCTTTCAATGCATCGATGTCAAAGTCAGAGGGGAGTTTAAGTCCTTGGTTTGCAAGATGTAGAAAGTACTTTTGAGGGTCCTCATTCAGTATTTTGTCCATCATGCACTGAAATTTCCTATTTTGGAGAGCATCTTTGTACTCCTCTTGGGAGATTTTGTTATTGCTGTCATGAGGAGAAACAATTTGTTCAGATGTTCCAGCCATTTGTTTTTGGTATTGGGATCAAGTTAAAACCATGCAAGGTGATGTGGGAAGAAGTGGATGAAACTGGAGATTTTGGAAAGGTTCTTGTGTAAGTTGGTGAGAAGGGGATACTTGTTTTGACGAGATTTGAACAAGGGACTTTTGTGACCAATGATTCTAAGTAAGGTGGTCGATACAAGACGATAGCCACTAGTAAGGGTACTCGATACCCGTTTACTATGTAGGGACTAGTCATGCACCAAGACCACTAGCGAAGTTCTGTGACTCACTAGGGTTACTTGAATCCAAAATGATCTGAAAAGGCCTTATGCTAATCTGATATGGAATACTTTGACTTTGTTTTTGGGAAGACCTTGGTAGAAGGTGGATGAGACGACTGACGAAAGAGAGGGTTTTGCTATGAAATGGATGGGAAAGTGATTGTAAGGTAAAATCTAATCTCAAAAAATTGAACAAGGCTGAAATGGGTATCCAGAAATGGCAAAAAATTCTCTCAAAGTATGTGGAAGTGCTCACTATTATGCATGCATAGGAACATATGCGCAGCAGTAGAGGACAAATGTGCAGCAAGTCGAGACAAAAGCGCAGGACTAGTAAAAAGTGAATGCGCAGTAACAGGTGATGTATGCACTATAGGTTAGAATAGATGCATAGAAAGTCACAACAAATACGCAGTATCAGAAGGCAAATGCATAGCTCTGGTTTTTCTTGGCTAGTTTTGCAATTTTTGGCACATTTTTTTGGTGTTTTTTGGATTCTTGGGTGCAAGTTTAGTCTTGGTTGATTTAATTTTGATCAATTATGGCATGAAGACACAACAAACACAAAGAATGATTTCATGGTTTTTTAGATTTTTTTGTAATTTTTTGACTTCTTTTGACACAAAAACAAGTACAATCCTAGGTTGGTAAAGACAATATTTTTCAGATCCCCTAGCTGTGCATATTCAAAGCAAATAGCTTCAGGATCTTGGTAGCACTGTCTCCTCTCCATGGCACACACTTCTCACGCATACCAAGATCCAGGTTTCCCAAGGCTCGTACCCCCACCGAACCTTAGGATTGTCCCTGCTATCTCTACTAAGAACTACATGAATCAGGGTAGCTTCAAAGGTCCCACCTTTTGTGCCAACAAATAGAAGGATTTTGGTATACTAAAATAAAGGATGACTAGTAAGGGCAACTGTTCAAATAGTTATACATGCAGCAACACTACTCTCTGTTATGGAGTCTCCCAGCCTAAAAGGGTTGTGCCTTGGAGGGTTTTGGGGGAGGTTGGCTATCGGTATAACACAACTAAACTCATTGTTTGAAGCTTTCACTCCAAACATAATTTATTTATAGTAGCTTGGGAGAGCTTGGCTTTACCTTGTTACCACTTAAGGTTGTTCCCCAAAGATAGAAGGATATCCAAGGGTAGGCCTCTCTAAAGGATTAACACATGCAAAAATGATATGTCTGGCATTTTGGTCACCCAAGATAGGGGAGAGCACAGGCTTGGTATCATTCCCAAAAACACGAAAGACAATGGTTCTTTTCCCCTATTTAAAATGAAAAAGACTAAATGTGTTAAGCTACTTGGGCACACATGCAAGTTGTTAACTTTGAAAGCAAGATAGCAATGGTTCAATTTTATCCTCCTAGAATTGGGACTATATTTGATTTGTTGATGCAACAATACCAAATTACAACCCTTCCTAGTTAGATCTATATGAGATTTGCATGAACATCCATTTACTTTCCTTTAGAAATCAAAATAGGAGTTAACAAGTGTAGCTATATGACTAAACCAGTGCCTAGCTTGCAAGTGGATCAAAGAATATTCCTGCGAAAAAGTGTTAGGGTTAGCGAAAACCACAATAAAACCCTAAAATTATTGTTCAGAACAAATGCGCAACTTCAAAGCTTGAATGCACGGAAATAGAGCTTAGAAGCGTAGGAGTACAAATGCATTGAGGTAGAGGTCAAAAGCACAGGAACATGAGGTATATGTGAAGAATGAGTATATGCACTGAAATAAAGCCTATATGCACCGAAAGATTGGATGCGTGGAAACAGACCTCAAATGCGCATTAGGATGAGTCAAATGCATAGAATCTCCCCGTGTATGGAACTTAAACTCACAAAAACTTAACTATTTTTGGGTTAGATTAGGGCAAGGTCCCACGGTGGGTGCCAAAAATGTTAAGGGAAAATTGGATCTAAAATGAATAATCAATATAATATATCAATAATACCCAAAACTCAATGAAAAGGGAAATAATCAAGATCAAATAAACAAAGACAAAAACCTTTGCAAACATCAATACTTCATGGCTTCCATTGATTGCCTATCTCAATCAATCTTGTGTATGAATATGGCCCTCAAAAGGTGCACTTCCTTGCTATTTTCCAAGATTGTGAACGTAGAATGGTGGTGATAGTTTTATTGCAATGAAGATGAGCTTCACAACAATAATAATGATATGGTAACAAGTTGATCGCAAGCAAATGAAGGAATTGGTGCCAAAGGCGCACTGTAATTCCTATAGAGTAAGTTTACTTAAAGCTTGGATGAATGAAATGGAGGAATAGGGTTGTACTTATAGACTTGAGAGAGAAGATCAACGGTATAGGAAGAACAAGAAGATCAACAGTATAGAATGGTTGAGGAACATGTGTGAATAGGAAGAAGACAAGTGTCCTTCTCTATTTTGTATGAGAGGAATTAATAAAATAGAAGAATGAGTTAATTGAATAGATTAATCAATTAAAAGAATAGATCAATTAGTTAAGAGAATAGAACTATAAGATGGAAATTGCATGAGGATGAGAAGATACTTTAGCTCAATTAAATATTTGGAATATTCAATTGCATGTGCACACAGATTGAATTATATTTAGAGATAACTCAATTTAGAAGAAATTGACAACTTAAATAAATAATTGATTTATTTAAATTTAGAGAAGATATTATTGGAAGAAATAATTAAATAATTGGTATTATTTAATTTAGAATGAATTTGGAAGAACTAATTAAATAATTGGTTTTATTTAATTTGTTGGAGGAATTAAGAATTTTAATTAAATAAATGATTTTATTTAATTTGTTGGAAGAATATGAATCAAATAAATAAATTTGTTTGTTTATTTATTGATAGAGGAATTAGACTTAAATAAATATTAAGAATATTTATTTGGACAAAGTTGTGTCATTTTTAGGTGTATACACATCCTAAATGGCATTCCCAATAGATGATCAACAACACTATTACACCAACGACACTATTACAACAACTGAATTTTGGAAAGAATTGAAAGTGGTTGACTTTTTGAAAAGATTGAGGATAAATTAAGCTTTTCTAGGAGAACTATAATGTTCCAATTGTGATGTGCTAGTGTAGATACTTATTTGTTTGAAACTTAGTAATTGATTGTTGCAATTAATGACACAGAAATGTAAACACTGTGAACTGAATTAGAAACTGAAAATAACCACTAATATTCTTATTTCACGTGATAGATACCCAACACAGTTATAACAGTGAACTAGGAATGAGTAATATTGTCTTTGACAGCAAACTAAATGAAGTAATGAGTAATATTGTCTTTGACAGTTACAAATCTGCTCGATAAATGATGTGGTTTCAGAATATTCAATGTAGACCCTTACAAATAACTAGAAGGGCATGACCTGGAGGTATGGTACAGTGGTGTCTTCCTGATGACCAGTGCCTAGGATTAGAACACCCAGAATGTGCCTAGATTTGCCTTGCCGCCCTCCTTCAAATGATGTGCTGAATGGTGGTAGTGTTGGAATCCAGAGGCTCCATTGTGGAAATAGATTGGCACGCCTAAAGTGGCGCAGTTAGTAGACTATTCCAACTCATCCCTGTGTGTAGCCTGGAGTTGCGATCAGTTGTATATCGCAAGGTGAGAAACTTTATATTTATAACTTGTACTGAATGATGCAACAATCTGTTTAACATTGAGGGAGGGATTCTATGAATCAATCCAACTGCAAAAATTACACTTGCACAAATTAGAATGAAGAATAAACTGTGAATAATTGCATTAGAATCAGTACAATATATATAGCAGAAAATGAGGCATCTAGAATGGCAACTGCCAACTAGAAAATAGACATACAGCTCCATGCAAGATAACACAACTAAGCAATCATTATCATAACAACCTAACAACTAGCAAACTTATCTAGAAGAAAATTTTAGAATAGAAATTCTACACTAACATCCCCCTTAAGTATAGCTAGGTGAATAGAGAGATATGGGGCCTGGCAACTAAACCTCAATAGGTACCCAAATACAAAGAGGAAAGGAGAAAACATAGGTGGAAAAACTCCTAACAATTTATTTAAACTTAAAAAGAAGAAAATTGCAACTTCCGATGAAGAATTGCAAATAAATCTAGCGACATGATATAAATCAGAGCCATAGAAACCACTATACGAGTACCTCCAGCATATTCTCAAATTATGCTTGGAATTGCAGTTTGGTATTTAGTCTGCACTTTTTAACTAGATGGAGTCGAATACATAGACACCCAGTCTCTGGATACAGAAGTTGATTGTCTGAAGACATGAAAATTTGATGTTTGCAAAGATGTGCTCCGAATGTACGAAGCTCCAATGGTTAATTAACAACTTTTATCCTAAGTTTGTTTATTTAGAAGCATAATGAAAGAAACCTATATTAGATACTTTAACTAGAAACTCCCATATGGAACATTATATAAGTTCAATTTTTACAAAGCCCCAAATTTTCCCAGATCTTTATTAGGTGCTACTTGCAAAGCATGTACAATTTTAAAGAATCAACATAGGAAGAAAGCAAGGAGCATGCAAAAAAATTAAATAAGGGAAGTAACATGATTGCATCTAGAAACAAAGATTTACATCTACCTTCATGGTGGTGAAAATCTTCATAGAAATGTGCCTGCAGAAAGAAGAGAAGAACTCACTTGCAAAAGACAATAAAAATACCTTCAACCAAGCCACATCCACGAGCACACGGGAGTTAAGTATGACCCATATCTCACTCAACACTTCCCTGCACTCAAATTAACATTGTAATAAATTCGCACAATATAAAATGAATTTGCACTCAAATTAACCTAGCTCTGATACCATGTAAGATTTGTGAATCAATGGAATTGCAAATTACACTTACACAAATTAGAATGAAGAATAAACTATGAATAATTGCATTGATTGATAGATTAGGAATTAGTACAATATATATAAAGAAGATGAGCCATCTAAAATGGCAACTGCCAACTAGAAAATAGAAATGTTGTTCCATGCAAGAATGAACAACTAAGAAATCATTATACTAACAACCTAACAACTAGCAAATTTATTTAGAGGAATATCCTAAAATAGAAATTCTACACTAACACATCCTACCTGGGCACTCTTAGCCAAGGTTTTCGTCTCAGACCAAGGCTTAACATGTAATAGGCAAACTCAGCCAACAAAGAGAGATTAAGTTTGAATTTTTAAATATTATTAATAAACTTATTATTATTATTATACATGTGTTTTTTTTAGTGTTAATAAACACTTTTTATTCATGTCATAAGATGAGCCTTAGCTGGGCAAAGGGAGAGGGACATGACACCAATTCTTTAATCCACCTTCTCACTTCCTCTTTTAGAGAAGTTCATCCTTGATAACATTTCCTTTGGGTGAATACCAATTCATAGTCATTAAAAAAATGGATTTACCCTTTATTTCAAAAAGACATTTTAAATATGGGACTTGGAAGTGGATATTAATTTGTATGGGTCAATTGGAACTTTCTTTCACATATGAATGGAATAAGCATTCATTATTCCCCTTCCATTGCCCATTATTTCATTTACAATGAAGTTGAGAACCAAAAGAGCTTTTTTTTCTCTCTCTAAATTATTTTCCCTAGTTCATATTCTAGTATTTCTATCTTTCACTTCTTTGTATGATTATGTTTGTTTGAAATGTCTTGTTTTTTTTTTTTTTTCTACTTAAAAGACAAATAAAAAGTGTAAAGGGATTCGGAAAATGCATGGTTTATGGAGTATGAAATCCCCAGACAGGAATGCATTTTTATGTTGAAATCTTCTTTGGTTACGGGAAAACTCCATACATTTACACATTGTTGAAGATGGATGTCATGCATTAACAGGGCAAATCCCCTAAAATTTTTAAGTTTGTTGGTGAGAAAACATGCTTTCAACAAAACTTCTGCAAAGGTTTTGGGATCCCTCATGAATTAGGTTAGAGTAATGTTGTGGTTATTAATGCATTGTATTTGTTTTTTTTAATATATTTGAGATATACCCAGATATCAAATAACATGTGGGCTATTTATTTTTAATGTTTTATGACATAAAATTTATAACTAAGGTGTACTGGAAAGACTTATGATACAAATCTTTGAAGCCATCTAGCTAACAGTATCAAGACAAATAAAATAGACTTATTTCGATCATATATCTATTCAAAAGTTAGATGGTTTACAATTTTTATATAGCATCCTTTTAAATATTTTTAATGTTATTTTGTGTGTGGGTGTCGTTTGATCCCTAATTGTTTTAATTTTGTAGAAGTCTCTAACTTCATTTCTGTAGAAGTCTCATTATTATAAGCATTCAACTGTATTCTTAACGCTTCTCTTCCATCATCAGCTTTTGCAGCTATTTTGTAGAATTTAATAAGCCTCAAAAGTTCTATGTCAAAACATTCACCCTCAAATGATTTGATAGGAAAAGCATTTTCTTGCTGCAATATATAACTAACAAGATTATCATCAACTATAATAACATTATTTAAATCCCTCCCAAGCTTAGAGAGATCTTTTATATAAAATTCTTCAACTTTGGTACATGAATCTCTGTATAGACGATAATCTATGGCTTTGTTAACATCCAGTTTGTCCAAAGTGTAAATTTAAAAGAATGCAGACAAAGTAATGCAAAAAATAAAAAGAACACACAGAAATGATCAAACATAGGACACAAGAAGTTTAACGTGGTTCACCATGTAAACTGGCTACATCCACAATCAACAGCAGGGGATTCTTCTATATTACTATTCACACTCACTGAGCACCTTACATGCAAAAATACATATATAGAATAGCAACTCTTCCAGTGTCATACAAAGACAATATTCTGACAGATACAACACCAACCACCTGACCAAGAGAATGGTCGACTCAAAAATTAGAGAATACATGCCAAGTATTGGCAGTTACAAGATAGTGATTACAAAAAGAAGAGAGCTGTCATGACAGACTTAGCCATTACATTGGGCTTCACCTTTCCATGTGCCCAACAATCTCCCACTTGAAGACCAATGGGAACGACAAAAGAACTGGTCAAAGATATCCCCCACATTTCCACTTGTAATGTTACATTTTAATCAAGACTGAAGAGCGTAGTGTCTCAAAAAACTGTTCACGAACACATTTTAATCTCCTCCACAACTCATCCGATTTAATAACCTCCAATTCCTCCTCTGTTGTTGGTATAAAGAAAGGATCCACTGGGTATTCTTTTTTCTCATTGCCATTAGTAAATATCTTTGTTGCCTCCATGAACTTTGGTGAAGAGGTTGCTGACTGCGGGAATCCTGATGGAGGACTAGATGTTCCTAGATGTGCAGAAATGGACATCAAATAGGATTGGGACATAGGCTTTGTCCCATTGGAGTCTCCTCTGTGTGGCCCAACGAACTTGTTCGGTACTAACATGGGAGAACTTGCATATATACTAGCTGAGTTCAGCATTTCTTCTAAACTAGCCTTGACTTGAGTCAGTCTAGGGGAAACCATAACCACATCAGTAGGTCTTCTCCCATAGGCATCTACACAATTTATATTACCACTTGACTGAATTAACAATTTTACATTTTCAACAGCATAAATAGACCCTCCCCTAGCTGCCCAATGCAAAGCAGTACTTTTATCAGAGCAACATGCTTGGTTCACATCTACACCATAGGTTACATAAATTGATAGGATATAATTCAGCACATCTATGCTGCCATAAAGTGAAGCAACCATCAAAGGAGACCTTTGTTCCAAAACCATTTGATTAGAACCATTCTGCCTACAATACCAAAAGTTAACTTCATCCACTTTTGACCCATCTTCCTCCATTGCCTTCTTAAACCCAATAAGACCATTATTTGCAGCGAGTTCATGGAGATTTGAGCAAGATTCAGAGATTTCTTTCATTTTGTTAGAATGACTATCAGCCATGTTAGTATTACTTTCTTTTCCTTTTGCATGAGGACTAGCAAGCTTCAAATGCTCAGGGCCTCCGCACATGATTTCTTCCTGCAGAGCACTCCATCCCTATTCATTCTGCAAGCTCTAATTTGCCCCCGCTGCCATTAGCATCTCCATTGCCATGGCATCCTTCATTGCATTTTCAAACTTTTTCTCAAAGTAAAACCTCTATAGATTGGTAGATTCAAGCTGGCGTAGAAGGACATAGGAAAAATTTAAAAAAGGCATAGTCCTCCACAGCCTTCACCTCCACATGTGACCCTTTGAGTGAGCGCATCAGCATCTTGAACCACACTTGCATTGCTGTGAGATTCATCTTGTTTGTGATGACATGCAAAACATGCATGGAGGGGTCCTTGTCATTCTTGACGGCTGAAGTAACTACGACAGATGCAGCGATGACATTGTCTGAAAAGATGGCATAATGGTAGAGATTGGGGTCTTCCCATTGAGGCAAAGGGGAAAGTTGAGCATCAGCATACTTGTCGGGATTTGTGATTCACTCCTCCATGAGATGCATGGAGAGGCAGTGAATGCTCTTAGGGATAGATTTGGCAGCAATGAGGCTGGAGAAGGCGCCCTGTTTCTTGGCCCGTGTGAGCTTGATTCTCTCCTTGAGCTCTTTCTCCAGCTGCCTAACTTCATCTTCCTCTATCTCCCCCGCCGCTCTGCTCATGAGGTTCGTGTAGTTCCTTGCCTGCTCTATGAAGATTCGGACCTGTCTCATTTCCTTCCATCCCGTAGACTTTTTTCCAATAGTCTGAACACTTATCTCCATTCTCCCATACTCCTGGCTCTCTACCGCAAAAAACTCCTCATCTTCTAAGGCAAATGGATGGGATTCATCAAATGCAACATGTTTTGAATCCATCTTTCTGCACTTCTGTTTCCTCCTATCATCTTCCTACAAACAATCCTTTTCAGTCTTTGTATCTTCATTTTCTTCTTCGGCCTCAACCGTGAAAACATCTTCACCGACCTCCTCATCCGGGGTTCAAATCAGGATCTCCGCCTGCACATCTTTTTCCTCATGAATGTTGAGACCCTACTTCAACATCTTATGAATGTTGGAAGCAAATGTATTTGGATCATCAAGGCATAAGGCAGAAGTGAGAGAAACCATTTCATAGATGAGCAATACCAAGTCCTTTACAGACTTACCACTCTTATCTGCCTCTGTCCTCTTCCGCAACTCCTCCATGATGGCTTTCTTATGTTGTACATCACTTGTGCATTCAAGAAGTGCTCTAAGCTCAATTTTAAGATCTAAAAACTCTTCTAGTATAGATGCAATTCCAAATTCATCATCCTTCTCCTCTTCAGCCAAATCCTCCTTACTTTTCCAGCCATCCCACCAATGTACACAGCGTTTCGTTTTAGCTTTCACATCAACATCTATTACTGTTGTATCCTCTGTTTCCTTCAGCCTCTGTAGGCTCTCTGATTCTTTTGGCATGTCAAAATCCTTGCCTCTCAAATCTTGCGGAGGCCTTTCCCACACATACCTCACCTGGGCAGTCCTCTAGGAATCAGGATCAACATCACCTATAAGAACTTCAGTGGCAAGATCAACAGCCAAATAGACAGGAGATTCATCTACTTCCATTGGCACAATTTCATCTAGCTCCGTGTCGCTGTCTGCAATAGTCACCACAGCTCCCACTTCATCAAAACTCTCTCTAGAGCCACATGACCAAGACATGAGAGCTCGAGCCCAATCATCCAAAGCTGCTACATCCATTTTCCTAGAAATTCTTCAGGATTTCTGAAACAGTTTTTTCACCATAGCTCTGATACCAATTGTAAATTTAAAAGAATGCAGACAAAGTAATGTAGAAAATAAAAAGAACACACAGAAATGATCAAACACAGGACACAAGAAGTTTAACGTGGTTCACCATGTAAAATGGCTACATCCACAATCAACAACAGGGGATTCTTCTATATTATTATTCACACTCACTGAGTACCTTACATGCAAAAATACATATACAGAACAGCAACTCTTCCAGTGTTATACATAGACAATATTCTGACAAATACAACACCAACCACTTAACCAAGAGAATGGTCGACTCAGAAATTAGAGAATACATGCCAAGTATTGGCAGTTACAAGATAGTGATTACAAAATGAAGCGAGCTGTCATGATAGACTTATCCGTTACATTGGGTTTCACCTTTCCACGTGCCCAACACAAAGCAGCGTCTACATACCCTTTTGTAGCTGAAGTGAAAACTATAATTTCATAATTATTTTTTGTCAATTCCTCAAGTAGCTTGTCTACATGGGGCCTTTTTCGCAAGTAGGATGATAGATAACTTTATCCTAATTTAAGTAAAACAGTGAAGTTATATAATGTTGGAGGATAGTTATTCCGGCATAGAAGAGTATTGTCCATGTCTAACACTATTGTTTTCTATTTAGCTGTAGAAATGGCAGGCAAGAAATTGTCAGTACTGCCTATATCTTGAATTTTGTTTATTATAAGATCTTCAAATTTTGTAATTATACTCTCATGATACTCTTGAGTCATTATATATATGAGGAAGGTTTGCATTGGCGAACGCAACTGGCCAAGTTGGGAGAGATTTAAATATTTCATTTATAATTATAATATATTGTTTGTGGGTTATTCTTGAATATGGAAAAGGAAAATCAAGATTTTTTAAGGTATACAAATAAAATGTCAGTTAATCTAATAAAATGTATACAAACAAACACAAACTAGTTTAGGTAAATAAATGTTAGTTGATATTAATAATTTGATATAATCTGAGATATTGATAATTTTATATAGTTTGAAATAATTGAAAGTGGGAAATATAAATAATAATGTTTTTGATTAAAGGGTAAAACAAGTTTTGAAATGACTTGAAACCTTTTTTTTTTTCTTATCCGCATTGTTTCCTTGAGATCATATAATTAGGATTGAATCTAAACCACTAGATCCAAAAGCTAAATTTAATGTTTTTAACTAAGTAGTTAGAAAAGCTCACCATATTTGAATTGATTGTCCATTTTAGACCAGCTAATATTCTTTGTAAAGAGTTGGAAATGAATTATTTTAATATAGTTTTAAATTTTCTTAGCTAATTTTCTTGTTTTTACTAGTTATCTCAACGTGAACAATGTACATTATGACTATATTTCTATAGTTCAACTAATTTTTTGATGAATTGTACCATGTATTTAACAGAAATTATTTGAATTGAAGGCTATGAGGAGTTGTGTTCCATTTCTTTTAGGTTGGGATGTTCCTACATTAGACACCCCAAGTGACTAAAAAGTGAGTCCTCTCACTTTGGGTTAGTTGGAGGGAAGTTAAAATAGCTTCTTGGTGTATATTGAGCTTGCTTAGGAGTGCATCAGTCTATGTTTAACCACGAGCTATTTTTGGTGTGCCTAGATTAGTTTTATCTAAGTTAAGTGGTTGTTTTTTCCTATTCTTGGAGCACCACTAATCTTAGTGAGATTTTCCTATTTTTGGCTCGACTATTCATAGTTGATTATGCCCTATATGTACTACCTCTTGGAAGCTAATTTATCATCACATATTTTGCATTCCAATTGTCCATTGTTTGCAATATTTGTTTTCTTGCAGGTTGAGCGTGCTCTTGTTCATCTCGAGTGGCTCAAATAGATACTCTCATTCACTTGTTCATCTGGGATGGCTCGAATAGATACTCGTATTCACTCAATGTTCCTGGTATCTACATGGTATCACAATAGAATTGTATGGATGTTTGTTCGAATTCTATGAGATCTTGATAGTGTTGACCGAAGGACAAAATTCAAGGAGCTTACGGGATCCCTCCTCTATTGCTCCTCGCAATGATTGAAGGTGTTCTTTTCCTGATATCTGGCGGCTTGTTCCTTGAGGCAACCTACTCTTTTTTGGGCGGCCTGTTCCTTGGAACGCAACCCCTCCAGAAGGCACTAAATCTGGACCGAAACCCCCAATACGTGGACTTGTGTAAGAAGTTTTTGCAGGGCATTTTTTGAAACTGAGAAAGGCATTTGGATTGTATTCTCTGGCAAGGCATTTACTCTAGCAAGATTGCATAGAGTCTTTTTTTATTTGCCAGAAGGCATTTTTTAACTGTCCAAATCCTGTCCAAAGTCTGTTTGCTGCAAACCCACGGCTTATTTTTGGAGGCTGGTCAAATCTATGAGAGACCCATTTCGGAGGGCGTGTTTGGAAGAATTTTTACCATGTTTGAAGGAATTTTGCAGTGCAAGGAAAGTTTTTTTTGCATCTGTTGTGGAGCGTTTGGTAAGGAAAGAAATACCTAGGTTTAATAGGCATGACCAGACATTGAAGGGCTCGTTTTTTTTATCCAGGGCATGTATCTGAAGGCGCAAACCAAGAAGGAAGTCAATTGGAAACCCCTATTATAGTCATATATGCTCACATTTTTGGAAAAAGGGTGAGATTCTTCATATTGCAGGCCACTATTTTTTTATTTGTTGTGTCCCATAGGTGTTGCAGGCCTAAAAAACCAAGCACGACTCATGAAAAACCATCAATTCACCCAAGCTTTGCCCTAGTTTTTTTAAATTTAGGGGGTTTTTTTATAAAAAATCCTTTCTTTTAAAAAATAGTAATTTGGGCTCTTTAAAAATTACTCCAGTTGTAAAGTCCTTTTATCCAAAAAAAATTTTCACAAAAAAAACCAAAAGAGAGTTTAAATTAGAGTGACTTTAGGAAAAATTTGTAATCTTGGTAAAGGGCAACTCAATTAGAGTGCCAAATTTAAAAATAGATTGTAACCAATTTCCACTCGATCGCACTAATTTTATGAAGTGCCACCACATGACCCAAAATTGGATTTTTTGCCTACGCACTCAATTATAAAGCGCTAAAATTTAGGGGGTGTCTAAAAAATCAAATCAGGGGGGTCTTGTGTGTCATGTCTTTGAACACTTCCTACTTTCTTGCCTTTCTTGTTCATTGAGATTATTGGTCCCGGTTTCATTATGGGTTTCACTGCTTATTCCTCTGTGGTAATTCTGGAGAATGCCAAATATGAGTCTTGGCAAAATGACATCCTGACACACCTCATATGGCTTAATTTTTTTTCTTATCTCTATGGACTCATACTTGAACCAAACACATCAGAGAGAAAATTAGCTTGGGGAAATATCATTGACCATGTAGTAGGTTTGATTTGTCTTAGTGTTGATTCTAACACTCTCAGTGTTGTATCAAACATTGAGTGTCCTCAAACACTTTGGACTAGAATCTAGGAGATTCATGAAGATCCTCATATCTCTCCATTCCCAGATGATCCTACTATAGATGGTCTTCTTCCTCTTGCTAAAGTAAAAAACATACCCTTTGATGATTATACTTTAAAGGAGTTTAAGTATATTGGGCTAGTTTTAGACGGTCAAATGACATACAGAATTCTCTTCATGCTTTTGCACCTATTGCTTCGATAGAGTTTAGTGACATTCCTTTGCTCGAGCTTCTAGTGATTCTTTACAGCAGGATACTGAGATCATATCTCTTCTAGCACTTGTTGCTTTGATAGAGTTTAGCATCGTTCCTTTGAGAGCATCTAGTGACTCTTTGCACTAGGACATCACTTGAATTCATCAAGCTTTCATCTTCCAACCATTCACAACAGATTCTTGAGGCAACATTTTCTTCTTCTTCGAGTTTAGATAGTGAGGATAGTGATGGGGTGTCATCTCCATCCATCTCTAGATTCATTTTGGAGGATAAGGATTCAACATCTAACTCACTCACATTTAGCTCTATTTGGGCTCGACAGGCACTTCAAAGTGTAGGTACTAGGGTACAAAATCCAGTTGGCGTCTGAATTCCATTGCCACATTACATGGCTCATGCTTTCTATGCCCCCACTTCTGAGTTTAGTGTTGCTCCTTCAAGAGTTTCCAGCGATTCATTTCAGTACGGTCATATTCAAGATTCACCTCATTGGGACACAATTTTACCAGACATCTCTTGGTTGTTTGTAGAGTCTCACATATCTGATCTTGATGGCACCTTGGAGGATCTCATCTTTCTATTGGATGACATTATATATACACCTACTTTTACTACAGAGTTCAGAGAGGCTTCACTGAGGGCTTCCAATGATTCTTTATAGGTCATCTCATGGGATTTTCTTTGTAGCCACATGGCATGCATTGACATTCCACTTCCATACACCAGTTCTTTAGATCTTGTTCTTTATTATTATTCACATGATTTTGAGAGGTCACTTGTTTTAGTTAGGCCTGAGCCTTCTGATTTGATTGTAACTCATTTCAGCATCAGTATGACGATATTTGAGCAGTACATTCTGAGATAGGGTACTTCATGAGACTTACCACCTCACCTTGCTTCATTGAGCATTCACCATTGGATTTGTTTCTTCCTAAGGGGAGAAATGTCATTTTCCACATATGGATTATTTTCAACATTCATACACTTGCATTCTCTTTTGGCATAGGGGCTACTTCATTGTGGGGGTGCTACATAGTCTCTTTTACTCTCCTATGGAGGGTCATATCTGCATCATCACAGTCAGAACGACATGTTTTCAGGCTTGGTACAAATTTCTCATCTTTGAGGAGGCTTTCTAGTCTTTTTTATTTTCATTTCTCTCTTTTGGAGGGAATTTTTTTCCCACATGGTTTTCTTCCTTTCTCTGCTTTATGAGAGATTGCATTGCATTACATTGTACTTGGGTACCTGATCAGGCCTAATTACCGAGACTCATCTTCATTTAGCCCACCTAAGCTATGCTTAAGGAGGGTTGTTTGGTGTATATTAAGCTTGCTTAGGAGTGCATCAATGTATGTTTATCACGAGCTATTCTTGGTGTGCCTAGATTAGCTATGTCTAAGTTAAGTGGTTGATTTTTCCTATTCTTGGAGCACCACTATTCTTAGTGAGCTTTTCCTATTAATGGATCAACTATTCTTAGTTGATTATGCCCTATATGTACTAGCTCTTGGAAGCTAATTTATCATCCCATTTTGTGTATTCCAATTATCCATTGTTTGCAATACTTGTTTTCTTGTAGGTTTCAAGTGTGCTCCTATTCGTCTCATGTAGATCGAATTGGTACTTGCATTCACTCAGTGTTCTTGGTTTCTACATAGCTCACATCAATTGATGATAACCATGTGGAAACTTCAACATTCCTTCCTTTCCACTTTACCAAATATTCTTCATAATTTTTACTTATAGGGATTCTTTTATTTTTGTTGTTTAGTATTTCTTCAATTTCCTTAATCTATAGTTTTGATATTTTCTTTTTCCACTATCTTTGCTCTGTTTTCTTTTAATTCTCTCTCTTTATTTTCATATAAATTTATAATATTAAACATTGGTGATATACCAAGGTCCTCCAAGCAACTCCACTTCATATGCATTTCCTAAATCAAACTTCTTAATAATTTTACAAGGTCAAATCTTCTTCATTTTCAAATTATCATATGTTCTCTTAGGAAATCTCTCCTTTATCAAACATACTATTCCTTCATTTCCTACCTCATATTCTTTATGTCTCCTCTTCAAGTTTATGTGTTCTTTATATTTCAGATTCATCATTTTAAATGGAACTCTTACCTCACAAATATTCTTAATAATCTTCTACTATAATACTCTTCTTATGACTTGCAATGAAATTTCTCAACGCTAAAACATTTCTAAGATTCTGTATATATACAATCTCAAATGTTATATTGCCTATACTTCTATTAATAAATTATTATATGTTTAGTCTATGGTAATGCTAGATTCCAACTACTTTCTTTTTCACTTGTTAAACATCTAAATTTGTTACCCAAGCTTCTATTTATAGCTTCTACTTGTCCATCAATTTGTAGATAATATGTTGAGCTAAACTTCAATTCTATATTCATCTTCTTCCATAATGTTCTCCAAAAATACCCAAAAATTTCCATATCCCAATGTAACATAATGCTCTTAGATAACCCATGCAACCCCATAATTTTCTAAAAAATAGATTAACTATATGCACAAAATCATTAGACTTGTTGCAAAGTAATAAAATGAGATATCTTAGAAAATCTAATAACAAATACCAAAATAAAATCAACTCCCCTTTGTGTTCTTGTAAATCCTAACACAAAATCCATTCTAACATTCTCCCATGATCTTTCTAGTATAGGAAATGATTTGCATGAACCTACATTTGACTATCACCTTTTGCTATTTGACAAATTTCATAGTTCTACACAAATTTCTTGATATCGACATAAAACTTAAGCCAATTTAAAGCACATGTCTTATCCCCACCAAATTCTTCTACCAATCCTCCACTATGTTTTTCCTTAAACAAAATTTGTCTCACAAAATTCTTAAGAATGCACAATTGATTACCTCTAATAATAAATCATCTAGTTGAATATGGTAATCCAAATTTATGTCTACACTTACTCATACCTTCCATATGGTCCATACCTCAAAAAACTCAACATGCTTCTCATACAAATTCTTCATATCATCAAAACTAGCAACTTCAATTCTCATTTCCAATTTATGCATTCTACTCAATGGATCAACTACTCCATTGGATTTGACAGTTATATGTTTCATCACAAATGAATAACTCTATAAAATTTCAACCCACTTGACATGTTTCAAAATTGACTTACTCTAACTATTTAGATATTGTAGTGCTTGGTAACTAGTATACAAAACAACTTGTTTTGAAAATAAGTAATGTCCCCATTTCTTTAAACCTTGCACAATTGCATAGCTTGTTTTTTTATCATAGACATAATATTTCTTCTTGGAATCATTTAATTTCTCACCAGAGTATGTAATAGGTCTTCCTTCTTGACTCAATGTAGCTCTAATTGTAATCTCACTTTCATTATAGTCAACTTGAAACAACTTGTTAAAATCAAGTAAAGCCAACATAGTTTGTTAAGTTACTTTCCTCTTCATAATTCAAAAATTTTACTAGCTGTGACAATCCACTTCAATTTCTTCTTATTTATCCTCACAATTTTAGCAATTGGTCCACATATCCTACTAAATGTTTTAATAAATTTTCTATAAAAACATGTGATACCATGAAAAAATTAGACTTGAGAAATACTCATAGGTGTAGGCCACTCTTTCATTGCATTAACATTATTTGAATCTATTTTTAATCCATAAATAGAAATAATAAATCCCAAGTATAGCAATTCCTCCTTAATGAATCTCTATTTCTTCACATGCATAAAAATTTATCCTCTTAATCTTTGTAATACTAATATATCATGTTCCAAGTGTTTTTCTTTACTCTTACTAAAAATAGAGGGTTGAATCCAAATATACAACAATAAATTTACCAAGATATGGTTTTCATACCCCACTCATGAGCCTCATGAAAATACTAGGTGATTTATCAACTGAAATGGCATAACCAACCATTGATACAAAACTTCTCTTGTATTAAATGTAATTATCCACAAATCTCCTCTAATTCTTATATCATGATATCCACTCTTTAGATCTATCTTTCTAGAGTACTTTGTGCCACTCAAACAATCCATGAGATCATCCATCCTTCACAAAAAAATCTATACCTAATAGTATTCTTGTTTAATACTTTTGAGTCTATAGACTTCTCCATTCTAGTCATTTCTTAGGTGCTAAAACATCTAGTACTATAAATGGACTTAAACATTCTCTTATCAATCTTTTATTAAAACTTCTTCCATTTGTCTATTCAATTGTATATTTTTAGCTAGCGTCAATATTTGAGCTACTTTTTTATGTAAACTTGGTCTAGGAATCAAATGCATATGATGACTTATGCTTCTCATTATTGGTAACCCCTTCAGGTAGATTACTAGAAATAGTATCATTATATTTTGTCAGCAACTTAGAAATCTCAAGATGTAGTGTCTCTTTCTGCATGTATACACTTAAGAACACCATCAAATCAAATTTTCCCCTTCTTCAAAATCTTTCAAAAATGTCTTATCATTGATGAACAATACTCTAGCAAGACTATTCACTCTTTCACCTTCCTCTTTGAAAGATATTAAAGCACATGCTTCATCCCACCCTTTATCAACCTATATGTATTTTCTCTACCATCATGTATATATTTTCTATCAAACAACCATGGTCTACCAAAAAACTATGACAAACATTCATTTGCATGATATTACACAAAATTTCATCTTCATATACCCCAATCTTAAATTTCACAATATATTGTTTACTAATGATAATTCTATGATCATTTTTTAGTTAAAAGACTCTATAAGGATTAGGATGTTATGCCATTTTCAAGTTCATATTTTAACCATTTTACTTGAAACAAAATTATTAGTACCATCACTATCAATGATTACCTCACAACATTTATCTTTAAAATTGTACATAGTAATAAAAAAACTTTTCCTTTGCACAAGATCATTCAGATCTTTCATAGGCTTCCAAAATTTTCTTTTCATCAATAGTGACTCAGCTTTCTTTAGGACATTTACATTTTGATGTGGTGATACTTCATCAACATGCATTATTCTTGTGGTTCTCTCAAATATTTTGTCATATATTCCTTGTGACTGAGTGCATTCAAATGATTAGTGGCCTTCAGTACCACATTTGAAACAAGTTACACTAAAGAATTTTCTACCACTTCTTATATATCTTCCTCCACTTCTACCATGTCTTCCTTCATCGACACAATCAAATCTACCTTTATTTCTTTACTAATGGTTAGATCTATCTTTGTCATATCTTTCGAGATCTTCATTTGTTTCTACTTCATAATTACATCCTTATCTACCCAAGTGACTTGATATCTTTGTATTGGCAGTCTATCACCTCTTCCTTGATTTCTCTATTTACTCTAAAACCTATGCTTAAACTAATATTCATCCTTAGGAGCCAATAAGTATATTTCCTCAATAGATTGCATATTCTACATACTAAGCTCTTCTTGAATTGATCCTCTTAATCAAATTATATATCCTACTACTTCCTCTTGATTTTCTTCATGGTGACCTACCTTTTTTATGAATCTATAATATTATTTCATATAATTTTTCATAGTCATATCTTTCCGCCTCAATTTTTATAAGTTTTTCAATAACTCTATTTAATAATTTGTAGGAATAAAATTAGATTTTCTTTTATACACCATTCTATCCCATTTCTCAATACTAGGGTTTGCTTTTTCTATTTCTTTCTAACTAAATTTATTTTTACCATATGCTATTATGACCTTTTAACTTAGTCTTAAAAAAAATTACTCTATTAAGATCAACAATATCTTCATACTCAAAATGTACTTATAGATCAATTATCCAATCAATCAACTCTTTAGGATTCAAACCACTGACATAATTAAAAATGTTAAAAGTAGATATTTCTCTTACCAATACAAGAAATAACCCTGACATTATTATTTCTTCATTTCCTTCTCCTATATCAATATTTACATATGGTCAACTATGTTATTGTTCATCCTTGCTTTCATCAAATTTAGGTTAGGATCTCTTCTATGGTCTTCTTCAACAACATCTAATCTAATTTGATAATTCTCATCATATTAAGCATTTAATTAATCCATTCAACAATATGAAGTACACCTCAAATTTTATCAATTCTTATAGGAGGAATTTTTAATATTTAATTTTGGGATGCTCGAGTGTAAACTACCTCATAGTCAGTGACTTGTCCACAACTAGCTCACAATAACTAAAGAATATTTTTACCAACAATGTAGTAGTTTTTGAAGACACTTTTTTTTTTGTAAGTGGAGAACCACCCATACGAGGACATATATTAAAGAAAAGAACAAGTTACAAGAAAGAAGAGGGGAGGGAAAGGCCTCAACCCAAAAAATCCATACAAAAAACGATCAGCTAAAACAATAGTTATTGTCAAAAGAAACATCCTCAGAAGAGTCTACCAACGGACACTTGCTGACAAGATCAAGAGGGAACAATCTTAAAGTAACATAAATGCTTTAACGAGTTCGTCAGGAGCCTGCCCATTATGGGGTCAGTAAAGGGCATGAAATTTCCCAATAAAATATCAGTCAAAGGATCTGCAAGCGTGGTAAGCATTAAAAACAAGATTTGAATTTTGAAAATTTCCCCATTGCTCCGTGGCTGTCATTGGAGAACAAACATGCACCATAGAGATTCATAAATGTTGTGCCTGAAAAAAGATAGAGAAGTTAACAGAGAGGACAAGTGAGACTCCAATTCCTCGGACAACATATGGCCGTTGGGGAGATCTTTCTTCGGGTCACTCACATGAGTGCAAAGAACAGAGATCTCCTGCTATACTCCCTCCATGCTGGCAGGGAAACAAAACAGTGGTTGTCACAAGCCCCAGTGGATAAGTGCTAAATTCTTAGGAGCTAAAAGGGTGACCCCCAAGGCCAAAAGAAGGGCCGATAGAAACGAAAAAATCTGCCATGGCCATCGAAGTCTCAGAAATAAATAAAGTCATGCCAAATACATGGTTTTTAAATCACCCTACAGTATTAAAAGATATGATAATAATACATTCTTTGATGGAGTCTCACCCCATCACCGTGGTTTGTAGGGCGATCCTCAGGACACATGAAACCTTCTGTCTCAACATTTTATAATGGGAAGAAGTGCCTTGGCCTTGATCTATTGATCAAGAAATTTATCCTATAAACATTTCCCTCCTCCTGACACCGGCCACTGCAATTACATCGAAAAAAAATACAGAAGCGAACTTCCCGTCTTTCTTCTTGTAGAGACGATGTAGGCAAAAATCCACATAAGTGGACATTTAAGAAAAAGCACCCATTAATAACTCTAAAACACCCCTTAACATCAAGAATACCGCTACACCCTTTTCTGAGATCTGTACATGGACTGAGAAGCTTGCCCTTTCTAGGAATATTAATGTTGGGGCCGTTTCTGCCTATCACTACAGGGAAGGAAGCCCAACTAAGGTTGTACATGGGATGAGAAGTGTGAAATTTGCAGCTACAGCTGCATAGATCAACCAGAAGAAAAAAAACAGATCTGCAGATTATACAGAAAAGCAAAACAGAGCAGCAAACGAAAAAACAGAGCCAGAACTATATTGATTCTATATTTTCTTAATGAAAAAAACAGCCTTAACAAAGGTTACAAAACCAAACCAACCACAGCAAGGATAAGCGGTGAAAGAAACAGAAAAAGCAGAGTTCAACTGCTGTTTAACCATCCTTATTTGCATGAAGACGGTGAAAACAAAGGAACTGCAGTAATCCTTCGGTGACACATTATGCATTAGTTAGCTTAGAGTTTAAGGAGAGAAATGACGGAGAAATTGACGCTAACACCCCCCCTTAAGCTAATTAAGGAGACAAGAAAAAAAAGGAGGAAAGAGGGAAAACCCTATGGGAACAAAACCCCCCTCAAAAAATACAGTAATAGTGCATGGCAGCTACTGTGTTGCAGTGCTCTTCACCCCAAGAAGGTCTCGTAGAAAATGAAACTTTTGCTCAGTGAATGTCTTCGTGAAGATGTCGGCAATCTGGTCAGAAGTGGCACAGTACTGCAAGTCGATGACTCCATCATGTATCAATTCACAGATGAAGTGCATGTGGATCTCGATGTGCTTGGTTCGCTGCCGCTGTATGGGATCTTTGCAAACCTTCAATGTACTCTGATTGTCACACCAAATGACAGTCAGACGATGAAAGAGGATACCAAGCTTAGTTAGGAAGTGTTGCAGCCAAATAGCTTGAATGGTAGCGTTGACTGCACCTCTATATTCAGCCTCTGTTGACGATAAAGCAATGGTAGATTGCTTCTTACTTGACCAACTAATGGGGCCTGATCCCAAACTAAGTACATATCCTGAAGTGGACTTGCGATCAATGTTATCACCAGCCCAGTCAGAATCAGTGTAGCCAATGAGATCCAAAACACAACCTGCTGAATAATGAATCCCATAGCAAATGGTTCCCTGGACATATCAAAGTATACGCTTGGCAGCCTTCCAATGGAGGTCATGCGGCTCTTGCATGTATCTAGAAACAACCCCCACTGCATATGAGAGATCTGGACGAGAGTGAGTAAGATAAAGAAGACTCCCCATGAGCTGACGATAGTGTGTGCAATCAACCAATGGCGTATCCTTGCCATCCTCAAGCTTGACCCCTGATAAGAAAGGTGTGGCAGCTGGCTTGCAGTTAGTCATGTGAAACTGAACAAAGAGATCTTGTGCATACTTGGATTGAGCAACTGCGATTCCTGATTGATTTTGACTGATTTCAAGGCCAAGAAAAAAATGTAGGAGACCCATGTTTGTCATAGAAAATCTGTCATGCAAAATAGTTTTAATTGCAGCAATGGCTGTGGGTGAATCACCTGTTATTAGTAGATCATCTACATAGAGTACTATGAGCAACAAAGAGTCAGATGTTCTTAGCATATAAACATTTGGATCAGATTTGTATCGTATGAAATTTTGAGACAGAAGATAAGAATCCATTTAGCATACCAAGCTCTAGGTGCTTGCTTGAGGCCATAGAGTGACTTCTTGAGTCTACATACCAACAAGGAATTTTGTACATACCCTTGTGGCTGCTCCATGTAGATCTCCTCCTCGAGATCACCGTGAAGAAATGCATTCTTCACAGCCATGTGATGAACCTCCCACTTTCTTGATGTTGCAATGGCAAGAGCTAATCGAATGGAGTCCGTTTTTGCCACTGGAGTAGAAGTCTCATCATAGTCAATGCCATGAACTTGCTGAAAACCTTTAGCGACCAATCGTGCTTTGTATCTACTCACATGTCCATCTGCTGATTTCTTTGTCCTATAGACCCACTTACATCTGACAAGCTTGCGATTGGAAGGAAGTGGAACCAAATCCCGAGTTTGGTTTGCAATGAGGGAGTTGTACTCCTCATCCATGGCTGCTTCCCAAAGTGGATTCCCTGTAGCTTCTGCATAAGTCTGAGGGTCAGATGCTAGAACCACATAGGCATGCATCGGCATGATGGGCTCAGTAGTTGTGAGTGCATGAGGGACTTCATATATATCTGCTAAGCTCCTTGTTTTTTGATTTTCCACAGGGGATACTGAATCATCACTGGAATCCAAATCAAGGATTGGATTTGGATCAGCACATGCATGCTCATGTTCGTCTGAATCAGATTCAGAAATATCTCAAATAAGATCAATGTGATTACATGCATCATCCTTGAGATCTGTAAGAGGAGGAAGCACAGAAGTGGTGGCATGTTGCTCCCGAGATGCTTGCATGGGACTTTCATCAAAATAGACACTTCTCTCAATGAAGAGTGTTTCTGTAGAAAGATCTAGCAATCTATAACCCTTCACACCATCTGGATATCCAACAAAGATGCATTCTTTGCTTTGAGGATCCAAAGCCTTCCTTTTATCTGTAGGAATGCGAGCCCATGAACAGGATCCAAAAATATGAAAATGTGTGACTTCTGGTTGCATACCACTCCATGCTTCAAAAGGAGTTTTTCCTGTAACAGATTTGTGAGGAGATCTGTTTTGTATGTATGAAGCACAGTTGATTGCTTCAGCCCACAATTTTGAGGGAAGGGACCTAGCATGCAACATGCAACTAGCCATCTCTTTCAAAGATCGGTTCTTCCTCTCAGCTACCCCATTCTGCTGTGGAGTGTAAGGAACTATGTTCTGCAACTGTATTCCTGCTTCATCACAAAGATGTTGGACATCATTGTTGACATACTCCCCTCTATTATCTGTGTGAAGGATCTTGATCATTTTCCCAGACTGCTTCTCTACATGGGCTTTGAAAATCCTGAGATTCTCAAACACCTCAAATTTGAATTTGAGAAAATACACCCATGTGTATCTTGTGCAATCATCAATGAATGTTAGCACATATTTGGCTTTGCTCATGGAAGGTTCAGGAAATGGACCCATAAGATCACTGTGAACAAACTCTAAAGGAGAAGAGGCTCTCCAAGCAGTTCCCTTTGGAAACTTTTCTTGTGGATGCTTTCCAAGAGCACATCCTTCACAAATTCCATCAGAAAATTCTATCGCTGGCAAGCCTTTAACCATTCCCTGTTTGTTAAGTTGCTGCATGTATCTAAAGTTTAAATGACCAAATCTTTCATGCCAAATTCTACTTTCATCATTTGCATGTGTTAGAAGTAAAGTAGAATCTGATTTAGCAACAAAATTAGAAAAAGTGTACAGATGAGATTGATGATTTGCCTTACCAACAGCGATTTTGGAGTTGTCTTGCATGTTAAATATGGTCACCAAATCAGGGGTGAATTCAACTCTCCTGCCGGTTCCAGTATGTGTCATTTGATACACAGAAAGAAGATTAACAAAAAGCTTTGGAATATGTAAGACATTCTCAAAACTTCCAATTCAAACCTCTACCCTTCCTATTCCAGTTGCCTCTACAGGAGAACCATCTCCCATGAGAATAGAAGAACCAGAATATGGTTTCAAAGAAGAAAGAGCATCTTTTGTGGCTTCCATGTGGTGTGAAGCTCCAGAGTCTATGATCCATGCATCTGAAGAAGAATGAATAGCAATCAATGCATGAGCATTGTCTCTTGTTTCAGGTGCTTTTTCTTCCTGCTTCTTCTTGGCACTCTCAGGGATAAGGCTACCAAGATTATGCTGTTGAAGTGTCTGAGCCATGAGATCAATGGTCTTCTTCATGCATAATGATTCTGGATGGTACCCACGGTTGTAATAGCTGCACTTTGATTGGCCCTTTTTGTCCTTCTTTTCTTTTGAGCCTGTAGATCCATCTGGAGGTTTGGGATTGCCTTCCTTTTTTGGATATGAATCCTTCTTCCCTTTGCCTTTGAATTGCTGGTTGGATTTGGAATTGTTCTTCCCACTTGTATGCACAACAAGTGCATGAGCTTTGGAATTCTTCAATGTGCCCATCTTTATTAGCTTATCTTGCTCATGTACTAGAGACTCAATGAAGGTCTCCAGTGTGGGCATCTTCCAAGTTGCTCCTGTTGTGTGCCTAACTGTGTGGAAAGCAGAGACAAATGCTACATATTCTGGACCCAACTTTGATAGAATAGCAAGGATTAATTTGCTTTCTTCCTTGGATTTGTCAATACCACATCCTTTGAGCTGAAGCAATAAAGCCTTGAACTTTGTGAAGAAATCTTGAATATTATCAAAACTCCTTGGATCTAATGAGTTGAGCTCATTTTCAAGGATATGACCCCGCATTTCATCTTGCTTTCCAAAAAGAGTCTCCAATGTATTCCAAACTTGGTTTGGAGTTGTACATGCCTCAACATGAAACAACAATTCTGGAGAGATGGATAAGCACAGCAGACCAAATGCTTCATCCATGCAGTTGAAATATTTAGATTTTTCAACTGCTAGATTGGGTTCAACCTCTGTATTCATAACTATCCGATAGAGGCCTCTACTTCTGAGTTGAAGTAGAATTTTTGGCTTCCAATCAAAATAATTGTATGGTGTGAGAATGGCAGAGGGTGAACATTTTATTTTTTAGCTCTGATCTTCTATATCTGCAAAAAAAAAATACTGTACTTCTTCTTTCTGGCACCTAGGCTCTGATACCATGTGAAATTTGCAGCTACAGCTGCATAGATCAACTAGAAGAAAAAAAATAGATCTACAGATTATACAGAAAAGCAAAACAGAGCAGCAAACGAAAAAACAGAGCCAGAACTATATTGATTCTATATTTTCTTAATGAAAAAAAAAGCCTTAACAAAGGTTACAAAACCAAACCAACCGTAGCAAGGAGAAGCGGTGAAAGAAATAGAAAAAGTAGAGTTCAACTGCTGTTTAACCATCCTTATTTGCATGAAGACGGTGAAAACAAAGGAACTACAGTAATCCTTTGGTGACACATTATGCATTAGTTAGCTTAGAGTTTAAGGAGAGAAATGATGGAGAAATTGACGCTAACAAGAAGATTGTCCTTTTTCTAGGAGATTTCTTATATCTAAAAATCTTTGAAGCTTCCAATCCATCCTCACCTTGCTCTCGGCAAGTCGCCAATTGTTAGGAGCTTTCTTGCTCCTAATCACTTTAGATAAAAAGATTTAAAAAATGATTTGAAGAGAGCACACCACTCCCCTCTATCTTAGAATTGTTTCTATCATGTCTTGATAACCTTTAGTTAGTTCCCCCTCAAGCAAGGCGTTAATATGCTTGTTGGACTTGTTGCCCTGGCTTGGCGTAGTGAAGTCTGATTTCTTGGCTAGTTCTTGTTGAAGATAAAATGCAGTTAAATGAAAAACTAAAATAGATAAAGAATCAAACATGCACAGATAAAAATAGACATGAATTTAACATGGTTCACCATCAAAATGGCTACAACCACCAAGGAAAGTAGGACATACTATTTCATTAATCAACCCGATTACATCAGTCTTCATCTACCCCAAAAAGAGAATAAGAAGGAAATTATATAAACTCTTTAGGAAAGTGAAGAGACCTGGGAAGAGGAAGACGAAAGGGCAATGACGGTTGGGCTTCATTTCCAACAATCTCCTACTTGAAGTCCAAACCGCACTACTGTCCCCACTTTCCTTGAAGCTCATTGTTATTTAACTACAGTACCAAGTAACCACTCCATTGGCTGACCAATCCCGATGAGAATTCTAACAAGCTCAACCAAACTGACACCATCAGCAAGACTGAGCACAGGAATTTTTGTTGAATCCTTGATTTGTGAAACCAGTTTATTGCTGCCTCTTGGAATGACAAGATCTATAACATCATCGAGCTTGAGCAGATCCAGAATTTCATCTCTTGAAGTTACAAGGCCAATAAGATTCTTTCCCACAGATTCAAGAAGTTCATTAGTAATAAACTTATGCAAAATGGTATTTGTTCGAACTGCTTCTTTACCACCCTTCAAAAGAAGGCCATTTCCACTTCAGATTACCAATGAAGCTATCTGAACTAAAGCATCAGATCGAGACTCAAAAATAATAAGGAGCACACCCAAGGGGCAAGTAGTGTAAGAATGCGGTGCATCATTCCGTGCTTCCTCTTGCCTCATAGAAGCATAAGCATTGGCAATGTACTCTATTAAATCTTTAGGCACAGTAGGCACCATTCTTCTTGCTGCTGCTATATAGGCCCTTTGTATAGACGAATCAAGAGCAAAACCCAAAGGAGGTGGCTCACACTTTTGGTGCACATATAACACGTGTCTAGCCATTTCCAAGTCGTTATCAATGTCAGCTTTGTCAAGTATCAGCCACATAAAATCAAAATGGGAAAGCAATGCCGGAGGAAGATTGATATTTTTTGCAGGAGTTCTCTGTAGATCATACCGACCCCATGCAGGATTTGCAACAACTAGAACTACAGTTCTTGCATTTAAAGAAGTTGTTATGCCCACCTTTGCAATACTCACATTATGTTGCTCCATCACTTCATGAATAGTAGTATGGTCTGTCTCATCCATTTTATCAAATTCATCAATATCACATATACCCATATCTGCAAGAACTAGAGTGCCACCTTCAAGGACCATCTCACTCGTAACTGGATCCCTTTGAACAGAAGCTATGAGACCTACACCACTGCTTCCTCGCCCGGTGGTGTCAACTCCACGAGGTGCAACACTAATCATGTGTTTCAATAGCTGACTCTTTGCAACTCCAGGATCTCCCATCAAGCAAACATGCAAATCACTTAAGTCACTGCTCAAGGCCTCTACAAAAATTTGAAGTTGAATCAAAAATTCAAAACTTTGACTTTCCTTCTCAGAGTCCTCAAAGGTCATCAATTTCTCTCCTAGATGTTGGGATACCTCCAGAACCAGTTGTATATTATGATTAAGCATTTGAAGCAAGGTGTTGAATACAGATACATGTGTCTTCTCAACTTCATCAAATAGAATAACACCTGAAGAATCAACATTTTGTTCAACCTTCTTGTCCTTTACTATAGGTCCTTCCACTTTATTGGTCCTCTTCTTTGGTGACTTCTCTCTAGCAATGTTTAGACTTTTGTCGAATTTTGATGACTTTTAAGCTATGTTAATGTCATCAATAAAATCCCACTTTTGCCTCTAAAGGTTAAGTATTTCAACATCTCCATCATTGTGTATTATTTTATGTTTCCTCTGTTTGGAATCATATGAATCCACAGTGCCATCATAAAATTGTTTATCTTTCAACCACCAAACCTTGATCTTCCGACCACACAGGTTATCATCTGGACCATTTCTTTCAACAGTATCAGGTGTCTGCTCCAACCGATAAATACTCTTCTTTCTCGAATTTCTTGGAGTTCTCTTGGAACTCTCACCAGCTTGACTTAAATTCTTCTCACCAGACTCTGTTACAGAAGCAATTTTCTGCATCTTTTTAGGTCGATGGTCATCTTCTTGGGTTGCATCAGGAGTATCCATCTCTTTCAAACCTTCTTTTCAGAGTGAAATTGCCTCTTCTAACTTTGGTGTGTTGAAATTATTTACATCCAGCTTCTTCTTTGAATGCTTGGACCTTGTTTTTGAATCTTTGCTTATTTCTAATTTTTCGTTGGTGTTTGGCAATGCAGATGGTGCCATTTCTCCTCTAGCTACACTTCCTGATGCCCTTTCTATTGCTCCTACTGACAAACCTAGAGGCTTAGAATCCTCTTTCATAGCTGATCTTTTGCCATGATGATCTTCTCCTCTTCCTCCTCTCCCACTCACATGCTTCTTCTCCAGTCGGTATTCTTCTTCATCATCCCTAGTTTTGGAATCATTCTCTTGGAGTTTTCTCTTCTCCCCTCTATCTCTATCCTTTCTACCTTGGGCGTGGGTATCCCAAAACACTGTCTTTTTAATTTCTATATTTTTTGCAAAGGCTCTTGCACTTTCTTTCACAAACATTTGATCAAATTCCAATAGGTTAAGAAATTCATCAATGACGGAATCAACTACATCATCTAACCTAATCATTTCACATGAAGCAAGACTCTCTACAACATACATGGTGCCTACTTTGCTGCCTTGAGCAATTACCAATGCCCCTTTTGTGACTTTCCATCTATTCAATTCAAAATCAACTTTACATCCTTGTGAATACAACTGTCCAGCTGAAATGAAATTTTGTTTGAGCTGAGGGACATATATAACATCTTGCAACAGCCAACTATTCCCATTTTTTAATTTTAATAAAACATCTCCTTTGCCAATAACATCACAAGATTCATTATTGCCAAGAAGAACCTTACCAAAGTCACCGCTTTGCAGATTTTTGAAGTACTCCTTGCACGGAGTGGCATGAAGCGATGCTCCCAAAGAGAGCACCCAAACATTCAGTGGTATTTCTTTCGAAGCTGAAACAAGAACACTAATTGTTGCACCAGCATTCTCTTCATGTACCTGTTGGTCATGATGTTAGTCATTCACAAACATAGAATAAAAGTTACACAACAACCTTTACTCATCTTGAAAGATACGATGAATTCAGAGAATTCATGATCCCAAGTCTCCGTTGATTAGGTCTTAATCTACTGACGTTACTCAGTGGTTGATGTGTGTTGCTGTTTTCCATTCAGGGGCCTTACGTATTTCTGCAAAGTTCATCATTATTCCTCCAAATATCTTGCTCTGTATGTCTGCCCTGCATAAATCTCCAACAATTCTACCTCTGCACTTATGGATTCACTCAAATAATGTGCCTACAGGCTGATATTTGCATGATTTCTACCATTATTTACAATTCTTTGCATGATATTTTCAATATTACATGCATTTGACTCAAATATGCTAAGGATTTTCAGTTACCTACGGGATTTCAGCATATTTCTCTGTTTCTGCTTATTATTTATCATGACTTGCAGTTATGGTGATGAATTTATGAAATTAAAAAAAAAGGAAAAGGGTTAAAGAATGAGATTCCCAAAACTACTTGACTTAGATCACTGATCCACATACAAGCTCCCATACATGCAATGAAAAGAAGGAAACTAGAATCATACTTCACCAGGACATTCCACAAATCCGCATGATCCAGTGCAAATCTTCAAAGGAAAAGTTGATAACAACATGTAATGAAATGAAAGCGCTTCCAGTTGAACACAGCATTCACCAGTACATATCTAGAAATCAACATGAAGATTACGTAAAATTTACAATCAGGATGTAATCTGAAACTTCATATCCATTCAGTATGCTCAAGAACAGGTACATTTACAGTGATCTGAAGAAAGAACCTTGACATTTCAACAATTCTATCCTCATTAGTCTTAGTAATCCAATCTCCTAATTGATTCTACAGTAATTGGCCTTCTTGCCAGATATATCTCTCTATCTATATATGTATTCTCTTAGGTTCTGGCCTTTATATAGAACAAATGCCAGAAAATAGTCATAATGATCCAAGGATCAGGATCCTCTCATAACAATCGACGGTCCAGATGAAAAGCACATGCTTTGCCAGTTGGCAAATGTACAGCTGGCACAGAATATTCCAGTATCTTCAACTTGATTCGGTCTCCAGCTGGCAAACAGCATATTTGACAATATCCTCCTCATTTCTGGTTCATGTTGCCTTCATGTGCAACCATACAATGCTCAGCTTCAGCAGCAGCATCATGACTTCCTGCAAGTAAACAGACAAACATTAAGTTCATCATCATGTGGATAAACAACAGGAAGTAAAACATTTTATTAAACAAGCCTCCAAAATGTGCAGCTATAGGCAATCGAGCTTCAAATCAGTGGAAAATATGCACTAAATGCATAAACAGCGTTAAAACACTCGGGTCAACCATCGTTGACTGGAAATCAGGCAGTCGGGCCTTCAAATTTCCATCGCTTCATTTTCCCGCCCATTTTCTGTATATCAGGTTCAAATATGATCATGTATATACATCGCAAAATATACAAGGAATCAATCGCTTTTAACAAAATATTTCAAATCCGGCTTTGCATGCTCTGTTTGTATGTTTCGGGTCATCATCATATTCGCATCGGTGTGACCACATATGATCGGGGTGACAATTTTACCTTAGGCCGACGGCAACAGTTATACCGACGCCAAAAATCATGATGATGTCCACCCATCGTCTTCTATCTAGCTGCAGGATATCATGAAATATGATGCTCCTCCCTTCCAAATGCTCTGATGAAAAGCACATCAGGATGTTTCGCTTCTGCATATTGGGGAAAGAAAGACATCATCGTCATCATCATGTCGAAGGAAAAATAGGAGGATTTGAAATATGATCCTGCTGCTGAGGAATGGAATATCATGGTGATGTCATTGTCATATTCGGGCTTCATTAAAATGCAAAAGATGACGTCACCGTCATGCTTAGTTAAGATCAGGGGATAAATGTAATATCGGGTCACCTAAGGAAGATGATCAGGTGGTGAATGAAATATGACTCCTTTGCGGCCAAGGTAACCCTCTCGAAAGATCAGGATGATGATGATGATCATCAGGATATCCCGTGTGCATGCAAATATGCAGATGGTGGATTTTCTAAGTAGGGTGATATTACAATATCATCATGATATTATAATATCGGGTGATGTAAAAATATCATGATGCTCATATAATTTGACATATCGGGTTACACTCAAAACATGATGCTCACGATGCGCATAAGGTCATTTGATGGGTAAAACACACTATCACCTAAGATTGACGTCCGGATATTGGGACTGCATGATTTTTATCGGGTGATAGATCAAGATCATGATGATGACCTTTCGCGATACAAAAGACCGCTCGATGGGGAAAACTTACTATGACCTAAAGTTGACGTCTGGATATTTGAACCTCAGGATATTATCGGGGGGGCGTTTCAAATATGATGATGATGTTCTTCAAACAGCAAAACTAAGTTTATAAGATATGACCCTCTTCTTGCGAATATCAGGTTTGACCAAAACTTTGACTGTGCATAACTCCCTCATATGGACGAATTTTCAGGTGATGTAAAAGGCAAACCTACCTGGAATTTCAAGCTCTTTCTAAATATGAGGTCATAGAAACAAAATATGAACTTTGACAAACTGACCTCATGATGATGACCTACCTCATCGAATATCATGATGATGATGCACCTGACTCATTTTTACCAAACCGCCAGAAAATAGACAACACAAGCCAAGCCAAAAGTTGGGTCCCTATTTTGATAATGCAAAATGGGGCGTGTTGTGTAACCACACAACAACTTGCCACCAAAGAAAACAACAAAATTCAAATGATTCAAGTGATATGATCATATTCATCTATAGTATTCTAATTCTTTCTAAGTAAAATCATCATGATCTTTGAATGATAAAGTTTCATCAAGGTAACAGTGCTAACAAAGGATCATGTGTGTGCATATGATTAATTATCCTCATCTTGAAAGCAAGTTGAAAATATAAGTAACTAGTGTTAAACTACATAGTTGGAGATCATCCCTCATAGCCAACCTGGATAGAGCCTTGCTGCCAGCAGGCGTCCATAGCCCCGGCAAGGTTATCTATACAATCTCCCTAAGTAGAGCCCCACTGCCAGCAGGCATCTATAGCCCCGGTAGAGTTACTTAGATGGCCTAAGTTTATTGTTTATATATTTTTTTATTTATATATCTGATATCATCATGTCAGCTCATTTGTACAAGGTATGGTCACTTGCAGCTTTAGGTTGGAGATTGTATTGGTAGCAAGGGAGTCCCTTTAGATTTTTCACTTAACACCTATACTCATATCTTCAACAAGCCCAAGGCTGTTAGGTGTTTCATTGTGTTTGATTCACTTTGGACAAGAAAAGGCACCTGATGAAAAGATATTATAAAACCTGATCATGAATATTTATCAGAATGAATTACAATCTATATCTAAATCTGATCTCATCACTTGAATCCTAACAATTTAGTTATTTTCTTAGGTGATGAAGTGCATCATCTTGACTTACCAAAACAAAACTCAACCAAAACAACACAAAACAGAAAAAACACCATACAAACAACTAACCTACAAAATTATATACAAACCACTACTAGGCAAACAAGAACCAGCAAAAGACCTAAGTACACCTATATTTGCATACTTCTTTTGATTGTGCAGGAGCATTAGGGTATTAGTTATGGTTCTCAACCTAGCAAATTTATCTTTATATTCTGAAAAATATTCTGGTATTCTAAATTCACTGTATTCAACAGAACAACTCTTGATGATCAGCAACTAAGGGAGCTCATCATGTTCATGATTAATCCATGTGCATGTCTTATCTTCTGAATTTCCATAATCAAAATAATAATCAACATCATTCACTGTGGAAAGGAGAAATACAACCTGGTGTATTTCTGATTCTGTTGGACATGCTTCTTCATTAGCAATTGGTCCTCCATTTGTCATTATATTTTCACTGCTTGGCTCAGTGCCTAGTCTCTCTTCAAATTGAAGGATGTATGACTCTTGATGTACTAATTCTCCATCTTTATCCAGCCTTATCCCTTCATTCTGGATGTTCAGTTTATCTTCCAGTTCAGGAAACTTCTCAATATTTTCTTCAGTTTCCTGCACATCAGCATCTAAATAAGTATCTTTATTATCACAACCTGATATACAGAAATTTATCATTTCTAAATCATTTGACTGTAAAAGAGAAACAACTTTCACTTGATAAGGACACTCCCCTGTTCCATTCTCAAAATATTTCTGGAGTGACATCTGATTATGCACAACAACTCCAAAGTCTTCTACATCTTCATCTTTCAGGAATTGTTCATTAAATAGCTCACATCTTCTATCTAGTAAAGTGCCTGGTTCCATTAACCTGCAACATTCCTGCATTTGATCATTTAATTCAAAGAAGTCAGGTAATAAATCAGCATTTATTTTCTTCTCTATGACTCCCTGAGTTACTATCATAGGAACTTCATCATCAGGAGTGCATTTAAATTGCTCCACTATCTGTTTACACTTCTCTTTACCATAGAATGACTCCAGGAAAGATGTTTCATCTTCTTTATCAAAAGTATTAGGATCAGAATCAAAAATATTATCCTGAGGAGTGATTTCTTCTCTAAAATTTTCACAAGATTCATACCTGCATATTGACTGATCCTTACTTGTATTAGGAAGTAGAGAACTCCTATCAATCTCACCATAAAATGAATCTAGGAAAGATGTTTCCTCTTCTTTACCTTCTGGAACCGACTCAGCTATTGTATTTTCTAGAGTCTTTTTCAACATGGCCAAGCAAGGGTAGCAATCTCTCTCTGAATGCTCTTCATCATGTAATCTGCACCAGCTTTCAATCAAGACATCATTAATGGGTAAACCTAATAATTGACTACACTGTATATTTCTAGACAAGTATAATTCAAAATCTTCAGAACGGTCCACTTCAGTGTCTGGACAATTAATAACTTCTGGTGCTACATCTGCTTGTTGTTCCAGAATTTCTTCCTTTTCCTGCCAGACTTCTTCATTTTCTTGGCAAATTTCGGCCCTGAACACATCCAGAAAGAATATTAATCCTTTCAAATATAAATCCAACCTTGTAAGGAAAGTTAAACAATTAATTTCACTGTGTTCTGCAGTCTGGTGTATCCTGCAACAGGTAGATAAACCAAAGTTAGACAAACTGTGAGGGTAAAGCTGCCTATTCAAAGTTTCCTGAAATAAAGGAATGTTAATTTGACAATTGTTTTCATATACATCCATCAAAATGAGACTATATTTTTCAATTTTTTAGTATTCTGAAATTTTAAGGAGATCTATCATATCTCAGAATAAAACTTGAAAGTTCAGAAAATCAAACTAATCTTTGATGTTTCAAGCTAGATCTTTGCAAAGGTGCAACCAAAACATCTCAGATAAGAGATATTTGCAGACATTTAACTGAAATGCTGAAATATTTATGCAATATTTGCAGAAATCTGGAAATTCACATCTCATGCCCTGCCTTCTCGAAAATTGATGTTGTGTTAGAAGCGAGGGGCCTGCATATATGTTAGCAAGATTTAAAGTGGGCTGCTAAACAGAAGCAGGGGATATCACGTCAACTGAAAAGAATTTATTGGCTGGATTCCACCAGATGAGGTGACATTTGCGGTTAAACGGCAAATCAGACTGGATATTTACGAAATATTTGTGAAGATACTGCAAATATGACAGGATATTGGGATATCCTGACCCGTAGCACAAGATCTCAAGTGCCTAAGGCCTAAAAGTCTCAAAGTTTGAACAAATTTACGTACCTTTAGCCGATATTAGTGAATTCAGAAAGATCTACTGTAAGGCTTGCAATATTTATGTGAGATCTGGAAATCTTTACATAGAATGAACACATACAAACTTCTCACAGCAAATATTTACGTAATTTACTGAAATTCACGGGCGATCTGAGGTTACCTTACTCTATGCGTCATCAAACCTAAAAATACTGATGATGAGCGTGATCTTCCGGGCCTGCCCTCCTTCTGTTGATGATGCTGAGAAACAGCTCAGCCCTCCTTCTATGTTGAAATCTAGAAATTCTCTGTCCAGCCCTCCTTCTATGTTGAAATCCAGAATTTATGTTGGGTTAGGAGCGAGGGGCCTGCATAAAATGAATGATGACTGAAGCAATAGTGTCTTTTCCAGTTCTACCCTCCTTCTAGCGCCAATTTATGTTGGTCATGATGTTAGTCATTCACAAACATAAATAAAATTTACACAACAACCTTTACTCATCTTGAAAGATACGATGAATTCAGAGAATTCATGATCCCAAGTCTCCGCTGATTAGGTCTTAATCTACTGACGTTACTCAGTGGTTGATGTGTGTTGCTGTTTTCCATTCAGGGGCCTTACGTATTTCTACAAAGTTCATCATTATTCCTCCAAATATCCTGCTCTGTATGTCTACCCTGCATAAATCTCCAACAATTCTACCTCTGCACTTATGGATTCACTCAAATAATGTGCCTACAGGCTGATATTTGCATGATTTCTACCATTATTTACAATTCTTTGCATGATATTTTCAATATTACATGCATTTGACTCAAATATGCTAAGGATTTTCAGTTACCTACGGGATTTCAGCATATTTCTCTGTTTCTGCTTATTATTTATCATGACTTGCAGTTATGGTGATGAATTTATGAAATTAAAAAAAAGGAAAAGGGTTAAAGAATGAGATTCCCAAAACTACTTGACCTAGATCACTGATCCACATACAAGCTCCCATACATGTAATGAAAAGAAGGAAACTAGAATCATACTTCACCAGGACATTCCACAAATCTGCATGATCCAGTGCAAATCTTCAAAGGAAAAGTTGATAACAACATGTAATGAAATGAAAGCGCTTCCAGTTGAACACAGCATTCACCAGTACATATCCAGAAATCAACATGAAGATTACGTAAAATTTACAATCAGGATGTAATCTGAAACTTCATATCCATTCAGTATGCTCAAGAACAGGTACATTTACAATGATCTGAAGAAAGAACCTTGACATTTCAACAATTCTATCCTCATTAGTCTCAGTATTCCGATCTCCTAATTGATTCTACAGTAATTGGCCTTCTTGCCAGATATATCTCTCTATCTATATATGTATTCTCTTAGGTTCTGGCCTTTATATAGAACAAATGCCAGAAAATAGTCATAATGATCCAAGGATTAGGATCCTCTCATAACAATCGACGGTCCAGATGAAAAGCACATGCTTCGCCAGTTGGCAAATGTACAGCTGGCACAGAATATTCCAGCATCTTCAACTTGATTCGGTCTCCAGCTGGCAAACAACATATTTGACAATATCCTCCTCATTTCTGGTTCATGTTGCCTCCATGTGCAACCATACAATGCTCAGCTTCAGTAGCAGCATCATGACTTCCTGCAAGTAAACAGACAAACATTAAGTTCATCATCATGTGGATAAACAACAGGAAGTAAAACTTTTTATTAAACAAGCCTCCAAAATGTGCAGCTACAGGCAATCAAGCTTCAAATCAGTGGAAAATATGCACTAAATGCATAAACAGCGTTAAAACACTCAGGTCAACCATCGTTGACTGGAAATCAGGCAGTCGGGCCTTCAAATTTCCATCGCTTCATTTTCCCGCCCATTTTCTGTATATCAGGTTCAAATATGATCATGTATATACATCGCAAAATATACAAGGAATCAATCGCTTTTAACAAATTATTTCAAATCTGGCTTTGCATGCTCTGTTTGTATGTTTCGGGTCATCATCATATTCGCATCGGTGTGACCACATATGATCGGGGTGACAATTTTACCTTAGGCCGACGGCAACAGTTATACCGACGCCAAAAATCATGATGATGTCCACCCATCATCTTCTATCTAGCTGCAGGATATCATGAAATATGATGCTCCTCCCTTCCGAATGCTCTGATGAAAAGCACATCAGGATGTTTCGCTTCTGCATATTGGGGAAAGAAAGACATCATCATCATCATCATGTCGAAGGAAAAATAGGAGGATTTGAAATATGATCCTGCTGCTGAGGAATGGAATATCACGGTGACGTCATCGTCATATTCGGGCTTCATTAAAATGCAAAAGATGACGTCACCGTCATGCTTAGTTAAGATCAGGGGATAAATGTAATATCGGGTCACCTAAGGAAGATGATCAGGTGGTGAATGAAATATGACCCCTTTGCGGCCAAGGCAACCCTCTCGAAAGATCAGGATGATGATGATCATCATCAGGATATCCTGTGCGCATGCAAATATGCAGATGGTGGATTTTCTAAGTAGGGTGATATTACAATATCATCATGATATTATAATATCGGGTGATGTAAAAATATCATGATGCTCATATAATTTGACATATCAGGTTACACTCAAAACATGATGCTCACGATGCACATAAGGTCATTTGACGGGTAAAACACACTATCACCTAAGATTGACGTCCGGATATTGGGACTGCATGATTTTTATCGGGTGATAGATCAAGATCATGATGATGACCTTTCGCGATACAAAAGACCGCTCGACGGGGAAAACTTACTATGACCTAAAGTTGACGTCCGGATATTTGAACCTCAGGATATTATCGGGGGGGCATTTCAAATATGATGATGATGTTCTTCAAACAACAAAACTGAGTTTATAAGATATGACCCTCTTCTTGCGAATATCAGGTTTGACCAAAACTTTGACTGTGCATAACTCCCTCATATGGACGAATTTTCAGGTGATGTAAAAGGCAAACCTACCTAGAATTTCAAGCTCTTTCTAAATATGAGGACATAGAAACAAAATATGAACTTTGACAAACTGACCTCATGATGATGACCTACCTCATCGAATATCATGATGATGATGCACCTGACTCATTTTTACCAAACCACCAGAAAATAGACAACACAAGCCAAGCCAAAAGTTGGGTCCTTGTTTTGATAATGCAAAATGAGGCGTGTTGTGTAACCACACAACAGTACCGGATTCACTTCATCTTCTTTCAGCTGATTTTCGGCCTTCTTCAGAAACCAACAATTCTTCTTGATGTGGCCTTGCTTACCACAATACCAGCAACTAGCATCTCTCTCGCTGAATTTTAGCCTCCCTTGTGATTTCCTATGACTTCCTTCATCAATCGACATTGCTCCCACTCAAACTCAAAGATCTCATGCCAAATGATCGAGCACCATGGCTCTGATACCAATTGTTGAAGATAAAATGTAGTTAAATGAAAAACTAAAACAAATAAAGAATCAAACACACATAGATAAAAATAGAGACATGAATTTAACGTGGTTCACCATCAAAATGGATACATCCACCAAGGAAAGCAGGATACATTATTTCATTAATCAACCCAATTACATTAGTCTTCATCTACCCCAAAAAGAGAATAAGAAGAAAATTATATAAAATCTTCAGGCAAGTGAAGAGACATGGGAAGAGGAAGACAAAAGGGCAATGATGGTTTCCAACAGTTCTATCTGGGAGATGCTTAACATTGGAGTATTTGTTGTCACATGCCTTCCTGAGGCACCTCCTCTTCAAAGTCTGGATCTTCTCCAATCTCAGAATGTGGAAACACAAGATGTTTTGGGAATTCATCATGTGAATCATCTTGAAAGGTCGCATCTGTCAAAACACCAAAGGCTTCTTCTCTCATGATTTTCTAGATTTCATCTACTAGGTGAAGAGTTGCTTCTTCTGACGAAACCTGTGTAGCATCTTGGATGTCTATTTGATCCTTTGGAGTTTCTTCTCCTCTAGAACTCAAGTGTTCTGAAGGAAAATCTTCTTTAGTATGGAGATCAACTTGTAGGAATATTTCTTGTAGTACCCTATCCTCCACCTCTTGTCTAGAAGAGAGTTCCTCCCCTTTATTAGACAAAACATCATCTAGCATTGCTCTCTAGAAATTGTCTAAAAAATCTTCTAAAGAAGAAGAAGGATGATATTCAAATCCAAGTTTTTTTACTCTTCTAAAATTGTGACTATCGCTGTAACCATCTATGTTCATTTCTTCCCCACCTGAGAGGGTGACTTGTAGGTCTATCGATCTATCCAATTCCTAATCAATCTCGATGGGAAGACATTTTTTTGTTCCAAACAGTGATCTTCTTTATCCTTTTCCTTTGGTAAGATCTCCTTGCTAGGCATAGTGCTTAAGAGTTCTGACCCTTCTCCAGGAATCCCACCTTCCATAGTATTATACAAGTCTATGGAGATTTCTCAGCTTGTCTCACTAGGAGAAAGGGTCGACAGTGGTTCCTAAAAGGAGATATTTTTGTGCTTGCCTTGAAGATGGGATTTGAGATGTAGTCATGATGTCCAAGAATGCCCACAAATTATGCATATGGATTCAAAAATCTCATAGCAAATTTCTTGCTTCCATTCTCCTACAGAAGTTTGTAGTTTGATGTTTTTTGGGAAGCCCTTCTTAATATCCAGGAGAATACAAATCCTGATACCATCCTCTACCGCTAGAGACTGATACTCCTCCATGGATTTGAAGACACCAATAGAATCCATAATAATCTTCAAGACTGTCTCCTCTCTATATTCTAGAGGTAATTTTTTTCAAATTTATCCAGGAAAGTGCATGAGATATCACCACATTCGATGTTCTAAAGTTGACTTGCTAGGGCTGTAGATAAACTTCAATTCCTTCATAAAGCTAGGTGTTCTTCCAAAAAACTAACTCTCTGTGAATTTTATTCTTAAAAATGACCATGAAAAAACCCTCATCAAGCATAATAGTTTCCTCATTCTCTGGCCAAGTCATTTTGATCCATGTATACAAATCATTCTTAGAAGAGGGTCTCTTCCGTGGTTTACCTATAAGTGTTGTCTCCATGAGTTTGTCCTTTTCTTTGCCAAGTATCTCCCCTTGTATGCTAACTTGAAGATCTAAATTCTTAGGTGTTTCCTCCCTACTAAGGGAGGTTTTTTGACACAATATTCCTTTGTGCCATCTTTGAGAAAGGAATTTTGTGATGCCTTTTTTGAAGAACTGCCTATGAACCCCAGTCTCACCTAGAGTATATTTTCTTCCTATTGGTAAAGATCTTCTCTTTGCCATACCACCTAGCCTAGAATTCTTTGTTTGAAGGGAGTGAGTGGCATCTAGAGCTTCGTGAAACAGACACATGAGACTTCTTTCTCTTTATTCAAGTTGTTAGTTTAGATTCATTTTCATCTATCTCAATGCAAAGTGTGTCTAAAAAACTAGATAGTAGAAAACTAGATAGGACCCTAGTGTAGTTGTAGTGGAAAGTTCCCTTGATTATTTTATTTTAATCCAAGTGTAACTTTTCCTTGTCTACAATGTAATTACATGAAAGACATTCCACCAAGATGGAAACATAACTAAATAGGAAATGGCGTGGGTATGCCAATGCCACCATTACAAAATTTTAAACCCACAATAATTATTACAAGATAAATAAGGCACCACACCATTAATGTAATTGTTCATGAAATCTACCATGTTGTGGATGTGAAAAGGGTGAACACCTAAAGAGATCTAAAATAAATTTTCTTACTCAACAAGATTAAAAGAAGTCTAGACTAGGTCCATTTTGTGAAGAGAGATTATAGGTTACGATTTTACAATTGTACAAAGTATTGACTCTTTTGGAGAAGAGTGTGTTATGTGATTTCATTTTTAAAGAGTAAATGTGATATATAATGCAAAATTATTAAAACCTAAGATGAACTAATATATAGTTTTCTCCTATTCTAGTGCAATGAGGGTGCTGACATCTATATGAGCATGTAATCTTAGTAGGGTTAAAATCCACATGCAATTAAATAAAAGGTACTTTAATATAATTATAATTTTTATATTTAACTATATTAGTAAAAATAAAAGCATTATTATAATGAAGTGTTAAAAATTAGAGGATATGGCATTTATTGATTGCTCTAGTGGCATCTTTTTTGCATATCGTGTTTCAACTCTTATTATTTGTACATTCGTATGGACAGTTTATGGTTTATGCTATCTTTGGCAACCATTTGTTGGCCATTGTTTCCATTTCTACTTGATCTAGGCATCACTATGTACTTCATACTTTTTACCATTGTATTTAGTATGGATGCTTTCCACCTTTTTTCTAAAAAAAATATAAAAATTAGAAAATGTGGTGGTAAATGGGGATAACATGGTAATATAAATAATAAATAAGAGATAAGCCTTCATCAATGCACATAGAAGATATACTAGATTATAAACAAGCAAGTTCATTAAGATACACATTTTTTACATGTTATATGCTCCAAGCATCATGATAAAATCATTCCTAGATTTCAATGATCTAGATGTATATACATGATGTTTACTAAACTATGAAGGTAAAAAAACTATGGTGAAATTTAAAACAATTTCTCTTCCATCACCTTTTGACAGTTCAGTTGTAGAAAATTTAAATGTTAGTCTAATCAAGATCATAGATTTCTATGTTTTACCTATAAGCACTAAAAAAGTGCATGGGCTTGCACAAGGACCCTATGATTAATTATAATCCTAATCATGTACAAGGAAGTGTGAATAAAATTCCCTCCCAACAGTACTCTTCTTGGTAACATGTGGATGTCAATTTCTTGGTTCATCAGTTCTTCATAATGCTAACTTTTCTTCACTTTCCCCTTTGTTGAAATTTCTTATTTTACATTTTTGACCTTTCCTACATAGCTAATTTTCATCATAACATAGTATTTTCACCTTTCCTATATCTGTTTCATGTGTGTCCACCCTTTAGAGGCCTGTAAATGACCTCCCAAACCATACCCATCTTTTAGAATTCTCATATCTTTGGTCATTTCTAGATCTCCCTGATTATTTCTAGATCTCCCATGGGTGACCCTACTGGTAAAAGGGTGATCCAATTTAATTCATCTATCTGACCTATTTCAATAAGTGAATTGTGTCTTTAACCCTCCAAGACCATTCTCCATCCTTCATTTTTCACCCAAAAGCCTTATTTTTTGGATTGCCCATTAGTCTCCCCCAAGTGACCCATGGGCAACCTTATCATATTTTTCAATTTGTGTTTCCCATCAATCCAAGCCCCAAAAGACCTATTTTTGCTCCAGTTTGCATGTAATTTCTACCCTAAGATAGACTAAACGATTCTTAGCCCATCCATCACCCTCAATCATGCATAATTAACTCTTTTGAATCTTTGATATTTTCTTATCATCTCTTCAACTCATCCTAACTCCATTTTCTCAGCTTGTGATAAGCTTTCATAGCTTCATCACTCTCCAATTAGCCCAATCTTCTCTTCAATCAAAATTGTTAACTCTCCAATCAAGAGAGTTAACTCCCCAATCATCCCCACCTATCATGAGTCATTCCATCATATAAATACCTCCTTCCTCTAAGCATTAGTGGAGGCAAATTTCATAGTTGTAACCATTCATAAGCATTTTGTTTGCTCTCCATTAGCATCTTTGATGCTCATGCAGGATGCATGTGCCTTTTAATGTTTCTTCAGCATAGATTCTTAAATCTCCTTAAAGCATGCTTATGCTCTCATTTTCTCTAGCCAATGCCATAATGCCTAATTAGCACTCCCACATAGTGCTTGAATAGCTTTCTCAAGCTCAAGTCAATATCAATAATTTGTTCTCTTCACACTTGATACCAAGAGGAGGACCCCGTTGCTGCAAGAGGATGAAGAGGTTTCTGAAAACAAAGGATTCTTGAGGGTAGTGTGAATACTCATGCGTCAACCATATTTCAAGTTCTTTCAATTATTTTTTTAGTAATTAGATCACAACATTTCTCTTGAGGGAAGTAATTTATCATTGCTTTACTCATGATTGAAGTTGTTACCATAGCTTCATTTCTTTGCACTAGATTAGTTGTTTATTGCTTTCAATAGATTAAATCATTAGATTAGACTATCATTTGATTTTCTTAAAGTAGAATTTCAAAAAGAATTTTGTAAAAACACAAAAACATAGATAAACTTGCATGAAAAAAAACTCATCTAGACTTGCATCCATATTTCCTTTTGTAGTAATTTGATGATCTTTACTTATTGAGAAAAGAAAAAAATGCTTGGATTCCTATAGTTGCATACATTCAAAAACACCAAAAAATTATGAAAACTGAGGACAATTAAACCCTTGGATTCATCACAAGGTATTGCTAAACATTCACATACAAGAGTAAACCCTTCATTTCATCACAAGCTAAATCCCACATACAACATCACAAATCAAACCCTAGGTCAAACTCTAGGTCAAATTTGGTCAACACTTTACTTCTGCTTGAGGAATTAGAAGAAATGAACCCTAGACCACAACTTAACCAATAATAAAAAATATCCTTGGGGTTGTACAACAAGACAATCAAATACAACAAATACTTCAAGCCCACAAGGAAAGATTACAATGTGCTAGGGTCATCAAAAAACAAAATAGACTACCCACTAGGCATGGGAATCTAAGAAACCCAAATAAGAGACATGTCACAAGTGACCCTTCAGCCCATAAAATTATCTCAACAACCATAACCATAGAAAAGGCTCATCAACTACCAAACAACACAAGGCTCCAAAACAAGCTAATTACACTCTGTAATGTTTTTCTCACATGAGAATAGAACCACCCCTAGGTCTCACCCCCACTTGACTAGATCTTACCACAAGAGAGGGAGTGACATGGAGGTCATTCATGATAAGGAGAGGGTTCATGTGTGAAGGCTAACTCATCCCATGAGTCACATTTTGAGTAACACATATTTTGGTGAACCCGACATGAAAAAAAAATCTTTCTAGGATTATTTTTTTGTGTTTCCATTTTCTAAATTCTTTCACAATCACTTTTCATATTGTCACATTCATTATCAATCTCATTTTCGTTTCTGGTATACTCATCTTCTCTTTTTCACTCATCACTTTCATTCATTCTATTTATTCTGAGGTGTGAATGGAACCCTAGAATATGATGGAACTTGAACTAAACCTAGGGAACCTTCTCTCTAGAGAACTTGAAATACCATCCTTTGACAAGTATGTGCCACCTGACCCAATGGCACTTGTTTCAAATTGTTATTACTATGAAGATTCAAAGTTAAAATGATAGGAGAGAACCAAGATGTTCTCTAATAGTCAACAATCACGCATGGGAGAAAAACAAGACAATCCAACCCACACATCATAAGGCAGATAAAGTACAAGTAAGATAAGAAATCCACCAACTGGTCAACCCTTGACAAGCAACCTAAACACACATCTAGATGACAAAGTAAGACATTTAGAGAGGCAATTGCAATGTGCTAAAGAATCTCAAGAGGCCTTGCATGTTGTTCTCTAAGAATAACATGAAAATGTCCTACGAGAATGAATAGGAGGGTCAAGTCACAAAAATGCATGAACTAAAATGCCATGAAACAAAGAAACACAAAGAGGTCCAACACCTAATAATCTCATAGAAATAATAGTCCAAAAGATTAGGACTCTTGAAGCAGAACAACCAATTCAAGATAAAAGATTGAAGCCACATGACAACATTAGGGTAGAAAAAGACCAGGGGGCATCTTAGAACCCCATACATGAATTTATATTTATGTTATGGAAGTAATTACCTTCCTCAGTGGGAACCAAACAATGCAAAACCTTTAGATGATTTAGAATAGTCAACAAAATCAAGTTGTTGTGCTCAAATATCAAAATTCACTATAAAGCGCATTCCTAGGCGCATACCTCAAGTACTTAAAGGAACCACTTGAAAAAATCATACGAAACGTAACACTACCATGACCTCTTCTAGATCTACTTAAGTTTAAAGGAGAAGGAGATCCCAACTTGCACATCAAATCATATATGGCTGCCATGAGGGAACTTCTCCCTTGGGATTGAGTCATTGCTAAGATCTTCCAAAAGACACTAGAAGGAATCACCTTGGATTGGTGCCATCATCTTCTTGAGGCCTCTATCCATTCATTTAGACAACTTATATTGGATTTTGTCATGACTTTCACCATGAATAAACTCATTAAAATAGGGATTCGTGAATTCCTCACCATGAAGCAAGAATCAAATGAATCAATAGCACACTTCATTACATAATGGAGACACGTGTTCTACCCATCTACAAGTGCCCTAGATATGGATCATAGGGAATTGTACAACCTCTCCTTACATGCTCTTAATAGGAGCACTTGAGAGGAAGTTCAAAAACAAAAATTTCTTGAAGCAACAAAAAGTTACACCTAACAACAACAAGGATCTGAAACAAACACAAGTACCCATCACTCCACACAACATGGACATGAAAATTTTTCAAGACCCTTTTCTATCTCACATGAACCATGGAACAAACATCAAGACATTATGACTAAAACCATTAGAAAAGACATTCCCAAATAGTTAGGACCAAAAGAAGAAGCTAGCATGTTAGGCTTGGATGAAATATTACATGCAAAGGAGGATGAACTCAATAATGAGAGAAACAAAGAACTTCATGAAGGAGTGGTTTTGACTGTAGAACCAATGCCTACACCGATTAGACCTTATGAGTCGATAGAGGATTTAAAGAAAACTTATGCTCACATATCACTTATACATCTTCTTAAGAATTGTCCTTCACATTGTTTAGCCCTTTTGCAACTCGTCCATCTAATGAACAAATCAATTAGGTTGACCTCAACATGAATCCACCAAACACTAAATTGAAAAACTCAGGATTATTATTTGATCTAGAGAAGATGCCTTCTGAGGCATATTTAACTAAGAAGGGACATCCTTCTCTATACTTACAACTGTGAAGTTACGATATGTGCATAAAGAGAATGCTAATTGATAATGGGGCTGCTGTGAACATAGTTTCATTTTCCCTCTTGGAAACAATGTGATATGGGCACACTAATATCATTGCATCCCAAGATACCCTAAGAGGATATGATAACTTGAAATCCACTATGATAGGAAAAATCATATTACTTATTTCCTTAGGACTAAAGACCATTCCTATGATAGTCTATGTTATTGACAAAGATGTTTATAAATTACCAATTAGAAGGCTATGGATACATAGAATGAAATCCATGCCATCCACGTTATTCTAGGAGGTCCAATTCCTACACCTTGGGAAAGTATACATCACAAAAGGGGATTCGAAGCCCTTCAGTATGGTCAAAATGGATACAACTAAAAATAAGATAGGGATCCCTATCAATTACAAGTTGCTGACCAATAAAATTTCTATCCCAAACCCAACACCATAGACAATATGAATAAAAAGGATGGAAACCAATGGCATAGTAGTAAACAACATGGAATTAAGAACTTTTGAAAAAGGGAATCATAAAAACATAAAGAGATAGTATCAAAATAAACCATGACAAAAATCATGGAATGGATAGAGACAGATGGTCCCATTTAATTCCCCTTGGACATCCTCATGATTAACATATCTTATTGAGATGATCTAGGGAAGGTTGATCAAACCATCCCCTACATAAGTGAAATATGTCAAATGACACAACAAATAAAATGGCCATAATTCAAAACTACAACACTAGACTTAAGGGAAGTGCACCCACACACCTCAGATCCTAAAGAGGAAAAACTAGAAAGTCACACTCCTTTAAAACCACTAAAAGACACCATGTCAAGTGAGCCCTATGTACCTCTAACGTAGGAGGGAAGTTATTCATATGTACCACTCTCACCCTTAGAGGATACTTATACACCATAGACAACTCCAATAGAAGTAGAGACTCATAAGCAAGAAGAAGTTAACTTGGCAGATAACAAATTGACAAACATTGGACAAAGAATTTATCATGAGCCTTCTTTGCTCCTCAACCCCATGAGAAACCTTCTTCTTCAAGCTTGGTTCAATCTAATGATATCAATGAATGGGAAACACCTTTACTACAAATAGAAATGTTTGAAAGAATCCTAAACAAGGATGAGGTGAGCGACAGAGAATTCCATAAAGAACTTTAGTTGTCAATAACTTTAGGAGTAGAAGACCCCATTATCTTTGAATTACTTGAAAATTATATAGGGTATTCAATGGACTTATGACTATAACCTAACAAGAAAACAAGTATAAGCTTCATTCCTTCAAATGAACAAAGGGAGCCATAAACTCTACTAGAATTTTATCTATTTCTACAAAGTATTCAAGAGAGTGTTGAAGTAAAATTTTACATGCAAGATGAATTTGATTTAGTCGCCAAAGATTTAAATTGTGATAGAACCTTCGATTGGACTCCTTCTAACTAGCATGCCTTTTAGACCTTGACTCATATCACATTATTACAGTAAGTCATGGAACAAAGTCCACTAAAGAAAAATAATCCTTCAAGACCATATAAAGTTGGAGAAATTATCCTGAGAAAGGGAATCACAAAGAATGAGAAACATAGGAAGAAGAGAAAGTTCCACAAAGATTTGAACGGACCATACATTATCAAGGAACATGTTAGAAATGGTGCATATCTCTTGTGCACTATGGAAGGTGAAGAATTTGGTGAGATGGTCAATGCCTTTCACCTTAAGGAATATTATGTCTAAAAAATCATATAATCATAGATATAAAAATACAAAAAGAATCAAATAATTCAAAAAAATCCAAAAAATTATAAAATCTAAAAAAATATATATATATCCATTCTTTATCATTTTGTTCTATCATGCATCTTTCTGAGTGACATGCTCATATTTTATTTTCATCTTAGCAAGGAGTCTAAGATTACTTAGATATAATTTGATTATTTCAGCCTTTGAGGTCCCTTGTATTCACAATTGTTGTTTATCATCCCTACCACATTCTTTAATGATTCTATTCAAAGCCTAGCTCTTAGCTCTACATTGATCCAAGTCTTAAAGATCCATGCTATTAATTCTAAGAAAAGTCAATTTTCAAACCTATAGTACTCGATATAAGATTGCAAGAAGACCTCCCCAATTCCTCCTTACTAGAAGGCAAGTCCAAATGGATAGTGAAATCTTTTGGTGGTGCTCATCCCTTTATCTTTCCTAGCTAAAAATACCAAGAGAATCATAACTCTACATGAAACAATCTAAGATATGAGTGAACAAAAAATGAGTGATAAAAAATAAAAAGAATCATTAGAATAGTAGAAACACCAAAGCAACTGAATATCCAAGCATCCAAAAAATTTGAAAGCATCCTAGCATCAACAGTCTAAAATCTAAAAAAAAATTAAAAACATAAAAAAATATAAAAATACAAAAAAAAGATATGAAAAAAGAGTGAAAAGAGAGAAGATTGCTAATTTACATACTCTCAAGTGGATATAAATCTAAGCTTAAAGATATGAAAGTGATATCTATCAGACAAAGCAAGGTATAAAGCACAGACACGCACCAGTTGAGCAACACTAGGAGTTTATCTATCTTTAGGTCCATCTTCTATTTTGGAGTTTTTCCTTTACCCTAGTTCTATTTAGCTTTTAGCAAAGCTAAAAATTTAGAATCATTCCACCTCGTCCATGTCCCCACTTGAGTCCCAAATCCTATCCCAAAGGTTAATAGGTCTCCTATACCAAGATAATTCATAATCCCCTGAGTCAAAAATCTTATTAAAGAGCAGTCACATTGTTTGTTCCATCATGCATTCTTCATATCAAAAATTAAAAAAAAAAAAAAATCAATAAGTTTATGTCACAAATAATGATATTCCATAGGATTAGAGTTTTGTTGCATTCCCTCATAGCCCTCTACATTTCATACACCTCATACATTTCATTGTTTAGTACAGGAAAGCGAGAATGTTGAATGCAAGCATGTAATTACACTAGATCAAACCCTCCTTTCACTGTAAAATTTAAGGAAAAAACCAAGTTAAGTCACTAAAAGATGGAATAGGACTCGACTAATAATTTTGTACTCTTGTTTGTAGAGGAAAGGTGTGACTCAATCAAGCCTTTTATCAAACTCTACACCAATCAATGCACTAAACCATAGAATTGAGATAATCAACTTGTAACAGAGAAACAACAATAGAAAATCAAGATCTGAAAGTACCAAGATGATCAGTGAGATGTCAAGACCAATTCCATGGAAGTTGAAAAGGTGGAAGACTGTAGTGCTAGTGCTCAAGTATAGAAAGTCTCAATATTTGAAAGCTCAAAACTAGAAAAATGTCATAAAAAATGCTTTGATGCTAAACCTAATGTCTGATTTAGGTGGTGGACACTAGTGCTAGTGCCTAAGTCTACTACAGAGGAATTTTTGAACTCTATTTTTGGATCCTAAATCCTTATCCCTTTCTCAACCTCCCTATACCTTCATTTCTGTAATTCTTGAATCTATAAACTACACACAAGAAGAAAAGGGGTTTGAGGGTCATGGTTTTTAGGGAGTTGCCTCAGTCAAATCTCAGGTTAGCATTCAAGCTTTCCCTTGACACCATTGTTAGAGAGAGAATGTTTCCTTACATGATAGAGGCTACAGATAATCTAAATGGTGATGAAACAATTCAAACACAATGATAATGTCACCTTGGCAATGAAGCCCTTAGGAGGATGAAGATTCTTCAACTCATAAGGATGTTGATGATGATTCCAAATCTGCAACAATAACACAATGAATGCCTTGAATGCTCTTTTCTCAATATCATAACCTTTCTATCATCAACTTGTTATAAAATGAATTAAAAAACTTGTTTATATAAACTATCCCATTAAAATTTCACAAATTAATTGAAAGAGCTGACAAGGAAAGACAATTTAAAAGTCCTATGCTGACATGCATTAAATTTTATCTTGCCTAAGTCCCAAGGTGCCTTTTTGGTCAGGACCTAAGTTTTAAATGGCCCCCTAGTTTCCATTTGACATGGGTTTCAGGGGATTTCTCATCAAGATGAATAATTTTCCTTGTAGAGTGTAAGCACGGGGACCTAGGAGCTAAACTAGGAGGTAAAAAGGCATGTGTCCACTTTTTACTCCATAACATTTAGCCCCCACTTTAATGTGTGTCCGATCCTATGATTTAGCACATGCATTAAAGTATGGTCGAAGCATATCAAAAACACATCAAACACAAGAATGAAGGCACGCCCTAAGTTTGAAGTACTATTTATGGCTCTCAAAGTTAGGTAAACATAAGAAAACATGTAATAGTCATATAAGACATAGTGAATATAGTAAAGAAACATGCAATTCATGAAAGAAGATAGTGGAAGCACGCAATATGCAAAGAAGACATGAACATAGTCATACAATATGCAAAGAAAACATGATTTAAGCAATTACATATCTATATATAAGGGTATGTGTAGGATCATCGCAGGCCAAACATTGGCAATAGGAAAAAAATTGCATTTTTACTTAGCCAAATTCGTGACTTGGCAAAGTTTGACTTTGAAATGGATATCCGTTATCTTTTTCTCTATTGTTTTCATTGTTTTTTATTTTATTATTTTAGCATTTTTAGCATTTTACTATTTAGGCATTTTAGCTATAAAATACAATCTAAATTTTAGAAAGACTGTATCATATGAAAGGGGCAACCTTGTCATCTTTTGGAATGCATGATTTCTTTTAGTTCCATCCATTTTGGCATCATTTATTCTTGTGATTGAGAGTTCTCTCCACCCTTGATTGAACCATTACTTCCCCTAACTAATTCTCCTATCCTCTTGACTCTCAATCAATTCTTTAGTCCACTCCCAATAAGTCTTCTATAATCTCTCAATCAATTATTTAGTCCACTCCCAATTAGTCTTTTATAATCTCTCAATCAATTCTTTAGTCCACTCCCAACCAACCCCACCATTCATGTTGCTTCTTCTACTATTAATACATCTCTCGCCATCATTTTTAGGGGAGACTATCCATTTCTTCCATTTATGTCAAATTCTTGTTAATATCTCTTATTCCATTTTCCATTGATCCCAACACATCGTGGATAGTCCATATTTTCATTACAACCCCCACAATAATTATTATACTTTTATAGTCCTAACTTTGTGAGCCTTTTCCATTTCAATTTTAAGGATTTGAAGGTTCTTACACTCTCCATAAAATCTCCAAGTTCTCAAGGCATCCTTATTCTTCCCATTGTCATCAAGAGGATGTTCTAATTTCTACAAAGGAGGATACCAAAATGTTGGATCCTTGAGGACAAAAGCTAGCACAGGTGCCATAAAAAGATTCCTTGAAGCTTTGCATGTTCTTTACATTATTTTAAAAAGATTTTAGTAGTAATTAGAAAACTTAAATTTGCCTAAGAAAAGTAACAATTTGTTGCCTCTTGTTGCCTCTTCTTGGTTATTTTAAAAAGCAACAAGGTGAAGTGACACATCCTTATGACCAGCATCAAGAAGAACAACAGGAAGTGTATTTGGATCTTGGAAAAGATCAGGAAACAGAGGAACATCCAGTTGATGAGAATAAAGAGCAAGATAAAGAACAACCGGATGACTGAGATAAAGAGCTCGATGTGGAACATTATATGACATAGAACCAACAAGATGAACATCAAGTTGAACAATGAAAAAGTGGTATTAGTTGCACCTATATAGAGAAGTGGTTTAGAGGTTGGTTATGGGAATTATTTAGGGTTTAGAGGTTTAGGGTTGCTCGGGTTTAGGGGTTTAGGGTTTACAGTTTAAAGAGAGATAGAGAGAGGGGACTAAAAGAGTTTGGGAGAGATAGAGGAGACAGAGGGGAGAGATAGGGAGATAGAGAGTGAGAGGCATGTCCAAAGACATAGAGAGAGAGAGATTGAGAGGTAGAGGGATGTTAGAGATAGGGAGATAGAGGTTTAGGGTTGCTTGGGTTTAGGGGCATTATTTAGGGTTTAGTGTTTAGGGTCTTGGGGTTAGGGGTTAAGGTTTAGAGGTCTAGGGTTTAGGGTTTAGAGAGAGATAAAGGACCAATAGGGAGATATAGAGGAGTCCGAGGGGAGAGATAGGGAGATAAAGAGTGAGGGACATGGCAAGAGACATAGAGAGAGAGATTGAGAGGTAGAGGGACAAAGGTGATAGGGAGATAGGGAAGAGATAGGGAGATAGTGGTTTATGGTTACTTGGGTTTAGGGTTTAGGGGTTTGGGGTTTAGGGTTTCTCAGGTTTAGGGGTTAGGGTTTAGGGGCATTATAATTTAGGGTTTAGGATTTATTGTTTAGGGGTTAGGGGTTAGGTTTAGAGGTTTAGGGTTTTGGATTTAGGGTTTATAGAGAGAGAGGAATGATACGGAGATATAGAGGAGTCTGAGGGGAGAGATAGGGAGAAAAAGAGTGAGGGACATGGCCAGAGACATAGGGAGAGAGATTGAGAGGTAGAGGGACAAAGGTGGTAGGGAAATAGGGGAGAGATGGGGAGATAGTGGTTTAGGGTTACTTGGGTTTAGGGTTTAGGGGTTTAGGGTTTCTCAGGTTAGAGGTTAGGGGTTAGGGTTTAGGTGCATTATTTAGGGTTTAGGATTTAAATTGTTTAGGGGTTAGGGGTTATGTTTAGAGGTTTAGGGCTTTGGATTTAGGGTTTATAGAGAGAGGAATGATAGGGAGATAGAGAGAGGAGATCGAGGAGAGAAGGAGATAGAGAGTGAGGCACATGGCCAGGGACATAGGGAGAGAGATCAAGAGAGGTAGAGGGATGATAGAGATAGGGAGATAGGGAAGAGATAGGGAGATATAGGTTTAGAGTTGATTGGATTTAGGGTGTACCTGGGTTTAGGGTTTCTTAGTTTTGTAGATAGCTAGATAGAAAGAGAGAGGAGATAGATAGGGAGAGATGGAGGTGACAAAGGGGAGAGATAAGGAGATAGAGAGTGAGCGAGATGTCTAGAGAAATAGGGAGAAGGATTGAGAGGTAGAGCTCGATGATAGAGATAGGGAGATAAGGGAGAGATAGGAGATAGGGTTTAGGGTTTAGGGGTTCGAGGTTAAGGTTTAGGGGCATTATTTAGGGTTTAGGGTTTATGGTTTAGGGGTTAAGGTTTAGAGGTTTAGGGTTTAGTGTTTACAGAGAGAAGACAATTAGGGAGATATAGAGTGAGGGACATGGCCAAAGCATAGGGAGAGAGATTGAGAGGTAGAGGAATGATAGTGATGGGGAGATAGTGAGATAGGGAGATAGAGAGATAGAGGTTTAGGGTTTCTTGGGTTTAGTGTTTAGGATTTAGGGGTTTATGGTTTCTCAAGTTTAGGGTTTAGGGGTTAGGAAATAAGGGTTAGGGGTTAGGGGTTAGGTTTAGAGGTTTAGTGTTTTGGATTTAGGGTTTATAGAGTGAGAGGAATGATAGGGAGATATTAGAGAGAGGAGACCGAGGAGAGAGATAAGGAGATAGAGAGTGAGGCAAATGGCCAGGGACATAGGGAGAGAGATCAAGAGAGGTAGAGGGATGATAGAGATAGGGAGATAGGGGAGAGATAGGGAGATATAGGTTTAGAGTTGATTGGATTTAGGGTGTACCTGGGTTTAGGGTTTCTCAGTTTTGGAGATAGCTAGATAGAAAGAGAGAGGAGACAGATAGGGAGAGATAGAGGTGACAAAGGGGAGAGATAAGGAGATAGAGAGTGAGCGAGAGAGATTGAGAGGTAGAGGGACAAAGGTGATAGGGAGATAGGGGAGAGATAGGGAGATAGTGGTTTATGGTTACTTGGGTTTAGGGTTTAGGGGTTTGGGGTTTAGGGTTTCTCAGGTTTAGGGGTTAGGGGTTAGGGTTTAGGGGCATTACAATTTAGGGTTTAGGATTTATTGTTTAGGGGTTAGGGGTTAGGTTTAGAGGTTTAGGGTTTTGGATTTAGGGTTTATAGAGAGAGGAATGATAGGGAGATATAGAGGAGTCTGAGGGGAGGGATAGGGAGATAGAGAGTGAGGGACATGGCTAGAGACATAGGGAGAGAGATTGAGAGGTAGAGGGACACAGGTGGTAGGGAGATAGGGGAGAGATAGGCAGATAGTGGTTTAGGGTTACTTGGGTTTAGGGTTTAGGGGTTTGGGGTTTAAGGTTTAGGGGTTTAGGGTTTCTCAGGTTTAGGGGTCAGGGGTTAGGGTTTAGGGGCATTATTTAGGGTTTAGGATTTAAATTATTTAGGGGTTAGGGGTTAGGTTTAGAGGTTTAGGGTTTTGGATTTAGGGTTTATAGAGAGAGGAATTATAGGGAGATAGAGAGAGGAGATGGAGGAGAGAGATAAGGAGATAGAGAGTGAGGCACATGGCCAGGGACATAGGGAGAGAGATCAAGAGAGGTAGAGGGATGATAGAGATAGGGAGATAGGGGAGAGATAGGGAGATATAGGTTTAGAGTTGATTGGATTTAGGGTGTACCTGGGTTTAGGGTTTCTCAGTTTTAGAGATAGCTAGATAGAAAGAGAGAGGAGACAGATAGGGAGAGATAGAGGTGACAAAGGGGAGAGATAAGGAGATAGAGAGTGAGCGAGAGAGATTGAGAGGTAGAGGGACAAAGGTGATAGGGAGATAGCGGAGAGATAGGGAGATAGTGGTTTATGGTTACTTGGGTTTAGGGTTTAGGGGTTTGGGGTTTAGGCTTTCTCAGGTTTAGGGGTTAGGGGTTAGGGTTTAGGGGCATTATAATTTAGGGTTTAGGATTTATTGTTTAGGGGTTTAGGGTTTAGAGGTTTAGGGGTTTAGGTTTAGAGGTTTAGGGTTTAGTGTTTAGAGAGAGAGGACCAATAGGGAGATATAGAGTGAGGGACATGGCTAAAGCATAGGGAGAGAGATTGAGAGGTAGAGGAATGATAGTGATGGGGAGATAGTGAGATAGGGAGATAGAGCTCGATAGAGGTTTAGGGTTTCTTGGGTTTAGTGTTTAGGATTTAGGGGTTTATGGTTTCTCAAGTTTAGGGTTTAGGAGTTAGGAAATAAGGGTTAGGGGTTAGGTTTAATCATGCATCCTAGTCATTCCCCTATCATTCCTATATATCCTATCTCTCCCCTCTATCTTTCCCTCTACCTTATCGATGAAGCAAATGGAAACAAGAAAACTAGGACTCCCTTTCTCAGGTTTAGGGTTTAGGGCTTAGGGGAATTATTTAGGGTTTATGGTTTAGGGGTTAGGGTTTAGTATTTGGAAGAATTATTTAGGGTTACTTGGGTTTAGGGTTTAGGGGCATTATTTAGGGTTTACAGTTGCATGTCAAAAGTAGTCTCTCTCTCTCTAAATCTGTAAACCCTAAATAATGGCCCTAATCCCTAACCCCTAACCTGCATCTACCTCTCTCCTGTATCTACCTCTCTCCTGTCTCTATTCAAAAGTGCCTTTAAAATACTATGAGATACCTTAGTATAAGTAAATCATATAAAAATTAATTATATATATATATCATCATAATCCTATATAAATTTTGATAGTATTTTATAGCTAAAATGCCTAAATATCATCATAATCCTTTATAAATTTGCTTGTATTTTATAGCTAAAATGCCTAAATACTTAAAATGCATGCAATGCTAAAATAATAAAATAAAAAAAATGAAATACAATAAGGAAAAGGAAAACGGATATCCATTTTGGAAATCATAAAAAGCAAAAAAGACTGCATTTTTGCAAACCCGTGGCTTGCAAAAACGTAGTCTCATCTTCAAAAAAATGGATATCAAAGCTGAGGAATGGATATCCAATCAAAAAAGGTAAGATTTCATGCATTTTTTTGGTTTGTTTTGTATTTTCAAGCATTTTTTTTGGTTTTTATGCTAAGTGGGTATGTTTTATAATTTAATTAGGTAAAATGGATGCACAAAATGAAAACCCAAACCCTCCACCACCAAACCCTCCCCCTCCAAACCCTCCCCCTCCAACAGTAGAAGAGAATATTCAAAGAAATATTGATCATATAAGCAGGATCATAGAAATGTATCGCCACCACCCTCGATTATCTATAATGACATTGAATTTAGAGGGAATCATTAATCATATTCAAACCTTGTCCACCCAACACGAATCATTTCGACAATGGCGAGAAGCCAAGAAGGCTGAATATGCTGACGGTTTATCACATGAGGAAGTCAAAGATTTAGAGATTACAAAAACTATGTTGGCCCAACACTTTGTCAATCCTAAAATTGGATTGCATGTTGATGTCCGTAAGCTGAAATTTTTAATCAAATGGTGTATTCATGAGGGCATTAGTCAAAACTTTTGGGATCATTGGTGGATGGTTTTTGATAAACCACCCAACAACAATTTAGATGTGCCTTTGTATTTCCTCCGTAAACTCTATGCAGAGTTAGAGAGTTTCAAGGAGTGGGCAGAGGAATGCCTCAAGATAGACTTAGGCAATTAGACAAGTACAAGGTCCCTATATTCCCCCTCCTGCTATCCCTTCTCCACCCCCAATGCAGCACCTAGACGTTGTTGCAAGTGTAACACAACAGGGCCTTAGTGCTATACACTCTTTGACCGAGCATTTGATTATTCAGACATCTCAGTTTGCACAAGCACATGATGAAGGTGATGATATTAGATCAGCTGGTACCACTAGACCGTCGTCGTCCAGACATATATGTGTGCCCCATCATTGCATTTCTTGCAATCATTTATGCTTGGGTCCTATTATGGAGAGTAGTGAGCCACCGTTGAACACATCAGACTATGATCTCCATTCACGAGATGAGGCAATGGGGTCCAGAACTCAAGCTGAGGGGTTAGGGACAAGAGTAGAAGCTACCAGATCAGTAAACATTAGAGAAGGAGAAATGCATGAGCAATCTTTTGTGCAGGTAAAATTTAAAGTTAAATTTTATGGTCTATTCCATTTGAATATATAAACAAATTTATTAGTACTAATGTATCTATGTGGGATAACAGTTGATGACAGAGGAGGAGTTGACAGAAGTTCATCATGCAACTTTATCTACCATCCAATTTGGCTTGGACTTGCCGGTATAATTTGTTGTACACATTAACTTTTTTTTCATGCATTTATTTCTGTGAGTAATTATATATTAATTTATATCTTGATGTTAATTTTATTTTATAGCCAATCAAAAATGTGAATGATGTGGCATCTTTGCCAATAGTCTTTTCTCATACTCTTGATCGACCCAAGGGACTATCATTTGCAGAACAACTTTCTCAACGCCAACAAAGGGTGGAGGTAATTTGATTGAATTGTACTTTAATTGATAATTTAGTAAACTTAAATATTTGATTATAGTCATTTAGAGTCTTACATTCTTGTCCTTTTTAATTGATGCAAGAGGCCTCGATGGTGGTATGTGCTTGTTTTCTAGTGGATAAGTTTTTGTGTAGTGCATTTCCTATTTTAAATGTATGCATTTCCTATTTTGTTTAATAATTATATATTAATTTACTTCAATGTTACTTTGCTTTTATGTAGTTTGCTGAGAATGTGACTGATGTGCCACCTTTGCCATCATGCTTCACTAGGACACTTGATCATCTTAAGAGAAAATCATTTGCAGAACGATTGTCCGAACAACAACATAGAGTCGAGGTAATTGAATTGAATTTTTTTAAATAATTGATAGTTTATCTAGCGGTCTTATAGTTGATTGTAGTGATTTAGATGTATGTTAATAAATGAAAGTTCTTAATTGTAGTAGATAAGAATCTATTTACTAACTTTAACTTGTGTTTTGACTTGTTAATGCAGGAAACTTCACCTCCATCAATTACTAGACATTTTGGTACAAAGAGGACACTTTTTCAGGATCCATCACAGATTGTGGATCCATCACAGATTGAGGGTCAAGTGGACTTGTAGTATTTGATGTAGCTATTTGGCATGTAGATTGTATATAGATTTTGAGACATGGCATATGCCACATTTTGTAAAAAATATTTTGAGTTGGCATATGTGTCAAATTTTTGTATATGTCTACCATTATGGACTAGATTTTAATGTATATACACCTTGATATACAATATAATTTAAATTCCTTATGTGCAAGTCATGGTACTTCCCATGATGCCATACATTATGATGATAGTTCTTTAGTCTATTGATGATATGTTTAGCATTGAGAATAGTTTTAGATCAAGAGAATGGTTTTAGATCAATAGATTCAATATGAAAAAATTCCTTATATATGCCCTAATCAAATAAGGTCATGATAAACCATTTCATCATGTATTTAGTCTTCATCTTGTCAAATTTTGTAAATATGTCAAAGTTGTCATATGAAAAATGTAAAAAAAATGCAAAAGTATGGAAGATGAATAGTCAAGTACTCAAGAGTCAGTTGGAGACTATTGGTTTCCCTCAAATCATGTATAAATATGCATAAACCTTCGTCATTAGATAAGGAGTGGAAGGCTAAAGTCACATTCCCAAAAACCTCTTAAAATCACATGTCTCCTCTTATGAAAACTAGGGTCTTTGCCGATACATTGTTCTGTAAGAGCAAAGTCACTTAAGATCCTAAGAGCAAAAACATTGCCAGTGCCATATTTTTTGTTCTGCTCATCGTGGGGTCGAACGGACTATGCCAACGCATCGGGGTGGGGGGGTAAATGCTAGGGGAGTTCTTGTTTTGTGCGCCAAGTGTCCCAGTCATTCCAGGCAAGAGGCTACCGGCAAAGTCCCTTAAGATCCCTGAGACCAAAAAACTGCCAAACTTTGACCAGGCAATTCTCAGAATTCGTGAAAGTTGGGAATGCTCTATTTGGACCTACAAGTGCACGTGGCATCCTTCCACAATAACCTCTCATTTTTGGTCAACTCCATTCTGTTTGACCATGCTGAAATCAAACACATTGGCGCAAAATGCTTCAATTTGATGCAGTGGAAAGGTGCTAGGTGCAACATTTTTCATTCCATAGCTCATGTGGTTGAAAGGAATGCGCCAACGCGTTGGGGTGGGGGGGTAAATACTAGGGGAGGTCTCGTTTTGTGCGCCAAGCGTCCCAGTCATTCCGGGCAAGAGGCTACCGGCAAAGTCCCTTAAGATCCCTAAGACCAAAAAATGCCAAACTTTGACCGGGCAGTTCTCAAAATTTGTACTCGGAATGCAAAATTTCAATCCTAGCAACTTTTGACTTTGCCGGTAGCTTACAGCTCAGAACGACTGGGACCCTTGGCGCACGAAACAAGACCTCCACTAGCATTTACCCACCCACCCCGATGCGTTGGCGCAAACCGTTCGTCCCCAGGACCTGTGGAATGCAAAATTTCAATCCTAGCAACTTTTGACTTTACCAATAGCTTACAACTCAGAATGACTGGGATGCTTTGCACACAAAACGAGACCTCCCCTAGCATTTACTTGCCCACCCCAACGTGTTGGCGCAAACCGTTTGGCCCCAGGACCTGTGGAATGCAAAATTTCAATCCTAGCAACTTTTGACTTTATCGGTAGCTTACAGCTCGAAATGACTAGGACGCTTGGCGCACGAAACGAGACCTCCACTAGCATTTACCCACCCACCCCAACACGTTGGCACAGTCTGTTCGACCGCACGAGCTATGGAATGAAAAATGTCGCACCTAGCACCTTTCCACTGCATCAAATTGAAGCATTTTGTGCCAATGCGTTTGATTTCGGCACGGTCAAACAGAATGGAGTTGACTAAAAATGAGAGAGGCTATTGTGGAAGGATGCCACGTGCACCTGTAGGTCCAAACAGAGCATTCCCAACTTTCACAAATTCTGAGAACTACCCGGTCAAAGTTTGGTAGTTTTTTAGTCTCAGGGATCTTAAGGGACTTTGCCGGTAGCCTCTTGCCCAGAATGACTGGGATACTTGGCGCATGAAACGAGACCTCCCCTAGCATTTACCCACCCACCCCGATGTGTTGGTGCAGTCCGTTTGACCGCACGAGCTATGGAATGAAAAATGTCGCACCTAGCACCTTTCCACTGCATCAAATTGAAGCATTTTGTGCCAATGCGTTTGATTTCGGCACGGTCAAACGGAATGGAGTTGACCAAAAATGAGAGAGGTTATTGTGGAAGGATGCCACATGCACCTGTAGGTCCAAATAGAGCATTCCCAACTTTCACGAATTCTGAGAACTGCCCGGTCAAAGTTTGGTAATTTTTTGGTCTCAGGGATCTTAAGGGACTTTGCCGGTAGCCTCTTGCCTGGAATGACTGGGACACTTGATGCACGAACGAGACCTCCCCTAGCATTTACCCCCCCACCCCGACGCGTTGGCACAGTTCGTTCGACCGCACGAGCTATGGAATTAAAATGTCGCACCTAGCACCTTTCCACTGCATCAAATTGAAGCATTTTGTGCCAATGCGTTTGATTTCGGCACGGTCAAACAGAATGAAGTTGACCAAAAACGAGAGAGGTTATTGTGGAAGGATGCCATGTGCACCTGTAGGTCAAAACAGAGCATTCCCAACTTTCACAAATTCTAAGAACTGCCTTGTCAAAGTTTGGCAGTTTTTTGGTCTCAGGGATCTTAAGGGACTTTGCTGGTAGCCTCTTGCCCGGAATGACTGAGATGCTTGATGCATGAAACGAGACCTCCCCTAGCATTTACCCCCCCACCCCGACGCGTTAGCACAGTCCATTCAACTGCACGAGCTATGGAATGAAAAATGTCGCACCTAGCACCTTTCCACTGCATCAAATTGAAGCATTTTGTGCCAATGCGTTTGATTTCAGCACGGTCAAACGGAATGGAGTTGACCAAAAATGAGAGAGGTTATTGTGGAAGGATGCCACGTGCACCTGTAGGTCCAAACAGAGCATTCCCAACTTTCATGAATTCTGAGAACTGCCCTATCAAAGTTTTGCATTTTTTGGTCTTAGGGATCTTAAGGGACTTTGCCGGTAGCCTCTTGCCCGGAATGACTGGGATGCTTGGCGCACGAAACAAGACCTCCCCTAGTATTTACCCCCCACCCCGACGTGTTGGCGCAGTCCGTTCGACCGCACGAGCTATGGAATGAAAAATGTCGCACCTAGCACCTTTCCACTGCATCAAATTGAAGCATTTTCTGCCAATGCGTTTGATTTCGACATGGTCAAACAGAATGGAGTTGACGAAAAATGAGAGAGGTTATTGTGGAAGGATGCCACGTACACCTGTAGGTCCAAACGGAGCATTCCCAACTTTCACGAATTCTGAGAACTGCCCTGTCAAAGTTTGGCATTTTTTGGTCTCAGGGATCTTAAGGGACTTTGCCAGTAGCCTCTTGCCCAGAATGACTGGGATGCTTGGCACACAAAACGAGACCTCCCCTAACATTTACCCCCCACCCCGACGTGTTGGTACAGTCCGTTCGACCGCACGAGCTATGGAATGAAAAATGTCGCACCTAGCACCTTTCCACTGCATCAAATTGAAGCATTTTGCTCCAATGCATTTGATTTCGGCACAGTCAAATGAAATGGAGTTGACCAAAAATGAGAGAGGTTATTGTGGAAGGATGCCACATGCACCTGTAGGTCCAAACAAAGCATTCCCAACTTTCATGAATTCTAAGAACTGCCCTGTCAAAGTTTGGCATTTTTTGGTCTCAAGGATCTTAAGGGACTTTACCAGTAGCCTCTTGCCCAGAATGACTGGGATGCTTGGCGCATGAAACGAGACCTCCCCTAGCATTTACCCCCCCACCCTGACGCGTTGGTGTAGTCCGTTTGACCGCACGAGCTATGGAATGAAAAATGTCGCACCTAGCACCTTTCCACTGCATCAAATTGAAGCATTTTGCGCCAATGCGTTTGATTTCGGCACGGTCAAATAGAATGGAGTTGACCAAAAATGAGAGAGGTTATTGTGGAAGGATGCCACGTTCACTTGTAGGTCCAAACAGAGCATTCCCAACTTTCACGAATTCTGAGAACTGCCCGGTCAAAGTTTGGCAGTTTTTTGGTCTGAGGGATCTTAAGGGACTTTGCTGGTAGCCTCTTGCCCGAAATGACTGGGACGCTTAGCGCATGAAACGAGAGCTCCCCTAGCATTTAACCCGCCCACCCCGACGCATTGGCGCAGTCCGTTCGACCCCACGATGAGCAGAACAAAAAATTTTGTTCCAGTTGACACATTCTCAATCATTGACATGGATGATATCTCAGTACTATTCCTTTAGGCACAATATGAGCTTCCAATGGAAGGCACAATTGTGAGGTTAAGATGATGAAAAGTGTGCCTCATTCACAGTCATGTTTTACTTGTCTTCAATGATGATTCCTTGATTCAACTTAATCCTTTGATAATACATTTTAACCTCCTTGTGAAAGTGCACTTTCAAGGTTGCTTGAGCAAGAACTAGCGCCTCAACATCAAGGTGCACTTTTGGTGTTCTAGAAACATGAACTAGCACCTCAAATAGTAAGGCACTCATTCTAGGTTTTTTATTCAATAATTGGCACTAGTCACATATGGTGTAGAGAGGTAGATTTGTGCCCAAGTCATCATTTGACGCCTTCAATAACTATAAACTCCTTTAATGATGCATTTTATCCTTCCAATTCACTATCTAGCCTTAGGCGCACATTTTAGGTTGATCAATCATAATCTAGTGCCCTAAGTACCAAGGCGCACTTTTAGGTTAGTTTGATAAAGGATTAGTGCCTTCATTTCTAGGCGGAAGTTTGGAGTTGAAATACATCAAAATAGCAAGTTTCTTCATCACTTCAAACATATTTAACACTTTGAAGATCTCCAATGCATGATTGAATATCAAGAAACCAATGTATCATTTCATGAAGGTCTTAAGTGTTGTAAATATGCATCTTCTTATTTAATCATGTGTTGTAAATGAAGGAATGTAATGATTGCAATATGTGCACAAAACGGAATTTTTGATAAAGATTGAAAGGAAATGTTAAGAAAATGCAATTGGTGGGTGTAAATCCAAAGTGTGGAAGCATAGACAAGGCATGTGAATAGTTTGGCATGACACCTCAAAGAGATGCTATCTCATGGAATGCAATGATTGCAAGATATGCACAAAATGGATTTTTTAAAAAGGCTTTAGAAACTTTGAAGTAAATACAATTGGAACGTTTAAAACCAAATTCCATAACTTGTGCAAGTATTCTCCCTACTTGTGCCAAATTAGGATCTTATATATACATATATGCACATAATGTCATGAAAATAATGTATAGTGTATATATCAAGCCATATAGGCATGTACAAATAAAACCATATGGGTATATACAATGATATACATCAATAACATACAAAAGTATGTTTATAAAGCCAAATACACATATGTAACAAAATGTCCCAAAATCAAATCTCCTATGGATTTCTATCAAATAATCTATGGCTCTTTCTAGGCCATGAAGATGGTGAACCAGTCAATGACTCATCTTCCATCGCTCATCGACTAGACCTCCTCGATAGAGATTTTTGAATTTCCACCTATTAATACAATCAAAAAACGTGCACATTAATATAGAATTTAATATTCAAAATATATAACATGACATAAGTAATCAATCACTTACCACCAATTGGTGATCCCTTTTGATCATTTGTTGTCTCTCTTCTTCTATAGAGCTAGATGGGTAGGGGACGTGACGTCCTATGAGAAGCATGAACAAGCAAATTTAAAAGTAAACATGAATATCATAAATATGTACATTAAATGCTGTGCTTATTATAGGACTGTTCTAGTACTATTTTAGGACTGTTGTAGGACTGTTGTAGTTAAAACTATCCTAGTAGACATGTATAGGACTGTTATAGGACTGTCATCTCGTGGAATACAATGATGGCAAGATTACTATCAAGATTAGTATGAAGATTAATTATGACTGTTATAGGACTTTTATAAGAATGCAAAGTAAGGAAGCATAGGCAAGGCACATGAACTGTTTGGTGGAATACCTCAAAGAAATGAGAATTTTGTCAAATGTTGTAGTTGCAATTGCCATGTGACACATGTATGTAATATGTGAAAGCATAGACAAGGCACATGAACTATTTGGCAAAAGACATCAAATACATGTCACCTCATGGAATGCCTTATGTAGAAAAAGGTACAAATGTGCAGTATTAAGAAATACAAATGAGAACTAAAAATCATACCTCGAATATAGTCAAAATAACCTACGATGCCATACAAAATAATTTACGATGCCATGCAAAATAATCTACGATGCCATCTAAAATAACTTTATTCATTGTCCTGTATAGTCAAAAGCATGCATTATAGTTATTAAAGTAACAAGATTTTTAATAAAACAATTCTAAAAAATAGAAAAAACAAGAACAAGTTTAGATAAAAAATGTCATACCTGTCCATCTGGAAGTTTAAATGCTAGTCAAGTGTACCTGAGGGGTCATCTCTTACCTTCAAAGTATCCAATATTGCTTCATGATCAGTATTACTAATTGTCCATAGTTCTTTTGATTTTGGTCTTCCGCGATGCTTTAGTAACTTGGCATTTGTTGCTACAACTAGGTGAGAATACATCAATATGGTTTTATGCTTCTCAAAGTCTTCAAAGGCCGGGATGCCATTCTTTTTAACCATATATGTTCGTAACCAAGTCCCAGCAATAACAACTGATCCTGTAGGATATGTGAACCCATCATCATCTGTCATAGGTTGTGTTAGCTTTTGTTTTCCCTGTACACATCATGCCAACCAATTGTCTGACCTCTCTTCATTTCCATGGGGTGCAACAACTGCATAAACATGACCTGGTTGTACAAGGTCTGAAAGATGTTCATAGTCAAATGAGCTCTCCATGTCATTGACAGAAGATGATTGACCTTCATATAAAGGGACTAAATATTGTGGAATCCATGCATCTACCCACTCACTTGACTCACAATTGTTCCAATTACATTTAATACAACTCTGACAAAAATAAGCTAATTCTCGTGTCCAAATAGTCCATGTACTTGTATTTGAGCTTTGAAATAAATGCATCTTTGATGATTCACTGATTCTCTGACATTCCAATTTCTCTATCACTATCCCATCATCAACTAACCAAAAGAACCTGCGCACTTCAGAATCAAAAGCCACTCCTCGTGACAATGCATAGTTACACCACTTAACAATGGAATCTGCATCACTGAATGTAGCACCACCTCTAATCTTTAGTTGTTCTTTAAAAAGAGCTCTCTTCACGCATGCACCTGCTCCATCATGTTCACCTTTTCCGTGCCTGGCTTCAAAAAAATTCCAAATATGAGGTATACCCTTCTCTACATGCATTTTGCTTAACCAATAGAAATTACGAGCATTCTTGAATTGACCAGTGTAATTATCTGACCAAATGAGATGTTGATCTATTCTAATATCTTTTTCTTGCAAGAACCCATAAAATTGTTGAAAACAATATTGCACAAACTCTGCTGAATGAGATCGATAATCACTCATGTAAAAATGGTATTCTCTGACAATCTTCCTATTCTCTTCTGTACTCTCGGGGGCATGTCTGTATGTGATGTGAACAAAAATAGCAATCTGAATAGAATTGTAGTACTGGGATTGAACTTCATTTTGGGGTTGCAATGTATAGTTTTCTGCAAAATCAACTACAGAGACAATAGTTCCAATCGGGAAAGAGTCTTTACACATCCTGAACTGTTGATCTAACCATCGAGACCTGTGGCTATGTTTGACATATTTGTAGAAAAGATTTTTCTTAAAATCATCAATAAAATCAGCAATACTTACCTCTCTTACAATCAACTCACATCTAGAACCTTCATCTCCACTTTTCAAATTGTATTTCACTGTCTCATATCTCTTTTTCTCAACCATTCTCTTTCCAAAATCATGCTCGTTGCCCTCATGAAAACATGATACAAACTTTGATAACCCACCACATTGTAAACACTTTTCATTTAAACAATCATTCTTGTAGAACATGCAACCATCATCTCTAATACATAGAAATAAATCCAATAAGTCCCTAGATGACTTTGGTAGTTGAATTGCACCACACTCCTATAACATTTCGTTAGTGTGCAAAGTAGAATGAATATTGCATAATAATTCATGGTACATAGAAAATTCTACATGGTATTTGCAACAACATGTATTACGAACTTTAAGAGGAACACAATAAAATGGCTTAAGAGATTCAAATGCTCTTTGTGAGATTGTCATACCTGGGTGAGTTTCACAATATTGTTTGTACAATGTTGTTTGGCTACATTCCAAGTAATGTTTAGGATGTCGTGTGCGGTCTTTATCACCAATTCTTAACTTTACAACATCTTTTGCATTCGGTGATACCCTAGAGTTAGTGTGCCAAAATTGTTCAATTTCTTCCTTTGTACTATCAACTAGCTTCTTGTCAACTTGTGGAAGCCTACCACTGAAAGCCCAAGTATCATTGGCAACATGACTATCTAGCCTTGATCTTAATGCTAGTGCTTTTGACAATGTTTTATGATTCAATCTTAAGTCAACACAAGTTTGCCTCATTAATCGAGCATTTCTTAATTGTTTGCTTACTATTGAGGTTGTTATTACTCTACGGGCAGCTCTTTTATCTTTCTCCTTGCTAGTCTTTCCAATAGAATTGAGTGCATTGAAAAGGCTTCTTACAATAATTTTATTCTGATCGGACACTTTGTTTAACCGAATCTTTGATTTCTTTAGTAAAGGTCTCATTTTGTACATCTTTAATAATTGCACAAAAAGTTGGCATTGTTCGGTTAATTTTTTCTTCTCAAAGTATTCATTGAAGAGTTTTGTAGCCCACAACCGAACCGTTCGTGATGACCTCTTGCCTTCAAGTTTTTCCATTATGTTCTCATCAATTTCAAGTAACCATTTTGGGGTTTTTGGGTGTTTTCCAATTTCATCACGGTTATTCTCTTCTTGACAAATGTCCTCTCTTCTTATAAAATTTGGAGATACATTGATTGTTCTTGTTTCATCCATGTTTTCAACCTCATCAATTTTATCAACAAATGGATTATGGAGTGCAATTTCAATATCATGATGTTCATATCCACTTTCTTCAAGTGCACGTCTTCATTTTTCTTCTTCTTCTTTGTCCATGGTATTGCTATTATGAATAGGTGTTTCATAACATTTTTCAATATTTTCATTTGCAATATCATGGTGAATTTCATTCTTATCTAACATTTCATTATAATCAAAATTAACATCTTCAATTTGCATGTCATTAGATGGTAAAGAAGAAGATTCACCTTGATGAGCATCCGCCAAACCCACCCTTCCAATCCTCTCCCTTTCCCTATCTTTTTTCCTAATTGCTTCAATTTCCTCCAATGTAACTTTCCTCCTCCTTTTTGCTTTACGATGACTGTTGCTCCCCATTAGGGAAACAAAAATATCACCCTTATGATTGTAACAAGAAAATTGTCTCTCCAAAAGTGCATAAAAATATTCCTTTCACTGTCATAGCCAGAAATCACGAGTATTTCGACAGTAGAGGGTCTCTAGTTGCGGAAGTCAGGCCCAAAAATATTCCTTTTGTCTTTTTTTTGCTTTTCCAAAATGGATATCCGTTTTCAAAACGGATATCCATTTTGGAAAACCCAATTCTTTGCAACGGACACTTGCAATGTCCATATGCCTACTACAAAATAGATATCTAGTTTATTATGTACATTTGGATTCTATACTAGGGATTCATTGTATTATTCAATAAACTTGTGAAATACCATCTAATTTCAATGTTTACACACTAATCCACCTAGGTATCAACTTAATAAATCTTTGGATATAAGCGATTATTTGATTTTAGGCTATCATCAAATGAGGAGCTTCTAAAGGCAAAAATGTTGTCCCAAAAGAAGACTCAATGTTATTCGTAAAGACATTAGATTGTTAAAATACAAATTCGAGGTTAGATATTCCTTGGTCTATTTTAGTATAGAGAAGCAAAATTGCAATATATGACTATCCTAGGAATTAGAATGGTTGATCATAGGATATTCATGGCATTTTGATATTAATGGATGGATTGATGGATGTTTAGGGAGTTTAAGTTTAAATGTAATGTATGCGAATTCTTATCTATGAAGGATCTAATATGTCTTATGTCTTATTTGCAGGCCATTCAAGAAAGAAATGAAAAGATACCAAGGACTATCATAAAACCTATTATAATTAGGTGCATCAAAGGATTGTCATCCAGGACCTTACCAATATGGGAAGTTATCAAAACCATGTCATGTTTAAAATTAAAGGCTTTATCACTTCTTTGTCCCTATAGGCCTATTAGAACAATAGGTCACATTTTATTCATATACCGGGGTTGAGAATAAACACTAAGCATTTGTAGTTATGGCAAGTGTAAATGGAAATAGATCACAACTTTAGACAATCTATCCTCTCCTAGATTGCACTGACTGAGTGGAAATTACAAATTCCCTATTAATGTCCTTTATATACTGAAGGTATGGGTGAGAAAGGTAAACTTTGTATGTTGTAGACAAGTGATGCAGAGCAACACAGCAAAAGCTTACAAACAAGGTGTAAAATACCCATTAACCCACCAATTGCTCAAATAGCTTTTAAAATATCCTTCCCAAGGTCCAAACGAGACCGAAATACACTCTTTCTTTACTATCGACAAGACATTTCTAATGTCTCATCGAACTATGCTTCTTATGTTCTTCCTTTCTCTATTGTTAGCCAGACTTATCATTATCGGTAACCTTCAAATTTGTTAGCCTGATGTGGGACCTCTCGCCGATGTGTAGAATCCATCGCTCAGGCTTATGCTGTCGGTGTGACTCCTCCATTGTTCTCCGATATGTATAAGAGGATGGATCAAAGTAATTAGCATGCTCCCTTCAAAATAAAGACATGAGAATAGAGCACTTGTGAGATGGTTATTGTAAAGGGACAAATCAATTAGAGACATGCAGTTTCCTAGAGAATTTGGAATGCTTCCTTTCAGGCGATTTTAGGACAAACAAAGATGTTCTAACTTCCCCAGACCACCAAATTCTGCAAGTATACTCCCCTTCAAGTTGTTGTGTGAAATTCTTTTCCAATGAAGTTGTGAGTAATTGGCAAGAGATTTGGGAATAGAACCCTCTAGTCCATTTCTTCTTAAGTCAAGTATCTTCAATGCTTTCAACTGCTCAAACCAAGGTGGAATCCTTCCCTTGAAAGAACTAAAAGAGAGATTTAAAGTGCATAACAAGGAGAGACCTCCTTCGGATGGAAAAAGGGTACCTTTTAATTCCAATTGAGGGAGAATTATGGCCACCACTCTATTGGTATGTTTCTTGTACCAAACACTGGTCCAGAAGTACACATTTTCTGAATTGGTAGAAGTCTAGTTGGAGAAATGTGGTCTCCTCGACTACTATTATTGTAGGATATGCATAAACGGGTTTATTGAAAAGGCTTTAGAAATTTTCAAGCAAATACAATTGGCAAGTGTAAAGCTAGATTCTGCAACCTTTGTCAGCATCCTCTCTACCTCTACCAAAATGGGAGCTTTGGAATAGGGTATGGACATTCATCAAAGCATAATGGAAGTGAGATTTTTGTAGATATTCTAGTTGGAAATGCTCTGGTAGACATGTATGGAAAGTGTGGAAGCATAGACAAGACACATGAACTGTTTGAAAAAATGCCTCAAAGAAATGTGGTCTCATGGAATAAGATGAGTGCAGGATATATACACACTTACTCCGATGTGAGATTCACCACCCTTGTCTATCTATAAGACCAATACCCTCAGTGAGACCTTTTACTTGCATTCTGACATTATAACTCTCCCTGATGTGTTTACCATCCATTAGTCATTGGTAAGACTTCTACACCGGTCAGACATTCTCTTCGATTTCTGATATCGTATCTCACACTGAAAGAATAAACACTGAACTACACCATCGGCTAGACTACCTCTATCGGTGACACTTTTCTTCTTGCCTCTGAGAGTCCATCTCTTTCTGATGTTCCTTCTATCGGTGTGACTCCCTCTCATCGATGTAGTTCTCAACTATTCTTCCGATGTGCCGATAAATAACCCATCGGTGACACTTAATGATTGTCACCCTGATATGACTTGATCTGTGAGATCAATGTTGTTAGCTCAATGGAACTTTATCTCTCCAATAACTATTGTCAGTCCAATGTCTTCGATTTAGCCTATACATAACATGACTTGTTATCACCGGTCAACTAACGTATCTTTTCCCAATTTTACCGATATGGCCGGTCAACCTTTGTATCCTTTGACATGTACATTCACCATTTACAACCACGATAAACAATAGCAGGATATACACAAAATGTCCATGCATACATAAACGATATACCCATGGATTGTATCTTCGGTGAAACAATACCAATGGTACAAAATATGTTGCTTCTCAAAACCAATGGCACAAAATTTTTCATAGATCAACAAAACGGATATCCGTTTTCAGAACGGATATCCGTTTCTATTTGCTTTTACCGAAGAAAAACGGATATCTGTCTTGCTTTGGTACAAAGCAAGATGGATATCCATTTTGATTGTTGACTTTTTATGGATTGTAACGTGTTTTAATGTTTCAGTCTCTTCTTTGAACTTCACCCTTCGTGCTGATGACTTTTTTTTATGCAAAATTGATAAAACGAAAAGGGTTTATAGAAAAAATTGTTAGCTTTCTAAAAATATAAGATTTATTTAGTTATCATTTTATTAAATAATTATTAATAATTTTCAATATACCGTGTCTCTGAAATCCTGATGGACAGACTGATTGAAAAACATCCATAACTTTCAAACCATTTCACCTTTTTGAGATCCGAAACCTGCGTCACACTCTATGCTTTTCTGGCTATAGGTTAAAAAAAATTTGAATTTTGATTTTTTTTTATCGAGTTAGGTTGGCTGGAAAATTACTTTTTATTTTTTTTAAAAAGTCATAGTAAAAAAATCATAACTAATTATTTTATTAGAAAAAAATTTCAAATAAATATGCATCACATCCGGACATGAGTCCTCTACTTATTTTGAAAGTTTCAAAAAAATATATATATTTTTACTCATAGTTAGGTTGGCTGGACATACACCCACTTTTTATTTTTTTCTAAAAATTTTAATAGCTGTTCATTGAAATATTCAATTTTCACTAAGTAAATTTAGTTTTTTTTTAAAAAAAAAATAGTAGCCTATAAACTAGATTCAATTCTCTACAAATTTCATTCTTACATCTTTTTCAAATTGTATAGATAATCCATTCAAAATTTCACATGAACTTGATAAAGTCTGATTTTTTGTATTTTCATTGCCACTTAGAGGTATAGTTTGGCCCATCATGATCCTGCACATATCCATAATGCTAACTAAAGTAAATAAGCCACACAAAACACATACAATGTGGGGGCTTATCACCACACATCTTTAGACCATACAAAAAATATGCAAGACAGGCAAGGAAAACATGTAAAACACATGGAAGGCACATGTAATACACAAGCATCACATAGCATTTTGTTGACACACTATACATCTTATACACGACAAACACAGGTGATAGGAAGGAGCTCATCATTGCACTCCACTATGTAAAACACACCAAACAGACCAGACAGTTGAGCTATGCTACCACAACCTCCAACGACATGCTTAAGGGTGAATGACTCAAGATCCAACCCCACCTCATGATGAGGACTTTATATAAAAGGATGTGCACTAGCTCAAGAGATACACAATCCCGCCTAGCGATGAGGGCTTTTTGCTTAAAAGGATGTGCACTAGCTCAAGAGATAGGCTATCCCACCTCATGATGAAGGGTTTTTTCTTAAAATGATACGTAGTAGCTTAAGAGATACTCCATCTGGCCTCATGATGAGGGCTTTCAAACATGCTTTGTCAATGTAAGAAGTAATCAAGTAGTTACCATTATATATGCCCCCACCTTAAAGTGGTTGATCCTACTTGTCAATATCAAGAACATTAAGGTAAAGTGAAAACATGCCAGGGAATGAGATCTTTTGCAAAGCCCATACCCTAAAGTGACGTGTGTCACGATCGTTGGATGTTCCCACAAACACATAGATATCAATTTGCTAAGATAATCAACAAGATATAAACTTTTGTTAGAAAATATTACTCTAACATAACAACCAAAGCAATTCATGAAAGCTATATCACATGATAGACCAAGGCTACACTATTAGGTTTAGAACTGAGTATAGTTGTTAAGTTATACTATAGGTATCTCAAAACTGAGTGTAGCTACAAGGTGAGATACAAAATAATCCAAAGTGCATTGGAGCAAATTTAGAGTATTACAAAGGTTTGTTACAACAAATATCACAATATGAATCACAACATAGAGTGATTCTACTAGTCAAGCATCGGATATATATATCAACCTCATCTTCATATATGGACTAGGTCCATTTTTTCTTTTCTTGTTGAAGGGACACATAGTCCTTATTAGTATTTATTTGTTTTCATCATCCATTGACTAGTAGGGTCACTAAAGAATGTAAATAATAAAAATGAGAGAGGAGAGAAGAGTGTCTTGGGTTTACAACATGGGAATATGCCCCTAAGACATCCTCAACAATGTTATGCCCCAAGGCACAACACACAATAATAAAATAGAGGAGAGGAAAGTAGAAGAATGTAGAAACAAATAGAAGAATGCTCACAACAGAGGCAGCCTTCTTGTATCCTTGACCTTACAAGAGTATCAAGGGTCATCCAAAGAGACCTGAACAACATTGAACACAACACAGGGGAACACACCACATAAGAGGATGCAACAATAGTGAGCAACTTAAAGAGATGCTACATCAGAGGGGGCTAAAAAGGGTTAGAAATACTTACCTATTACAAAACCAAACTAGCAGTTATCGTCGAGCAAATAATTGTGAAGAAAGTGTGTAAGACCTTTATGTTGAAATTCACACCGTGTAATTTGAAATTTGAATGCAAGGAATGCAATTAAATCTAAATACTACAACTCAAAATCATATTTGAATGAGTGTTTAAAGAGAAGAAAAATCTGAAATAAGATATTGACTACCAACCCTAGCTTTTGCAAAAACTAGGTTACAAGAAAAATACAAGTTTTGATATGCAAATTCAAAATATAATATGATGAAATGATTAATTTCTGTAATTAGTTTCAGATCTCATATCAAAATTAGAAAATTAAATGTTTTCAATGATATGTGATGAAAATAATGCAAAACTATGACTGTATATAAGCCTAGAATGCTTAAGTTTTCAATTTTTTCAAAATGTATACAAGATTTTTCAACGTAGAATGACAAGTATGATATGAAGTAATGCAAAATCTGATTTCAACACTCAGTAAGATGTAAATTATTTGAAACATAGGTTCACGAAAATGTTTAGTAGGGAAAGAGAGAATGTTGAATGCAAGCATGTAAGTATAGTAGATCAAACCCTCCTTTCACTACAACATTCAAGGACAAAACTGAGCTAAGTCACTACAAGATGGAAGAGTGCTCAACTACTGATTTTGTACTCTTATTTATAGAGGATAGATGTGACTCAATCAAGCCTTTAATAAAACCCTAGTCCAATCAATGCACTAAACCCTAGATTTGAGATAATCAACTTGTAATAGAGAAACAACAATAGAAAGTTAGGATCTGAAAGTACTAGGATGATCAGTGAGATGTCAAGACCTATTCCACGAAGATGAAAAGGAAAAATACTCTGATGCTAGTACCTTAGTTTGGAAAGTCTTGATATCCGAAAGCTCAAAACTAGAAAAATGTCATAAATGATGCTCTGATGCTGAATCCAACATTTGATTTAGGTGGTGGACATTGGTGCTAGTGCCCAAGTATACTACAGAGGAATTTTTGAACTCTAATTTTGGGTCTTGAATCCTTATCCCTTGCTGAACCTCCTTGTACCTTCACTTCTTCTTTTCCTACATTTGTAACCTACACACAACAAGAAAAGGGGTTTGGTGGTTGTAGTGTTTAGGGGTTGCCTCAGTCAAATCCTGGGTTAGCATTCAAGATTTCCCAACACTATTGTTAGAGTGTCTCCTTGCATGACAGAGGCTAAAGATAATCCAAATGATGATGAAATGATTCAAACAATGATGATGTCACCTTGGCGGTGAAGCCCTTAAGAGGATGAAGATTCTTCAACTCATAAGGATGTTGATACTAACACAAATCTACAATAATAACATATTGAATTCCTTGAATGCTCTTTGCTCAATATCATAACCTAGCTATCATCAAATTTTTTTAAAATGAATTCAAAAACTTTTTTATATATGTTATCCTATTAAACTTTCACAAATTAATTGAAAGAGCCAACAAGGAAGGACCCATTTAAAAGTCCCAACATGCATTAAATTTTATCCCAACCAATCAAGGTGGACTTGGGTGCAAGTGCCCAAGTCCCAAGATTCCTTTTTGGTCAGAACCTAAGATATAAATTGGCCCCTAGTTCACATTTGACATGGGTTTCAGGGGATTTCTCATTGGGATGAATAATTTTACTTGTAGAGTGTAAACATGAGGTCCTAGGAGCTAAACTAGGAGGTAAAAAGGCATGTGTCTACTTTTTACTCAATAACATTCGTATATTCTAAAAAAGACCAAAACTATCGTATAATCATTTTCCATCCATGTCAAAGTTTTAGAGATCAAGATAATAAAGGTTCTCAGATAAACAATGTGCACAAGAGATAAGTAAGGATGACAATTGTGGTCATAAGAACAATTCCATTGTTATCATCAAAATTTCAAGTGCAAGTCACTACACAAAGCAATAAGTAGAGCTAGAGACAAAATGTTCTCAAGAGATACATATATCCCCATGCAAGGGGGAAAAATAGAAAGATGCTATAGAACATCAGGGATGACTAACCAATTGAGCCTTTAGGGCTCCAACTCCTAGGTCTCTTATGATTGCTAGTAGCATCAAAACCTGTATGGATCCTATGAGAAAGAGAAAGAACCTTGTTAGGAATGCATGAAGGACCAACTATATCCATTCTTGAGGCTTGCCTATGAACTCCAAGTTCAATCATATCTCAAAGAACAACATTCTTAGCATTAAGTGCAGTTATCTAACCTTGCAAAAGAAATGATCTCTTGACTTGAATGATAAGGAGCAAGAATATCAATGTGATGATTAACTCAAGAAAGAAGATAAGCATCAACAAGAAGAGACTCCCATGGATGGCCAATGATAGGGATTAGAATATCTAAAGAAAAGTCATGAAAGAGATCTTTCCATACCATGGCAGTACCTAAGAAGGAGGAGTATTAGTTAAACGGTTAAGCTCATGAAACTAATGAAGTAAGAAAAAAAAGAAATAAAGGAAAGGATTCTTACAAGGGTCACCCTCTTTCCATGAGGGATCATCTAATGTAGGACCACGTTTGGAGGTATAGTTGCTTCCTCATCAAAAGGAATCTCTCTATCTTCCCCCACACTAGCACCATCAGACTTCTCTCCCTTAGGATCATAGTCCTCATTAGAAGAGTTGGTATCCTCCACAACTATCAAAAATTAAGATTAGGGTCCTTTTGTTCCCCTCTTTTCATAACCCATGATATGAGCCACTCTTATGATCAAAATTCTTGTAGTCAAAGGAGTCTAGACAATGGTCCTCTCCTCAGCATCACCCATCTCCTGGATGGATCTACAAAAAACTAAGAATCATGGGAAAGTCCTCTCATAGGCCATCTCCTAATTGCTGCAATCTACTCACCCAATATGGTGTCTCTCAATCAAACCATTCCTACTTGAAAAATGGACCACACCCCTATAAAATTCTCAAATTTGTTTGTTGTTTGGCCATAAGCCCTTGATATCAACATAGGGATCATGAATCATGTCAACATCATTAATATTGGCTATGATGCGTAAGATATCATCGAAGTGACCAAGTCGATGCTATCATATAGCTCACTCAGTAGTCTAGGATCAATAAGTGGCACTTCTTTCTGAAACAGTCTAATGTGTTCAAATATCCATGCCATGATCAAATATGGATGACTAAAATCAAGTGTCCCTCACAATGCAATACAGTAGAAATCCTGATAAACCATAGCTAAGGATGTCAACTCCCTAGGCAAATATAGTACCCTGCTCCACACACTAGATGATTGGTGTTGATGTATAAAATTGCATGGGTTCCAACATCAACATGGGAAGCTTCAAAGGTGTGGGATTGACCTTTGAAGCAACCTCCAGATTTTACGGAAGCTAGCTCTTCCTTTTTTCAATGGGGTTTTAAGAAAAGGTAGAAGAAACAAGATTACAAATATAATAAAATAAAACCTCTAATCCTATGGCGATGCACCAGATTTAAAACCAACCCAATTGCACAGTGTCTAAACCCTATATGATTTAACTGGAAAAATTAAAGAGCTTGTAGCATGATCAATAACCCAGCTTGATAAACAGATTTAATAAAGGCAAAGAAATAGAAACTAGAAGCAAGAAACAAAGATACATCAAATTTGCACAAAAACATGATCTCTCTTTATTTGAATCGAAAACAAATTACAGAGGCAAAAATAATTTGCACAAAATAAATGTTACAATCCTCGTGGAAGAGGCAACTGCTGAGGCAAAAAGAAATAGCTCTGATCTACTAAAATTATCTGTGTGAAGAAAAACTTTTCTCTTTGACCCGGATATATATATTTATATCTCAAAAAAATGAATCCCTTTGTGAATCTCTGAAAATCTTTCCCAACTGCCCAAAAATTATATCTGTAACTGAAAACCATAAAATTTGGCATTGATTCTAGATCTAGTAACTGCAACTGGCTATTCCATTTCTTCCATGGCTATAAAATGTAACTGCCTCCATTATTTGGCCTGCGTGAGAAATTACCCTTGTATGGCTACCATGCTTCTAGTAGCTTCCCGTGAAAAATAAAACATGATTTAGGGTTGCATCTCTTTTATATCTCCTGTGAGGAGTCAAAGAGTCAAAAATATGAAAAAAGCCTTGGCTTTACTTCATCTGGAGGGACCCAACATATTTGATTCATCTTTATCTTTATTTAAATCTAATTTTTAACCTCTCGTGGCCCTTTAAAAGATAATGAGACTCTTTAATATTTGAAACTAGCCTTTTAAATAGAGGACCCCACCACATAAGATTCTTAACATTATTTTAATGACACACTCTCACGTGAATCCTTAACAACTTAGGAGTTTTATGAAAATAGAAATAAATACATTTCTTGCCCTCAACCTACTCCACATGGTGAAATGGCGCTCATTTGAAAGCAAAATTTCCTTGGAGCTCCTCAAACTCCCACAGTGCTAACACCTGGCTTCTTTTGCTTCACTCTTGAGCTTTGTTTTCGATTCTTGCTAGAGCCATTGATCTCCTTCTACATCAGACAGTTACCAATTTGCTACATTTATTTCACAGTGTCTCTGCACCATTGAGATTTTTACCTATGTAGAAAGGGGTAGTGCACTCCTTATAGCTCATGCTTTATTCTTGAATGGCTGTCCTCTATTTGGCAATGCCTCTTAATGGTTTTGATGCTTTCATATATTTAATACTATGCCATTTATTTTCTTAACTAACACCTTCCTTTGATAATGGTGATGCCATGTTTTAAGACCAAGCTTCATTCTTTCCATGCTTGGACTATTTCTATTAACAGTGTTTTGATAACACTTGAAAATGCCTTGTTTCTTATTGCTTGCGCCTCCATCAAAATAGGTCGTCTGTCGATAGAGATGTTGGCTTTCCTTATTCTCATGGTGTTACAGTTTCTTTGGTATATTTTAATACTCCTCTACCACTCCATTCCGTGTCTTACATTTTTTAATGGTTGAAACTCCTTTTAGAAAAGCCTCGAGACTGCATTTCCCCTGATAGAGGCTGCCCTCTGTGTTACAACTTGCACACTTCTTTTGGAATGGTTGATCCTTTCAAATGGATCATGTCCTTGTGTATGGCTAAGTGCCATTAGACTTATTGCTCCTTATTGCTGGAAATGTTTTACTGTTGCAAGTATGGGCCTAATCGGTGTTGTCATTGATGTCAACATACTCCTATTGCATTGATGATAAGGATTGGATGAGCTATGTGCTGAGCATATTGAGAAAATTAGTCATATCAAGAACAGAGAAGAATAGTGAAGACAGTAAGGTAAAGATCCAAGATAAGTGACTATCAGAGGATGCGGTTCAAAGGGTTTGTAGATATGAATCTTAAGATGATCCAATAAAGATTTCAGAGGTCCACATGAAGATCTGAAGAAGTTGTGGCCACTCAAGTAAAACTGATTCTGGCAGGTGTTTAGAAGTGACAGAGTGACACAGATAGGTCTAGTGGGATCTAGAAATGCAATATCCTATTCTGTGGATTTGGTGGAGTGTTTAGGAAGTCCATGGGTCTGCAAGAAATCTATTCCATTATGGCAGTGATGACAGACTATGTTCTTGAGGTTCTGAATGAACAAGATAAGGATTTCAGTAAGCAGATGTAGTGTGGACATTCTTGGTGATTCAGGCAAGCTTTTGGATGTCTTTGGATCATTTCCAGTTAGTCTTGGTGGTCCACATTGAATATTGAGCTGGCAATTAAAGAATTACTTCCAGATGATAGTGTTCTTCCTAAGTCTGGCCGACCAGATGAGGTACACATCCTGCAGATGATCTGAAAGGTGTCCTATGAAGAATGGCATGTTCCCAAAGAAAGATTAAAGTCTCAGATCTATGTGGCCGACAGTATACTGATCTACATGAAGTCTTTTTGTAATAAGTCATATTGTATTTGCTCTGTTATGTATGCCGACTTGGATGATAATTCCTAAGTCGATGTCTTGTATAAATAAGGAGTTGTAAAGACATTTCAAAGTGTGTCCAGTGGGAATGAGAGTGTGGTAGTGAAGAGGAGAGTAGAACAGAAGTATTGGGCTTAAATGGAACTAATTCAAGCATGGTGAAGATGCTATTCTCCAGTTCAAGTATGTGATACTTATTATTCTATAGACAGTGTGTCTCTTGTAGGCAGTGGGTCTCTTGTGAGCAGTGTGCTTGGGTAGTGAGCCCTAATTGGCATGTTCCATTTTTGTTCTTTCTATTCTTCTAATAGAGAATACAATCTTAGGTTAATCACCCCGTGGTTTTTCCCTTAACCAGTTTTTCCACGTCAAAATCTTGGTGTCTTAAGTGTTGATGTGTTTCTTCTCCTAATTTAATGCTTTATGTTTCCATGATTAATTTACTATTATGCTACTGAATTACAAAGTAGATTTAAGTGCTTAATTGGAAGAATGTTTTGGACAACTGATTCACCCCCCATTTTCAGTTGTCTATCCTAAATCTAACAATTGGTATCAGAGCCAAGTTCCTCTAAAAGAGCTTCACTGCTTGAGGAGATCCAGGGTGTCATCCTACAAGAAGGATAGTCCAAAGTTTGATGCAACCAATTTTAATCTTTGGAAAAGTTGCATGCAATGTCACTTGCAATGTATGGGAATGCAGTACTGGACCATGGCTACAACAAAGTATATGCCTCCACAGAATGGCCCAAAATCCGCAAGTGAAATCACAGATGGTGAAAACAATTTGTGAACTAAAGAAGCCCTTCTAAGTGCCTTGTCTGATTCAGAGCTTACAAATGTTGTTGACCTACAAACTACTTTTGAGATTTGGGAAAAACTGGAACTTTTGCATGAAGGAGACAAGTATGTTAAATGTGCAAGGCTACAGAGTTTGAAAGGGAAATTTGAAAATCTGAAGATGAGAGAAGATGAAAATATCACTACCTTTATACCAAGAGTAAATGATCTTTTTTGTGGCATTAGATGTACTGGTGGAGTCTTGGATGAAGATGAAATTGTTGGCAAAGTTCTCAGATCCCTTCTTGCTTCTTATAAAATCAAGGTTGTTGCCATTCAAGAATTCAAAGCCCATTCAAATGTGACAAGAGATCAATTGGTTGGTAAATTGGTTGCATTTGAACTGACCGAGTTTGGAGATGTCCCCCGCAAGACTGAATCTACATTCAAAGATAGTGCTTTTGTAAAAGGAAAACAAAGGTTTGATCCGGGAGAGAACTCTTCAAGGAAACTATCATGGTATGAAAAAGCAAGAAAAGACCTGGAAGAAGAAGAAGCTGAAACTGCTCAGCTTGAAGCCCTTATTGCAAAAAGATTACCAAGAGGATCTGGTAAGTATGAAGGGAAATTGCCTTTTAAGTGTTTTAATTGCAATAAGATTGGTCACTTTGCCTCAAAGTGTCCAAAAAGATTTTCAAGGCCAAATCCTAACAGATCAAGGTGCCAAAAGATTTGTTACTATGTTCATGAAGAGGATGATAATGAAAGAGTAATAGATGATGAATCAGAGACATGAAACAAATCTGGAAGTGATTGGGTGTTTATTGCCATCAAGGAAGAAGAACCATTGGCCTCTAAATCTGTCAATCATAAAATTGTAGAAAGAGCTCTAGCTGCCCAAGTTGAAGAAAAGGATGATTGGGTCATTGATAGTGGATGCTCTCACCATATGACAGGTGACAAAAATAAGTTCATAGATCTAGAAAGGTATGAAGGAGGAGTGGTAAAATTTGGTGATAATTCTTCTAGTAGAATCAGAGATAGAGGAACTATTTCTTTTGATTGAAAGAACAAAACCGATAATGTACTGTATGTTGAAGGATTAAAGCACAATCTTCTCAATGTTGGATAGTTGGTAGACAAAGGCTATGATCTCTAATTCAAAAATGGAAAATGTAAGATCTGTGAAAGTTCCAGAATAGAGATTGCATCCAGTACTCAAACAAAAGGTAATATCTTCCATTTAGTTGGTACTTGTAAAAGTTGTATATTTGTACAAATTGATCAGAGTTGGTTATGGCATAGGAGGATGTGTCATATGAATTTTGATAATATCATCAAGATAAGCAACACTCAGGCTATAAAAGATCTTCCAAAACTGGTGAAACCTACAAATAGTTTGTGCAAAGAATGTCAGTTGGGGAAACAAAGCAAAGTCTCATTCAAAAGCAAGGAACAATCTTCTACCGGATTATTGGATTTAGTTCATACTGATCTATGTGGTCCGGCAAGGATAAGGAGTGTGCAACGTGATAGATACTTCATGTTATTAATTGATGACCATTCTCGGATGATGTGGGTTACATTTCTGAAAGAAAAATCAGAAGCTCTTGAGAAATTCAAAATATTCAAGGCTATGGTAGAGAATGAAACTAGATTAAAATTAAAATGTCTGAGGTCTAATAAAGGTGGAAAATTCACATCCGGTGAGTTCATAGAATTCTATGAGAAACATGGAATAAAGAGACAGTTGTCTGCTCCTAGGACTCCACAACAAAATGGAGTAGTGGAGAGAAAGAACCGGACCATCCAAGAAGCATCTAGGACCATGATGATGGAGGCAAATGTTCCTCAGATCTATTGGAGAGAAGCTGTCAACGCTACAGTCTATACTCTCAATCGAGTACAAATCAGAAGCAATATCGGTAAGGCTCCTTATGAACTTTGGTTTGGCATCACTCCCACTGTGAGGTATTTCAGAGTCTTTGGTAGCAAATGTTACATTAAAAGAGATGAAGATCTAGGAAAATTTGATGCTAGAAGTGATGAAGGAATATTCTTGGGTTATTCGACTCAAAGCAAAGCGTACCGGTGTTATAACAAGAGATTAAGGAAGATTGTGAAAAGTACAAATGTGAAGGTTGATGAAGGAATTGAAAAACCCTCAAGGTTTTATGAATATGATGAAGATGATCAAAATGATGTTTTTGTTCAAGAAGTCCAAGCTCCCTCTGAAATTTAGATTCAAACTGATCCAGTAAATCAGGAAGAAGAGATAAGCTTGAATGAACCTGTTCAAGAATCAGAAGTGCATGAAACTCCCAAAGTTCCCAAGTATGTAAAACTGAATCACTTTGAAGATCAGATCATAGGTGATAAAAGCAAAGGTGTACAAACAAGAAGAAGGATTGCTCAAGATTCAGAAGAGTATTGTCTGATTTCAAAAGTTGAACCTAGGATAGTGAATGAAGCTTGCAATGATGAAAACTGGACTAAGGCAATGGAGGAAAAACTAATGCAAATTGAGAAGAATCACATGCGGGACTTCTTCCCATACCTAAAAATGAAAATTTGATTGGAACCAAATGGGTCTTTCAAAAACAACTAAATGAAGTTGGTGAAGTAATCAGAAATAAAGCCAGATTGGTCTACAAGGGTTACTCTCAAATAGAAGTAGTTGATTTTGAAGAAACTTTTGCTCCGATGGAAAGAATTGAAGCAGTCAGATTATTTCTTGCTTTTTCTGCCTTCAAGGATTTCAAAGTGTATCAAATGGATGTCAAGTCTGCCTTCCTAAATGGTGACTTGGAAGAAGAAGTATACATTGAGAAACCAGATGGATTTCAATTGTCTAATCATGGTGATATGGTCTGCAAGTTGAAGAAAGCACTGTATGGACTCAAGCAAGCCCCAAGAGCCTGGTATGAAAGATTGGATAAGCATCTTTTGAACATTGGTTTTAACAAAGGTACTACTGATAGTAACTTATACATCAAAATTGATCATGAAAATATCTTGATTGTTGAAGTATTTGTTGATGATATCATTTTTGGAGGAAGAGATAGTATGTGTAAAACTTTTGCAAATCAAATGAAAAGTGAATTTGAGATGTCCATGCTCGGAGAAATGAATTTCTTCTTGGGTCTGCAAATCATTTAAACTAAGAAAGGAATCTTCATTTCTCAGACCAAATATGTGAAAGAATTGTTGAAGAAATTTGGGATGGAAGAATCAAAACCAATGTGTACTCCCATGGCAACCGGATGTAAATTGAGTAAAGATGATGACTCTCCTGAGGTTGATCAGAAAAAGTATAGATCAATGATTGGAGGATTGTTGTATCTCACTCAAACTAGACCTGATATTATGAATGTTGTTAGTCTTGTTGCTAGATTCCAAGCTGATCCTAGAGAATCTCATGTCATGGCAATCAAGAGGATTTTTAGGTATCTAAAAGGGACAGTTGAGTATGGTTTGTGGTATCCTAGAGATCATAATTTCTCTCTTCATGCATATACAGATGCGGATTGGGCAGGAGATGTGGATGACCGGAAGAGTACCAGTGGTGGAGCATTCCTTTTGGGGAACAGATTGGTTTCTTGCCTCAGCAAGAAACAAGAGGCAATATCTTTGTCCCTTGCAGAAGAAGAATATATTGTAGCAGCAGGTAGTTGCACTCAAGTTTTGTGGATGAAGCAAATGCTAAGAGACATAAGAGTAGAATATGAGGAGCCTATCACAATCTTTTGTGATAATTCAAGTGAAATAAATATATCTAAGAATCCGGTGTTGCATTCAAAGACCAAGCACATATCTATCAAGTTTCACTTTTTGAGAGAGCAAGTGAACAAGAATGAAGTCAAATTGGAGTTTGTGCCTTCCAAGGATTAGATTGCAGATATCTTTACTAAACCTCTACCTAAGGACTCTTTTGAGTATCTCAGGGAGAAGGGGTTATTACCCCTCCAGTGATGAACTAAGGTGCACTAATGTACATCAGTTCGGTGGATATCATAGTCATATCTTGTGGTCCAGATTGATGATGGGGAGCTGCTACTCAGGGGAGCAGCCGGTATGATTCTGAAATGGTGGAATTGCAAGTATGTGCCCTTTGCCATTGATGTCAAAGGGGGAGAGAAGACATGTGAAAAACAAGTGGTGGCTAATCAAAGGGGGAGCAGTAAAGGAAGAGAAGACAAGTGAATGGTTGTTGGTGATAGGGGGTGTTGTGTGAGTAAAGAAAAGTTCTTGTCTTGATGGTCAAAATAGTTTTTCACATCATATGTTGCCATCAATGAAAAAGGGGGAGATTGTTGCAAGTATGGGCCTAACCGGTGTTGTCATTGATGTCAACATACTCCTGTTACATTGATGATAAGGATTGGATGAGCTATGTGCTGAGGATATTGAGAAAATTAGTCATATTAGGAACAAAGAAGAACAGTGAAGACAATAAGGTAAAGATCCAAGATAAGATGACTATTAGAGGATACAGTTCAAAGGGTTTGTAGATATGAATATTAAGATGATCTAGTAAAGATTTCAGAGGTTCGCATGAAGATCTGAAGAAGTTGTGGCCACTCAAGTAAAACTGATTTCGGTAGGTGTTCAGAGATGACAGAGTGACACAGATAGGTCTGGTGGCATCCAAAAATGCAATATCCTATTCTGTGGATTTGGTGGAGTGTTTAGGAAGTCCATGTGAAGTAACAACTCAATTGGTTAGTCATATGGAGGTCTGCAAGCATCTATTCCATTATGACAGTGATGACAAACTGTGTTCTTGAGGTTCTAGATGAAGGAGATAAGGATTTCAGTAAGCAGATGTAGTGTGGACGTTCTTGGTGATTCGGGCAAGCTTGTGGAGGTCTTTGGATCATTTCTAGTTAGTGTTGGTGGTCTGCATTGAAGATTGAGCTGGCAATTGAAGAACTACTTCTGGATGATAGTGTTCTTCTTAAGTCTGGCCGACTGGATGAGCTACACATCCTGCGGATGATCTGAAAGGTGTCTTGTGAAGAATGGTGTGTTCCCAAAGAAGGATTGAAGTCTCAGATCTATGTGGCCGATAGTATGCTAATATGTGTGAAGTCTTTTTGTAATAAGTCCTATTGTATTTGCTCTGTTATGTATGCCAACTTGGATGATAATTCCTAAGTAGATGTCTTGTATAAAGAAGGAGTTGTAAAGACATTTCAAAGTGTGTCCAGTGGGAATGAGAGTGTGGTAGCTTAGAGGATAGAAGAATAGAAGTATTGGGCTTAAATGTAACTGATTCAAGCATGGTGAAGATGCTATTCTCTAGTTCAAGTATGTGATACTTATTATTCTGTAGATAGTATGTCTCTTGTAGGCAGTGGGCCTCTTGTGAGTAGTGTGCTTAGGCAGTGAGCCCTAATTGGCATGTGCCATTTATGTTATTTCTATTCTTCTAACAGAGAATACAATCTTGGGTTAATCACCCCATGGTTTTTCCCTTAACTAGGTTTTCCACGTCAAAATCTGGGTGTCTTAAGTGTTGATGTGTTTCTGCTCCTGATTTAATGCTTTATGTTTCCATGATTGATTTACTATTATGCTACTGAATTACAAAGTAGATTTAAGTGCTTAATTGGAAGAAAGTTTTGGACAGCTGATTCACCCCCCCTCTCAGTTGTCTATCCTAAATCTAACATTTACCTCCTCCTTGATGGGCATGGACTCCTGCAATTTGATCAAGCCTCTGATTATCGCATACATCAAGCCAGGAGGGCATATCCATAATTCTATTGGATTCACACATATTAAGCCCTTTTTCTCAGATGATATCATGAACAATCATCTTGCCTTCGTCGGATGTCTTGATCAAAGTCACCTCTTCCAGCTGTGTGACCTCCTTAGCTCCAACAATGCACTCCACGTCGTGGCGATTCTAGTTAGCAAAGAAGTAAAAAATATCAAGAAATGCCTCTTGCATAGACACTTCCAACTCATTATACATAAAAGTGACAAGCCATTGGCTCAAATTTTCTCCCCTAATATCTTGTCCTCACTCTAAAGCTTCAAATATTTGTGTATATCTCTCTACCATGTAGTTCTACTTATGCAAATAAGCACCAACAATTTCTAACACTAGCAGAATCCACAAATCTGCAGGGTTTTTTGCAATTTGTCTATGTCTAAGATATTATTAGGATTGGAATCTCTAAACAAAATTTTGATTGCCTCTTGGTCGGGTAGAGTACCCACACAATGTTCACGACATGCAAGGCTGGCATGTTTGAGCATATCTGTCACACCCAAATTTCATGTTGTGACCACTATTCTACTCCGCTTTGGAAGGTTTTTAAGCGTTCTGGGAAAAGCTCTTGCAAGTCTTCTACGTGAAGGGTGTGATCAATAAAGAGAAATACTAGCTTGTTCCCTTGTGCTTAGAAAGTGTTGGTGAGATGATCCTGACCCTTTGCTTTCATTTCGATGTTAATGCTTCCTTTCTGTAGGCTACGTACTGTCTAAAACCTGCACACCATTTACATTAGTTGCTTGCACCATACTAGGCTTTCTTATTGCTCCTTAAAGATGTGCCATTTGGTTAGTGGAGACTCTGCCTTTGATAGAGAACTTGCCATCTAAAATGCCCTCTCTTAACACTAGGTGAACCACGTAAATTTGTTGTTCTGTGTATTGTTTTGAATCTTCTTAATTCTATGTTTTATTTGATTTGATTTTATTTGAATTTTACATCAACAATTGGTATCAGAGCTCAGCGAAGGAGTTGATTGGGATTTTGTGAAGAAATTCCAAAAAGATGAAAAAAACGGATAAATGGAGAATTAAAAAATTCTTAGGATTCTAGAATTTTGCAATGTGGAAAATGTAGATGAAATTATTGCTGATTCAAAGAGATCTCTCTATTGCATTGGAAGGCAAATCTAAGATACCAACTATGATGGATGATGAGGAGTGGGAGATAATAGACAAGAAAGCAAGAGCAACAATTATCCTTTCTCTATCTAGTAATGTATTATTCAATGTTGCAACAAAAAAGACTACAGAAGGATTGTGGGACAAATTATCTAATATGTATGAGTTGGTTTCAGCTTCCAACAAAGTTTTCCTCATGAATAAATTGTATAATTTAAAGATGAAGGACCTTGAGGCAACATGACAAATCACCTAAATGAATTCAATACATTAATCAACCAATTGATTTCCATGGACATAAAGTTGGATGATGAAATCAAAGCCATCTTATTGTTGTGCTCTCTACTGGACAGCTAGGAAGGAGTAGTGATGGTAATCAACACTTCGGTGTCTAGTAAAAAAAACTAAAATTAGATGATGTTCTTGCCACTCTTCTTAGAGAAGAAATGAGGAGGAAGAATCAAGGAAACTCTTTGAGAGATGCCTTGGTATTTGGTAATAGAGGGAGATATCAAGAAAGAGGTAGAAATAATAGGAGAAGATCAAAATCTACAAAGAGATCTAAGTCTAGAGGAAGAAATGAAGGTTGTTGGTTTTGTGGAAAAGGACACATCAAGAAGAACTACTGGTCATCTAAGAAGGCACAAAATCAGCTAAAAGATAATGAGGTTAACACTACATAGGTAGAGGATGGAGGGGCTTTAGTCTTGGTAACAAGTGAAACTACAGTTGATTCGTGGGTATTGGACTCTGGTGCTTCTTTTCATGCAACCTCATGTCGAGAAGTCTTTGAAAATTATCAAGAAGGTAAACTTGGAAGAGTCTACCTTGGTGATAATGAGCCATGTGATATCATTGGCAAAGGTAACATGATGTTGAGATTAAAGAATGGAAACAAGTGGCTATTGTAGGATGTGAGACATGTTCCCAAGCTCGAGGAATTTTATTTTAGTGGGACAACTTTATGCTCATGGGTGCAACATCATCTTTTCTTCAAACAATTGGAGGGTGAGCAAAGGATCCTTAGTCATTGCAAGAGGCAGTAAATTGGGCACTTTGTGCTAGAGTACCACACTGAAGTGGGAGCTATGATAGAAGTTGTGGACAGCGAGACAGAGCTTTGGCACAAGAGGCTAGATCATATGAACAAGCAAGGAATTGAAATTTTTCTCAAAAGGGATCAACTTCTAGGTTTGTAATCTACTAATCTAGATTTGTGTGAGCATTGTATCTATGGCAAAGAAAGGTAGATCAGCTTTTCTAAAATCAGATATGACAAGAAGATAAGACCCTTGGAGCTTGTGCATTGGGACATGTTTAGGCCTACGAAGGTAACCTCTATTGGAGGGGGAAATTATTTTGTTACTTTTCTTGATGATTGCACTCACAAAGTTTTAGTTTATATGCTAAATAGGAAATTAGAAGTATTTAACAAATTTAAAGTTTTCAAAGCCATTATTGATAATCAATCTGGGAATAAAATAAAGGACTTGAAAATGGATAATGGTGGAGAGTTTTGAGCTTTTGAGTTTGACAACTTTTGTGTAGATAATGGTATCAATCTATAATGTTTGAAAATGTCCCCTTGGGGGCTTTTCCCTCATAAAGTTTAGCTCCTCGGTCTTTAGCATGCATTTAGGACATTTTAGTTCATATTTTGGCATCCTGATGGAATGAGACCTGGGTTTCATAGCAAATGGGACCTAGAAGGACCCCTTGATCTGTACCCTGCCCAAAATAGGGGGGAGGAATTGGGCACCCATGCCCTAGTCCTACCCTATTTTGGGGTAGCCCCAATTTCTGGGTGTTAGTTTATGACCATTAGTTGGTTCTTTTGCCGACACGGTAAAGTTTGATTTTTAAAATCTTGGTAGGAATTCTTGTAGGTGCATATATAAGCATGGGTAGGCATTCATTTGTAAACTAATTGTTATGGTGAACTCTAGGCATTCTCAAGGTGATTCAAGGCTTTCTATTATGTTGCAAGAGTAGACTTGTATGTTTTATGTGTTGATATTTGCAGATTTGAGCATCAATCTCCTCATGGCATGAAGAACATCTTCCTCCATGAGGGATTCACTACAAGGTGACATATCATTATGTTTTTTTATCATTGATTCCTTTAGTTTTTGCCTCTGCCTCACAAAGACACGCACTCTTTGTCTGACAATGGGGTTCAAAGACTTAAGTGTCCTTCAAAGTTTGACTAAGGCAAATCTCTAAACACCTCAACCCCCAAACCAAGTCTTGTGATTGTAGGTTACAGGTGTCGTATTTGGGAAAAGTGGAGTTGTAGGATAGAGTGGCAGGCATCAAGAATTTAGGATCTGAAGAAAATTTGGACAAAGGAGCACTTTCAGGACTAGGGCACTCGCAAAAGTGTCCTTCGTAGACAAATTTAGAAAAACAAAAGTTACAGGGCTGATCAACGTCAGAAGGAGGTCCAGATTCCCTGAAAAAGTAGGTACCTTGAACTTGGGCACCCATACCTTAGTCCCTAACTATTCCACTTTGGAACTCCAAAAACAAGTATTCTATGATTTGCCATTTTACTCTTGTCTGCAAGAGCCTTTTTCGTTATTCATCAATTTGTTGTCGTATTTGCATAATTAGGGTTTTATAATTGGACATAAGAGAAGGAAAATTAAGAATTAAATTCCCTAATCCAAGTTTCCTTTAATTTGTAAGTGACCTAGGGTATGATAGTGCTTGCCACTCGACCCTAGATCCTTCAATGTATGGTGGAGAGGCGGGATTAAACATCTAAACACTAGAACATTGACAAATCTAATTTTCCACCTAAACATTTTGGTGAACCCATGTTCTTGGACTTAAATTACAACTTGTTGAGTGTTTTTCTTCAGATTTCATGTGATTTCATTCATTTATTTGGTCATTTACTTTATTGCATTGAGAAAATTTCAAAAAAATTGAAAAATTGGAAAAATACAAAAAAAATTGCATTGTTTGGCTTACTAAATTGCACCAATTCTTTGTAAATTTTCCTAATTCATGATTTTTGCATCAGATCCAATACAAACTATAGAAAAATACAAAAAATTAGAAATTTACCTTGCATTTTCAATATTTAATTGCTAGGGTTTTGTGGAAATTTTCACAATTTTATATAACCTAGTAATTCCAAAATCTAGGGTTTGTAGGAAAAATATTTTATTAGATTTTTCTACTTATTTTAGAGGCTCATTCAAATTTACATTTGTCTTTAGTCTTTCATTTTAGTGTGAATTTGTATTTAGATTTAAAATATTTGCATTTTTACATAGAAAATTTCAACAAAAATTAGCAATTTTGATGCATTTTCATTAAATTTGCATGGCCATTTTGCATGTTAAACCTTCAAAATAAATTTCAGATCTAATATTAAATCAATTTTATCAAAAATCAGAGTTCAAAACATTCACATAGAATTTTGTCCCAAGATCTAAAACCTAGGGCTTCAAAAACAACGATTTTCACTAAAATCAGCCTTATCGACTCTCTAAACTTGCACTATATGTGTGTTGTGAAGGATAATTTTGCATTAATTTTCTGTTATCAAGGTAATAATTTGATTCTCCTCATAAAAATATTCACAACACCCTTTTATCGGGCTCTTGTAGTGAAAATTTTGCAAAAAACTACACATTTTGACCATTTTTGCCCTAGGGTTTGACCTAGTTTGCACTCCAAGCGTGTTGTGATCAATTTTATGGATTGAGGTGACTGATATTATTGATATTATTTTCTGTACCTCCTAAATTTCTTTACAATACCCATTTTGCTAGGTCTTGGAGTTGAAAAATCGTGAAAATAGCTTATTTTTGCTATATTTTCACCAGGGTTTGACCTTAAGTGGCGCTAAAATCATGTTGTGTTGGGTATTTTGCTACCAAGTGGCTGTTATTTCTGATATTATTTTCTTTCCATCAAAATTTTCCTCACAACACCCTTTGATTGCTCTTTGGCATTGAATTTTGGTGAAAAAGTGCCTATTTTGACATATTTTCACTATATTTTGACTTGGCATTATCTTGGATTTGCATCAAGAGTATGTTGAGAGTGATTATATTTCTATTTTTGACTGATATCAGACATATAACTTTCTTCCCTTGACTGAAATCCTCATAGCACCCTTTGTTTCATCCATTGGTGTTGAAAAGAGTACAAAAAATCAAGCATTTTGGCCGTCAATCATATCCTTCTCCTAGGATTTGTTCTCATAGTTTGTGTAGTGTGTGTTGTATACTTTTCTATAAGCTTTATGACATGCTATCCTAAAAACAATATCCCTTTGAGAAGAATTAAAAGATTAATGGGATCTAGTGCTCTTGAAGAAGTTGGTACTTTGGACACCTTCTTTACAAAGGAAGAAACTCAAATAGTGCAAGATATTATACATCCTCCAACCTCAATGGAAGAACAAACTTTTCATGATGTTGATAACACTATTGAGGTAATAGGGTATGTATCTGATGAGCAAATAGAAAAGTTGGATAAAGACCTAGCTAAATTTCAAACATTTATGGAAAATGAGAGAATAGCTGAAGAAATTGTTCCTACAATTCATAATATAAGAGAATTGATAAAAGAAGGAAAAGATGGTGTTAATGCACTTCTTGGTCTAGCACATATTTTACAAACCAATATCATTCCAGTAACCGAATGTGCACAAACGATTAATAACACTTTATCACATCTCATACTCAAGTTTCCATACCTATACTAAATACAGGAGTATCCACTTTTACATCAACGATCTTAACAACTAATGTGAATGCTTGGAGTAATGCTACCACTGGTATTAGAGTATCTATTGGCACTAATTACAAAGCGGTGGGATTTAATTATCAAAATTTGGTTCCTAAAGGGACCTCCTCTATGCATAATGGTTCTCAACCACCTATCTATTCCACTCATTTCCAACTACCTATTACATACTTGCAGCCATCTTCCACATATCAATATGGCCAACTGCCATTAACATATTCTCAACCTCTGCCTATTGTATCTCAAGCTCAATCAACTCCTCACCTTGGTTCTAATTCCTCACAACAAACTGCATCTCCCAATGATGCCATCCTAAACCAACTTTTATAGGGCATGACTGCTTTGCAACAAAAGGTAACAAATTTGACAAATTCTTCACAGCCTAGTCTACCAACATATCATGCTCGTAATCTATTATCCTATGCAATCTTGAGAACTCCTATGCCTGAGAGGTTTGAGACTCCTCACTTTGAAAAATATGGCGGAAAAGGTGATCCCAATATTCATGTGGTAGCATTTACAGCTATGTGCAGTGATTTTTATTTTGAAGAGGATTTGTTAGCAAAACTTTTCTTGTGATCTCTCAAAGATACTACTTTAGAATGGTTTTACTCATTGCCTCCGAATTCAAAAACACTCCTTTTCGTAGTTGATTGATCAATTTTTACAACATTTTCAAGCAAATATTAGACCCCAAGTCACTCTTATTGACTTGGTTCAATGCAAAAAAAGTCCCAAAGAAAAGTTGACTGAATTCATTGGTCGATATCAAGGACTTTATGTGCAAATTTAGTATTAGATGAAAGATGAAGATGTTTAAAAGATATTCATTACAAATCTACAACCTAATATTCGTGATATGATTCTCTTGATGAAATATAACTCCTTTCAACATCTATGCATTGCTCTTCATGATTATCAACTTTCATCTAGTCAGTATGAAAACCAAAACTCATTGGCTCAAGGTGGTCAATCCATGGCCGAATCATTACAAAACAACTTTAAAAGGAACAATAATAGGGGTTTCATCAAGATCAATGGACCAAATACGAATGTGTCTGCTATCAATAATCCAAAGAAAGCATCATATCAACTAAGAAAGTTTACTCTGATATCTAAGTCCTATCATTCTATCATGAATCAAGTTGTGAGTAATAACATCCTAAAGCTGCCCCTGATCAAGCCTGTTGATCCTAGTAAACAAGGACCTTATTTCAATGCTAATGCCTTTTGTCATTATCATCATATGCAAGGACATGACACTGAATGATGTATGTGTCTTAAACATGAGATACACGACCTTATTGATTCAAATGTCATCCAGGTATTAGGTGTGAATGATAATGGAAATAAGTTAGGTACTCTGCCGAATCAGAATTTACAAATCTTCACTAATCCTTTTCCTAAGCATACTGAAAATAATATGGTGGAACAAGATTTAGTGGAAATAGATGAGGATGATTACTTGGACTATGATAGTATCGTGGGTATAATTGAAGTGGACAAGAAACAAGTGGATAATCCATCTCGTCCTTGAAGAAATGGAATTTATGCTGAGGTTCCTCCTTCATTATCCCTATATGGATCGGGAGATAATCAAAATGTCTTTGAAAAGAAAGAACAACAACCAATACACATGAGTAAGATGGTACAGGATGATTCCTGTTACTATTCTAGAAAGATTCAACAACGAAAACTCGCTAAAAATCAGTAAAGAGCAAGACGACAATCAATAATTAGAAATAATAGTGATTCTCCCCCTCATAAGCAACAAAAAGTCTCATTTAAACAAGGATTTAAAGAACAAACATCATATGATAACAAACAAGACTTTCATAAGAACCACTCAAATTTTGCATTAAACATGATCGAGTACCTCTCCAAGAGGTTCGAGAGCTCCAAGATATAATATGAAGACCCTACAGGTAAGTATCTCTAACCCTTTATTTCTCTCGTGATGTGCTTTTTTCGTAATGTGCTATGTGTTGTTTAGGCCTTCTAGGATGACCTCGGATTCTCCTGTAAGGTTTGGGATACCAGGAGACCGCCTCTATTGTGACCTTCTTCTATTTGTATCATCATTCTTCTAAACTGCCTCTCTCTAATTTCATTGTTGTGTGTTGTGTCTTACAGACATAGTGCCATGGTTGGTGACTTAGGGGCACTTGCTTACATGACTGTCCCTAAGACACTTTTCTCTCCTCTCTTATTTATTGTTTCCCTTCCTCTAGTGTTTCCACCTAGCAGGCAGACCATGACAAGCATTTACACTGATGTGGATGTAGTGTCCCTTTCGAGACCAATCAAAATTGGACTTAGTTCCTAATATGACGATGGGGTTGTATATCTTATCCGATGCTTGGATAGTGTCATGGTTGGTGACTTGGGGGCACCCTCCTATATGACTGTCCCTAAGACACTTGTCTCTCCTCTCTTATTTATTGTTTCCCTTCCTCTAGTGTTTCCACCTAGCAGGCGGATGACGACAAACATTTATACTGATGCAGACTTAGTGTCCCTTTCAAGAGAAATCAAAAAATTGACTTAGTTCCTAATATGATGATGGGGTTGTATATCTTATCTGACACTTGGCTAATGGAAGCACTCGTGCTTTCCACGTAGTGAATTTGATGATGTTTCTATCACATTTACAAACCTTAACAATACTATTGCTCCGTGCACCTTTGTTTACCTTTGAATCTAGCCTTGGCAGTACTCAATTTAGAGAGCTTCATGATATAGCCCCTGGTTATCCTCGAATTCCAAATTTGTTGTATAACCTTGGCTCTTTGTGTGGTTAATCATATGCATTGATGTTGTCAGTTATGATGATCTTGTAGACACTAACATGTTTCTTGTAGGGATGTGTTTGTGGGAACATTTGGCGATCGTAAAGTACATGTCACCTCCAAGGGGCATGGGCTTTGCAAAAGTCTATGTTCCCTTGTGTGTTTTATTCCTACCTTAACGTGCTTGATATCAATAACTGATATCAACCACCTTAAGGTGGGGGCATATATAAGGTAAGCTGTCTGTTATAGATGTTAGCAATGTGCTTGACCTTAGATGCAGAGACTTGCGCCCCAGAGTAGTGCATCGTGCATCCTAAGCTTGTTTGCAATCAATCAATCAATCATGTAAGCCCTCTGTGGAGGTAGGATATTGAGCATATCATTTTTATTAAACCCTCTATGGAGGCGGGGATGGTGTATTTCTCAGAGCCGATTGCATCATCGTGTCATTTTCAAAAGACCTCTGTAGAGGTGGGGAGCAGTTCTGTGACTAAATCAACCCTTAAGCATGTCTTTGATGATTGTTGTGGTGAAGCAGTAATCAGTGTGTGCATATAATGTACCTGAGATGGTGATGAGCCTAGAAATAAGGAACACACCATTGCTTGTCTGTCATGTTTTCTTTGTGTCTTCAAGTGTGTGTGTTTTGGCATGCTTGTTTTGTGTGGCATGTTTGGTGCCCCATATGCAGAGACTAGCGCCTTTGAGTAGTGCTTCATGTATTTTGGGAGGTTTTGTGTGTCTTGCGTGTGTGTTGCCCCATATATACAGAGACCAGCACCCCTGAGTAGTGCTTCATGTATTATGGGATGTTTGTTTACTTTCCAGTACTTGCATTTGCATTTCATATATATAAGAAAAAGAAAAGAAAAGATATCATTTATGTCTTCCATGCATTAATGTGTCTTCTATGCATTAACTATTTACTCCATGTTCTGTGTGACTATAACTGTCTTCTCCATGTTTTACGTGCCTATTACTATCTTCTATGTGATTGGCGTGTCTTCTATGTGCTTGGTGTGTTTGTTGTATTTTATACCTTAGTTTAATGCATGTATTGGCCTCGTGTTTATACATACATTAAAGTGGGGGCTAAATGTAATGTCAGAAAATGTCCCCTTGGGGGCTTTTCACTTATAAGGTTTAGCTCCCAAGTCTTTAGCACGCATTTAGGACATTTTTGTTCATATTTTGGCATCCCAATGGAATGAGACCTGGGTTTCATAGAAAATGAGACCTGGGTTTTATGGAAAATGGGACCTAGGAGGACCCCTTGATCTATACCCTGCCCAAAATTGGGGGGAGGACTTGGGCACCTGTGCCCTAGTCTTACCCTATTTTAGGCCAGCCCTAATTTCTAGGTGTCAATTTATGACCATTAGTTGGTTCTTTTGCCAGCACAGTAAAGTTTGATTTATAAAATCTTGGCAAGAATGCTTGTAGGTGCATATATAAGCATGTGTAGGCATTCATTTATAAACTAGATTGTTATGGTGAACTCTAGGCATTCTCAAGGTGATTCAAGGCTTTCTATTGTGTTACAAGAGCAAACTTGTATGTTTTATGTGTTGATATTTGTAGATTTGAGCATCAATCTCCTCATGGCATGAAGGGCATCTTCCTCCATGAGAGATTGACTACAAGGTGAATATCATTGTATTTTTTATCATTGATTCCTTTAGTTTTTACCTCTACCTCACAAGGGCATGCACTCTTTGTTTGACAATGGTGTTTGGAGACTTAAGTGTCCTCAAGGGTTTGACTGAGGCAAACCTCTAAACACCACAACCCCTAAACCAAGTCTTGTGATTGCAAGTTATAGGTGTCGCATTTGGAAAAAGTGGAGTTGCAGGAAGGAGTGACAAGCATTAAGGATTTAGGATCTAAAGAAAAGTTAGACAAAGGAGCACTTCCAGGAATAGGGCACCCATAAAAGTGTCCTCCATAGATAGATTTTAGAAAATAGAAGTTACAGGGCTGATTAGTGTTGGAAAGATGTCCAGATTCCCTAAAAAATTAGGTACCTTGGACTTGGGTGCCCGCACCTTAGTCTCTGACTATTCTACTTCAGAACCCTGAAAATAGGTATTCTGTGATTTTTCATTTTTCTCCCGTCTGCAAGAGCTTTTTCTGTTATTCATCAATTTGTTGTCGTATTTATATAATTAGGGTTTTAATGGTTAATTGGACATAAGAGAAGGAAAATTAATAATTAAATTCCTTAATCCAAGTTTCCCTTAATTTGTAAGTGACCTAGGGTATGATAGTGCTCGCCACTCGACCCTAGAGCCTTCAATGTATGGTGGAGAGGCAGATTTAAACATCTAAACACTAGAACATTGACAAATCCAATTTTCCACTTAAACACCATCATATTAAGATCGTTCCATTTACCCCTCAAGAAAATGGTGTAGCTGAGAGCTTGAATCAAACAATCTTGGAGAGAGCTTAGAACATTCTCTCTAATGCAAGATTGGGCAAATAATATTGGGCAGAGGCTGTTAATACAGTGGTGTACTTGATCAATTAAAGCCCTTCATATCGATTGGATATTGACATTCTAGAGGAGAAATGGTTAGGAGGAAGGATTTCTTACTGTTAGAGGAAATTATAAACAACAGTTTTAAACAACTAAATATCCAATAACTCAATGGAAATAAGATAAATACAATAAACGAAGATATCACCTTCGTAGACTGATTTGCCTCATAGCTTCCATTGTTGCTTATCTCTTATTGATCTTATGAATGAATTGAGCTCTGAGAAGTGTGTACTTCCTTGTTGTTAAAGATGACAATAGGAGAATGGCTGCGGATGGATAATGCAACAAAGACTACATTACAATGCAACTCTAGGATGATGGATAATAGAGATAAGGAGACATGGTTGGATGATTGTGATATGAAGATCGGATTATGCAAATGCAATGAGGATACTTTGCCAAAGGCACATTGGTAGAATTTATGCAGAGTAAGATTACAAAGCTCTTGGATATGAAAATGAGTGTGAGAACATTGCTTTTATAGGCTTGAGGAGGCTAAGATTAAAGTGTCAATAGATCAATGACTGGAGGAATTATCTGTGATGTGTACAGTTGAGATGGGGTTGAGGAAGATTATCATGGGAAATGTTCCTACTACATTTACAAGGTAGAGGAATATGTGGATCCATAAGTCACATGTCATTGTGCTCTCAAAAGACCTGTGAGTTAGAAGTGGAAGACGGACTCTTGACTCGTTGGAATGTGAGAGATGAACTAGAATTAGAAAGACAAGTGTCTTGGAGCATAAAGGTGATTGAGAGAATGTAGGACACATGTGGAGAAGAAATAGGGATGAATAGAGGATAAATAGGACATGTGGGTGAGGATAATTAGCTAATTAAATATTAAAATATTTAATTATGTGTGCAACATGGTGAGGTCGATTGTGAGGTGGATTAGATAATGTGGATTTATGGAATGAAGACTTTAGGATAAGATGATTGATTAAATAATTTAAAATTATTTAATTAGGGATGACACTATAATTGGATGATTTAATTAAATAAAAAGATTTTTATGTAATTCTTGGAATATTGAAGATGAACGCGAATCAGATAAATAAATTGATGAATTTATTCATTGATAGAAGAATAGAAATTAAAATAAATAATAAATATTTATTTAATTCACTTTTTCCATTTTTGGGTGTATACATTTTGCCCCTCTTTGAGACAATGTGTTTTATCACGTTATTTCAAAGAATAAAAAATTTCTGTGTGATTTTGATTATGCCTCAATTTACCCTTGGTATAGGTTTAATGACGATAGAATGCCCCCTTGAGAGATTGGTCTAGATTAACTTTTGTAAAAAGATGACGAACAATCTCATAATGAACAAGAACGATAAATGATGTCGAAGCAAACAGATGGATGAAAGAGTTGAATGACATGCTACGCAAGGTAAAATGATAACACACACAAGCAAGCAAGCAAGCAAGTATGCACAAATGATACAAGAACAAATGAGGTATTGCCCTTGTCAAGCTGTAAACCAATGATTAATTGATAATGATTGACAATGATAGTGTTGTCATTGTGGGGAATGATGTATCCCTAGATCAACACAAAGATGCAAGAAAGACATATCCCACTGATAATGATGATTGATTGATTTGGTTTACGACAAGATTAGGATCAAGACCATTGATTGTGATTAGATAATTTGACAGGATTGATTTATTCGATTGGTATGGATTTAAGGTTGACTTGCATTTGGATCATTGCTTTATTTGATTGAATTGACTTGATGATCAGATGAATGATTGGATTGATGATTGGTGATGCCCCAGTCACACAAGACAGAGGGTGACAAGGAAAGATAATGGTAAGTTAATGAATAAGATGAATGATGATGATGACACCCCCTCAAGAGGATAGTTGGTGTGATCTTGAAATGAAAAGAGAGAAAAGGGGTGAGTAGATAAAGAGATGTTGATAAAGAAAGGACTTGGATCTTAAGCCACTTGGAAAATGATACGTATGAAATTCTTATAAATGAAATGAAATGCAATATGATATGTATGGATGTAGATTCTTGTCATCTTCTTCTATAAGTTTTTGAAGTACTTTGTTTCATCATTGAGCTTTTAAAATGTTGTAAGAAAATACAAGCATCTAGGTATAATTAAACCATGATGACCCGAGTACCTCTTACATGGATTTTGATTTAGCAAGTTAATGCAATAATCTTAGTCAAAATTGAATCTAGATGACCTGAGTATTTCTTTCCTGTATCAACAGACATGGATTTTACTCTTTCATGCTTAGACTCATAATGTCCTCGATGATCTTTTGTTGATCATGTTGTTAGACAAAGTTGTCACATTACTAAAGATTGATCCACAAACAAAAAACAAATAAAAATAATCATGCCCCCATCATAGTTGCTCTAGTTTTTAGACATCCTCGAGTAGCTTAGGAAAACATGATAACAAAAATCAAGATATAAGACTTAAACAACCATTAAACCTTCTTTCCACAGATGTATTTTTATTGCAATAACTGATAGAGTCGTGTTTGATAGTTTTAGGCAGGTTGGTGTTGTCAGGTCTAGTTTGATGTCTCTTTGTCAAGATGATGTTTAAAGCTTTCTTATTGTGCTTCTTGTCATCTAGTGATAAAACCATGATCTAATTTTCTATCCTATGAGTTGTAGCATTCAAAACTCCAACTCACTAAGTCAAGGATTTGCCCCCAATCAAGTAAAGGATCTAGTTATTATGGATGAAACATAGGGATGAACCGATGAAAGACTAGATGTAATGGGCCCCAAGGGGCTGACCTAGTGCCTTGGGGGCTCATCAATGATGCCCTTACCTACATGATGATGGAGAGGCAATGTAGTTCGAGGTGTGGACCATGTGGACCTAAGACCTAGAGGGTGGGAATTAGGTGGAATTAGATGGACAAAAGGATGGGTGATAAGGGATGGAATGGATGGGAAGCCTCGGGGGCTCATCAATGATGGCCTTGCCTACATGATAGCTCAGAGGTGATGTAGTTCGACAATGGTACCAATGATAGGATCACAATGGATGACAAGGTGGATGAAGGATTAGATGGATAGACTGCGGTGAATAAGGTGATAAGGGAAAGCGAACCCAAGCCAATAATATGTATCTTTATGTGACTTGATGGATGCGGTGAGAAAAGATTGGAGAAGGAATGAAGTCCTAAGAGATGGAGGGATCGGTTTATCACAAATAGCGCTTGTTTCCATGTTTTCACCACTTGCTTTTATTTGCACGATAGACAAAATACACATGACACATGTTTTCCAAGTTTTCATCATGGTATCTATCCAAGGCACCTGTTTACTAGATTTTCACTAGAGGACGAACCGTTTTTGGATCCCTTGCATTGGGGTTTAGGTGTAGAACTTGTGAAGATGCATGTTGTTGATGGGATCATCCAACAGTTCACCTTCTGATGTTGCTAATTGGTAAGCTCCTGATCCATAGGCAACAATGATTAATATGGGCCAAGCCAGTTGGGTTCAAATTTGCCTTTCTTCTCCCTATCTTGCTAATTTTGTGGTTTTTCTTTGAGGACCAGGTCACCGACTTGAAAGACTCGGGGTTTGACTTTGTGATTGTAACTTCGTGACATTCTATGTTGATAGGCTTTTAGATGGTTAAAGGCATGTTGTCTTCTTTCCTCCAGCAGCTCTAATTCCTATAGTCTAGAAACTTTGTATTCTTCATTTGGTGTGAGGCCATTTAATGATACTCTCAAGGATAGTAACTCGACTTCAATGGGAAAGATGAATTTAGAGCCATAGACTTGGGAATATGGAGTTACACTTATGAGTGTATGGATAGTTGTGTGGTGGGCCCACAGAGTGGGATTCAGTTGGATGTGTCAATCTTGGCTAGCATCATTGATAGTCATCTTTAGGATTTTTAGGATAGTTTTATTAGATGCCTTTGATTGGTCATTTCTTTGGGGGTAATATGGGGTGGAAAAGCAATGTTGGATGTGGAATTTGTCACATAGCTCTTTGACATCTTAGTTGTTAAAAGGTCTTCCATTATCAGTGATAATGGATACTATGATGCCATAGCGGCAAATGATGTAATTCAGGATGAAAGAAGCAATTTGTTTGCCTGTGACATTGGCTAGGGGCATAACTTTAATCTACTTCGTGAAGTATCTAGTTGTGGTGATTATGAATTTATGGCCACTAGTTGATGGGGATGTATCTTGCCCACGAAGTCAAGTCCCCATTGATAGAAAGGACAAGGAGTTGTTAAAGGTTGTAGCTCCTATGCTGATGCATTATTAAGTTCCCATGAATTTGACATTTTGTACACCTTTTCACAAAATGATAGGAGTCCCTTTCCATAGTTGACCAGTATTACCCCATACATATGAGTTTCTTCACCAGGGTATGACCACTAGAGTGGGTCCTGCATATACCATCATGAACTTGGCTTAGGGAAGTTTGATATTCCTCACTATTGAGACACCTAAGGAGAGTACCATCTAGTCCTCGTCGATACAGGGTGTTAGCGATTATGGTATAACAGGAGGCTTGGTGGATGAAGATTCTTTTTTTGTTACTAGATAAATCAGGTGGTAGAGTGTTCTCTTTCAGATAGGTATATACTTTTCCGTATAAGGGAGAATCAGATCCTACTATGTGGCATATGACATGGGATTCAGGGTTGTCATAGGCATGATGGGATATTGGCTCCACCAAGAACTCATACCATGACTAGTTTTCAGGTATATCAAGGAGAGATGCAATTGTTGTCGTAGACACCCAAAATTAGATCATTTCAATACTGATGAATTAAACTCATATTGTATCACATACCTTAATTTCATCTAACACACTTGTCATCAAAAATCCCATTTTCTTCTATATCTCCATAATTAATTAAATAAATTTTATTTATTTAATTCACTCTCTTACTTCTTCTATTTCACATTAATAATTAAATAATCTTAAATTATTTAATTATGTCACCTTTCTTCTAAAAAATAAATAAAATCTATATTTTATTTGTTTTCCCATCATACAAATAAAATAAATAAATTTTAATTTATTTATTTTATGCTTTTATCTCTCCAACATTAATAATAAATTAAATAAATAGATTTATTTAATTTATTATCTACTTTCCCACTTTCTATTATCATTATCTAAATAATAAATTAAATAACCCTATTTATTTAATTTATTTTCCCACCTTCTATTTTCCTCTCAATGTGCACATGACTTTAAAATTGGCAACAAATCAAAAAGTAAGATATGGGAAACTTTTAAAATAGAAAAATCTTTTATCTCCACCAAAAAGATAGAAATATCTTATTTTTGAAAAGGCAATCTTATCTCTAATAAGCAACTTCCCTAAAATATCTAAATAGATGCTTTTTTAAGGACACTTGTTGCATGCACATTCATCCATATCTTTAAACCGTTGATCCTTCCTTTTATCCTCCATTGATCTTACATCTTGAAAGCCAATAAATAAACCCTCTCATTCTTCCATTTTGAGGTTCAAAATCATTAACATTTGTATTATCTTTTATTCAACTCCATTACCATTCTCATTATCTTTTGCATGCATCTCATCCTTTTTCATCACATAATGGTAGCTTCATTCAACATGGTTGATAATTTGGAGAAGCAATCCACATATGCACCAAGAAATTGAAAGCATCTAGGTGACTTTGTGTTGGTTGCATGTATTTTTAATCACTTAGATTTGAATTTCTTGAAGGTCCTAGGGTTTAATCTTGTTTTTCATTATTTGATCTCTTAATAATGGATTTTTCCCTCGTACACATTCTGGCATGCCCGGTGGGACCCACTTCATTTGATTATTTTTGCAGATTTTTGTTATAAAATTTGCATTCTTATCTAACACTCGTTTGTAAGTTTTGAGGGAATCTCATGTAGGTGATCTTTGAGGCTCAATCTGATTGCACCATCATGTCCAAGAGGCTGATTCCATGTCCGTTGACTATAAATTTGCATATATCTCATCACAGGAAAAATTCTTGTAAAAATTTGAATTTTTTTAACTTGGTAGTCGTACTATATGGATCCGTACAAATCCATACAACATAGACCTGCCATAGGGTCTGTGTGAGTGTTGGGTTCTCAAGGATATCATATTGGGTGATCTTGGAAGTCTCTGTCACTACATGTTTGCTATTTGCAATATTGTCATTCTGCTGTCGACTGGTTCTGAGAAGACCCTAACCAACAAAGTGACCATATTGTCATTTTGCTGTTGAGCAGTCGTTTTGCTCTTATTGCTCCCATCGACCTTTTCCTATCTCCTAGTTGACTTCTGCCAAGTTTTAAAGCCCTCGATCTTCCTTCTACTATCCTTCATAGTCACTTCTGGTCGCTCTCCCCAATCCATATTTCTTCCTCATTATGTAAGTCTTAGTCATTGTTTTAAATCTAGGTTGGTGTCATAGATCGCTGTCAAAATCTTCATTTCCAATCTCCTGAGCATGCATGAGCCTTGGGTTGGTGTCATTTCAAACTTGTAAGTCGGCATCTAGCCATCGATTAAAAATACCTCAACCCATTAGTTCCCGGTCGGCCTCTGATGTTGTTTGCTTTGTTAAGCCCACTGACCACCTTGTGTCTCCTTTCAACCATTTATCATGTGTCCTTGCCCATCACCTTTATATTTCCTCTACCTAGTTGAATGTCATATATCCCTCATGCTGCTTGGTCATTAGTCACCATCTAAGGGTCGTCACCTTCATCGTTAACCCTCGTGTTGCTTTGATCCCTGTCAGTAACCCTTAGCCGACCTCCAAACTTAATCTCCTCCACCTTCCAAAATCAGCTACCAGTCATCTAACTAGAAGATCTTACAATCACCATCGAAGAACTTACTATCACCACCAATCTCTACATTTAGGTTGTAGTCTTAAGTTTAGTTGTAGTCTTGAGTTTAGGCATTTTGTGAAGGTCATTTTCAAAGTTTCAAAACCTCGACCTCCCCCTTGCTTCGATTTTCCTCCATTGACTCTCTTACAAACCTTCTACCTTGATCTTCCACCTCTACTTTAATTCTCATATCGAACACATCTGTCAGTTTAGCACCCAATAACCACTTATTTCATAGCCTACAATTTTACTTTAGCTTCAGGTTGATATCCCTCTTAATTGCATATGGTAGGGTTTGACATTATAGTTAGCATAATAGTTAAAGCTTTAGGTTTTAATGCTTGGGTCTTCAACTTTTTCTTAAAGGGTTGGGGATTTAATTTAAACTACCAAACATAAACTATAATCACAACATGACCAACATTATAACCAACAAAAATCTTTGTAAAAACCATCAAAAGAATGAAAAAGTCAAACATCAAACAAACAAGTCAACTGGGTCAATCTATCTTCTTCTATAAGCCAAAAGGGGAGTATATTTTTCTTTTTGCTATAACTTCTGCATACAGGATCAAAAATTTTCATAGGAGGACTTATCAAAAAGCTAATAGGGTGAGTTTCATTGTTGTGAAGGTTTCAGTAGGTAATTTTATCATCTCGTCAGGTAATTTCTCTGTCGAACATCAGCTTCATCTTAAACTTCAATTGATCATATTTTGAGCAAAACACATCCAAATTTAACAATTTTTTTTTAAAAATTGCATAGAATGATCTAAATTTTCTATTTATGCACTTTGTTTTTCTGTATCAAATTATTTGTTTCAATTTTTTAACAGATTGCTTCTTCTTGTCTGGGTTTTCTTGGAAACTAATGTTTTATCTGTGCAGCTTGTCCTAATCAGTGGTCAAAGAATGGAGAAAACAAACTACTGACATATCTCCTATAGGTTTGAGTGGTCAAAGAATCTTAGTTATCACTAGAATAGGCACATTTCAATTTGGTGTTTAAAATTAACTCTTCTTTCTTCATGCCTGCTTTTGCTTCTGTATTTGCTTGTTGAGTCTGTGTGTGACCTAACTTAGCAACAAGAGTATCCTCTCCCCCTGCCTAACTAACAGATCTGGGGTGCAAAAGAAATTGTTACTAACTCTAGAGGGTCTGCCCTTCCAAGATACTATATAAATAACATGTTTGTGCCAAAATTTGCAAACGACAGGTGTTGTTGTACTATACCGACAAATGTTTCCCCTAAAACCCTCCAGAGCATAACCTCTATAGGTTGGGAAGCCTCCATTAACGTAGTGAATCACTGTATGTATAGCCACCTGAATAGGAGCCCTTACTAAAAACTATGTTTAGAAGCCACAAACCCTCTATCTACTGGTGCAAGAGGTTGGAAGATAAACCTCTAGAGCCATCCCACACTCTTGCAGTTCTTAGCAGAGATAGCAAAGTATGTTAAGATCTGCGTGTCTTGAGGACTTGGAACTTGGTGTGCCTGAGAAGTAAGTGCACTGTAAGGGGGAGCCCGTGCCACCAAGTTTCTAGAGATATCCACTTTGAATAAGTGTGGCTGAAGAAATCCAAGTGGGAACCCAACATATATTGTCCTTGCCTAGCCTAGGTTGTACACATTGGTCATTTGTGTTTGGTGTGCATGCATGTACATGTGAGATCTTCTTTTTGATATCGCCACATCATTCTCAACCTACTTGTCATAACACATTTCCCAATCATTACATTTCATCCAATCCTTCCAAACCAAGTCATCTCCTAATCAACCCAAGTCATCTAACCTCATCATTAAACATCATCCTCTTTCTAATCCAATCCACATTAGTCTACACCATGTCAACATTTGAAGACCTAGCACCCCAATTCTAAGACCTCCTCCAATCACTTTATTGAGCACCCCAAACTCTAAGCCAACAAACCATCCAAAGACTCCAACGCCTCATCCAACAACTTCAACCCCAAGCAAGCCAATCACCTCAAATGCAACATCTTATAGCACAAGCCCAACACCTTATAACTACTTGTCAATCACAAACCCAATAAGTACATCATCATCCCTTATCCATTCAACATCAACTAATTCTACCTCATTCCTATGTGGCATCACCCTCATCACCATACCAACCTAATCTATCTACATATTATGACAATCCCACATTACCTTATATCACATCTTCCCCTAACAATGCCACATCATCGTACCCCACTTCTTCCAATACCAACTAGCAAGCCTATTAATGGTCTCCACAACAAGAATATCAAGCATTTTTGATAGATCTATGTCCACCTTTGCAACAAGACCTAATATCCTTTGATACTCATGATACCTTTGACAAGGGAGAAACCAATCTAGAGTATATATCCTATGAGTCACTTTCACCATCCAATCATATGCCAACACATGAGCTAACTAGTCCTCTCCCAACATCACCATGTCTTCCCAATCCTAGTCCATTGATCTTTCAACCTTCTAATCCATCAAGCCCTCCATTAAAGGATCCCTTAGAGATGACCCTACAACAACTGGTCCAAGCAAATTTGATTGAGCTGCCACTGATAACACCCTTTGAAGAAATCTACTTTAAACCCCATTGGTATAAAGATGACAAGTATTGTGCATACCATAGGTGTAAGAGCCATCCCATATCCACTTGTACACAATTTAAAAGATTGATCAAGAACCTAGAAGATTGTGGTAAGATTGTGTTAGACAAAACCAATCCCTCTAATCCCCTTATCCTTCCATCTAGCCCAAGTCCTAGCCCATCTAATCCCATTGTCCATCTCACCAACCCTAATCTAATTATCTTCCACCTAATCCCAATCATGAGCCTTCAGCTTCCATCACCCCTCCACCTACAAAGGATGTGATTCAAGGACTACTAGCAAGGAGTAAACCATCCCCATGTCAAGCACCCATTGATGAACCTACCAAAGAATTTTTGAATGCCATGTCCACTTCTTCAACCCCATCATGTGGTTGACAACCCCTCGAGCCTATTGAAAATTTTCCTCCCATGAGTTTATTGCCCTCTCATGTTGTTGACCAAGTGCCTTTCCAAGAGTCATTCCCTTCCATTCAAGAAACTCAAGAGTTATGTCAAGAGTATAATCCAGTGCATGTGGAAACATCAACCCCTCAACCAAGTCAAGATCAAAGCATCTCTAAGCTTAAACTATCCATCACCTATATATTTTCTTTGATCAATATATTTTTTATGATCATGACCCTATTCATGAGCAAATGTATCCCATTCATAGCCAAATTAATCTTTTTTATGCTCACATTTATGATCAAGATTCTATATATGATCATGAAAACCATGGTAACCATCTTAGCTAAGTTCTTGAAAACTATGATGGTCCTCTTAGCCAAACTTTATGCATTTCATGATCAAAAGCTTATCATTCCACCTATGGATGATCTACCAACATCCACTTCTCATGATGAGACATGTACCTCCCAACAAAATGTAGAAGATCAGATCAAGACCTTGGATCTTAGTGAGCACTATGCTAATCAAGATCCTAATGATCCATCCGCATCCATTATCGACCCCATTTCAAATCCACCTTCGTATCCTATGGGTCTATCCACCTTTATCCATGAGTGTTCCTACCTAGAAACACAACAACCATTATACTCCATCTCATCTTCTCCATCCAATAAGGACTCGTGTCTAGTGTCCAACATGCACATAGACCCATTGTCAACCGCATCCTCCAAAACATAAATTATCAAGGTAAAGGCCTAGGCCTTCTTGAACAAGGTATTTAGGAGCCAATCCATGTCAAGGTCCCTTCTCTACGCTCATATGGCCTTGGATACACACCCCAAGGTAAACAATCTAAAGATGTTGGTACTTCCTTCATCCCTCCTAAGTTCACTTTCTATCACAAATCCCATCATGTACCTAAAACATATGTTCCCATTCTACCTCCATCATCTTACAAATGTCAAAAGCATGTGACCATACACCTTCCACCATCAACTTTACCTCCACTTCTTCCAACTCCTAATATCCCTCCATTAAATCTACCTCCACTACTTGCAACACCTAATTATCCATCTATCCATAAATCCTTTAAAAATCCCAATCATGGCCAACAAATGCACACATCATGTAAACATAAAGCTTCCTCTCCTTCCACTCACCCCATGGGATTCAAAAATAAAAACTTGGATGCCTATACTCATAAAGCCAAAAATCCTACAAATCTTAACGCCTTAGAGCATAAAAGAAAAGAATCAAAGTCAAATTCATCTACAAGGCTACCTAAGCCCATACCTTCACAAGAAAAGGCAAAAACTAATATGGTTTGGGTCCCTAAACAAAAAAGCAAGCAAATCAAATGAAGCATCCACCTCTCAAGAATCCCAATCCTCCACTTCCATCCAAAAGTCTCAAATTCCTCCATCCCACATGAAAAGAAAAAGTCATAAAAATATTAAGTCTATGTGGGTCCCTAAATGTCTAAATCATCCATCTCCTAAGCAAACATCACCACTACTTTTTACACCACCATCCAGTCACAAGCTTTAATGTTTCTCACAGTGTGTCAACCATTGGTTCTGATTCCTTTTCACACCTCCATCATGCCATCATTCAACCATTATCCTATATATCTACCTTATCACCTTCCTATGGTCTATGCTTTTGCATGAGTCTTTCACCCATCCTCTTGTAATCCACATCATAGTCTACCATCCTTCTATCCATAATCCATATCATAATCCACCATCTACCTAATCCATCTCCATCTTTCATGCAATCTCCTGTAGCAACATCTATGAGCATAATGACACTTGACGTGGTCCACATGTGACACCTATCTCTAGTGGGACTCACCTTTCAATGGAACTAGACACTTGAGTCCCTCTTATCCATATCCACCTATCCTATCAAAAAAGTCAAAAAAGTCAAAAGAAACAAAAATGAAAAAAAAAAGAGAAATCCCTTTGGCCAATAGTGAAAACCTAGCAAACAGGCACCTTGGATAAGTACCATGATGAAAACCTGGTAAACATGCGTCATGTGTAATTTTGATCTTCTATGTCACCTACACTTGGGGGCACCTTGTCTCATCCTACCTATGACTTCCCATCACATCATATCCTATCATACCATTTCCTAGCCTATAATCCTTACCCATTACATCCATGTACACATACCTATCCTATCGAGTCTATCCATCCACCATTGCTCTTTTGATTTTGATAAAGATTGGGGACAAAATGTTGAAACATGTTTTGGCTATCTCTTGATATACCTTATCTTTTCCAAACAAACAATCCTATCATTATCCTCTTGTCACTAGCCATCTTTCCATCATCCTATCATCATAAGTGTTGTCATGAAAAATCCCAAGCATACTATCTACAATGGGGCATGGTATTCCTATGCAACATAGTCTTTGAGATCACATCCTTACTCTCTTATGCATGCATTCTTTCCATCCACTATCACACATCCTTTCATTCATCCAATCCAATCCTACCTCCATCCATGCACATAGACTTGGTTCTCCCCTCATCATTGGTATGTAGCACAAAAGGCTGTACAAATTGTAAATCCATTGACATCCCATAACATATAAAAAAAACATAAAAAAACTTGAAAAAATCATAAAAAGTCTTGAAAAAAATCCAAAAAATCATAAAACATCCCAAAAAATCAAAAAAATCGTAAAATGGCCTCAAAAATTTTTTTTGTAAAATGTCCTGAAAAATACAAAAAAAAGAAAAAATAAATATTCCCCAAAATTCAAAAAAAAATACAAACAAATCAAATATCCAACAAAAATATAAGCAGTAAAATCAAATCAATCTCGTAAATTCTTCCAATCAATCAAATCATTTCTTCTAAATCCATCAAATCAATTCTTTTGTCAATTCAATCATCATTCATCAAATCGCTTTCTTCGAATCAATCAAATCAATCATTTCCTCCAATCATCAAATCAAATCAATCACTTCATCCAATCATCAAATCAAATCAAATCGCTTCATCCAGTCATCAACTACATCAAAACAAATCTAATCAAATCATCAAAATCAATCCACCAAATCAATCCCAGTCAATCCCAATCTATCAATCAACAAAAATTACATCACGCACATCACATCACTCAAACAAATCGAATAAATTACATCAAATTAATCATATCAATCAATTCTTTTAAGTCATATTACTCAATCTATCAAATCACTTCTTCCAACTCCATTGAATCTTTAATCCACTCATCAATCAAGCAAATCAATCCAATCAAATCAATCCATGAACTTTCATGTTCATCATCAATAAAACACAAAATAAGAACTACATCTCATCTCTATTGTTAAATGCCTTGATCCTATGGACACGGGTATGTCGGTAGTCTAGAGTATGAAGGAGGTACCCAGATTCAGGCACAAAGCGATACTCCTCTATCTTCCTTTCTTCTTTTGATCATCATCATCTTCATCCATCATCTCATATTCTTCAATCATCTATCTAATATTCTTCCATCTTGCAATTCATCTCTTTCATCTTTCATCTTCTTCCATTTGACTAACTCAAACAAAAAATAAAACTATGCACATCTCGATAGCTCAAGCACTTAACAAATCAGGGATAAACTAAAGACATTTGTCCTCATGCCTTAAGCCAACATTTGCTTAATCACTCCAACATCTTAGCCTTCAACAGGATATATCTTTCCTTTTAACAAGGCGCTATCCAACCCATCCAAGAGCACTCTCATTTGACAAGAGAACATGATGGTTGTGTCTTTTGTTTTATCTTTTGATTTATCTTTTGTCCCTTTCTAATACCTAGTCAAGACTGCTTTGATCTATCATACCTTGGTATGATGCGATGAAGTATGGACTGGGGCATGGTCATTTGCTTTCATATGCTGTGTTTGTGGGATGATCTTATTCTCCTACTATGTTTAGTGGAAATAAGTTCAAACCTTTGTTTGTAGAGTCAAAGTCCATCTCTACAGTTAATATTCATATCTTGTATCTTGACAAGGTTGTATTAGTATGTGGTGCATTAGATACTCGATATGTTGGTCTTTATACCCTGGTGCATAATATTTAGTGCTATATCAAACATAAGGATTGCAATTCTCCAATTTTATATGCAACTATCTGAAGGTGCCTTTCACCAACAATTCTTCACTTGTTTGATCAATGATTCCGTCATCATCTTTCTTCTGCTCATCATCCTCCTAGTCTTCATCATGATCTTCATCTTCATCCTGCAAAACAAGTGTGTTAGACATACATCACCCTAGTTGTTTTCTTTTGCACCAAACCCTAATTCTTCTATACCATCCTAACCTGACCCCATCCAAACCCTATTTTCTTCTCATTAACCCTAGCTTTTCATCCTTCTGTCATCTTATCGCGAGTCAACCCAGCCTTTAAGGGTAGTCTGGTTTTCCTCTCAAGGGGGCATCATCTGCCAATTTCACTGGGGCATAGTCCATTTATGCAACATATCATATCTTCTTTGAAACAACTCCCTAGCAGACATTATCTCAAAGAGGGGCAAAATGTAGACACCCAAAATTGGCCCATTTCATTATTGATGCATTAAAATCATATTGTATCGCATACCTTAATTTCGTCTAACAAACTTGTAATCGAAAATCCCATTTTCATCTATATCTCCATAATTAATTAAATAAATTTTATTTATTTAATTAACTTTCTTATTTCTTCTATTTCACATTAATAATTAAATAATCTTAAATTATTTAATTATGTCACCTTTCTTTTAAAAAATAAATAAAATCTATATTTTATTTGTTTGCCCTATTAGAAATGAAAGCACAACTACTTAATGGAAATCTGATTCAAGATAAATTTCAGCAATCTTTAAGTGTGCATTAACAATGGAGTTTGTAACAAAACATACAACCCACTATAGAAAAGATGTCAAACATGAAGAACTCAACACAATGACATATTGTTTACATGAAGAAAACCCTTGTGGGTAAAAAAACTCCACCAGGAAAGAGGCACTAGTTTGTATTAATCTGTAAAATATCTATACAATACATCAACTACACAACTCTCTCCACAAGTCTTCTGAGTACCTAAAATCTATATTGCAGAAACAAATACATGGAAAATACTTATAGAAATGTTTTACACTCCATTCTATGCATTTTTCTTCTCTCTTCTAAGATTCTCCAACCTGTAAACATTAATTACCATCTTACAAGCATCTTACACTTGTCCAAAAACAACCATGCAAAGGTTGGGGGCCCAAGACTAAATATGGCCTCTTATAGCATCTTATGATGCATTATAACCATTATAGATTCTACAAAAGAGTATCTTTCCAAGATAGAAACTTTGGCATAAATATAGTAAATATACAACTAACATATCTGTCATATGCGTCATAGAATCTTAGTCTTAGGACAACTTGCAATTGTCATAGATTCACTTACCAAACAATATGACAATTGTCATACATGCCAAAAATAGTATATTCTCCAAGGGAGCATGCCTACCCTCATTTACTTTGAGTTTTTACATTTGCCAACAGTAAAAATCCCTCTATAATTACCTTCGGTTACTCTGAAATTATCCCTGCCAGTGAAACTAGTACATCTCCTCATGGATAATTACAAATTACATATAATAAATGGAATAAATACAATATTGGGATTTACAAGGTTAATAGTACCTTATCCCAAAATTCTCCCACTTGGCATTATACATTGTAAATCAACCCATAGGAAATCAAATGAAAAAACATTCAAGCACAAGAAACAAGGCCTATGGCCTCTCTGTACCATACATACTTCTTTGTGCTCACAAGCTTGGTCAATGAATCTCCAACATTCTTCTAAGTGTTTATCTTCTTCAGATCAATCTCTCTATTTGTAACCAACTTTCGAAAAAAGTGATACTGAACATCAACATGTTTAGTCCGAGCATGATACATGGGATTCTTGGCTAAACATATAGCACTTTGGCTACCACAACCAATCTGAATGACCTTGTAATCAAATCCAATACCTATACATAGTCTCCTCAACCAAACTAGATAAGAGAAATCTAATAGAAGTCAATTTAGCAATAGCAGAGAATATCTCACCAAAATCAACTCCCTCTCTCTGGGAGTAGCCCTTGGCTACCAGTCTAGCCTTGTATTTTTCTAATGACCTCTCTACTACAAACTTCTTCTTGAAGACCCACTTACAACCTATGGCCTTTCTTCCTTTGGGCAAATCAAGAAGATTCTAGGTATTACAAGAGTCTAAAGCCATCATCTCCTCATGCATGGCTAGCTGCCAAGACTCACTATCATATGTAGAAATAGCTTCCATGTAGGATCTAGGTTTATCGTTAGTACTCAATAAAGCATAGACACAACAGAAATATGGTGGGCTATACCTATCAACTAGATTCCGTTGTCTTGTGGATCTCCTCAAGTGTGGGGTAAGAGACTCAACTCATTCTTCTACATGATCATTTGCAACAACTTCTTCTATAACAACAGACTCATCTTCATCAAAACTACTAAAATCTTCTTCTTCTTCTTCACCCCCCAATCCATTATTATGTTCTTCTTGAGGTGCATCTTGATGCTCTAAATAAAAGTGAAACTTCTTTACCTTTTCTTCTTTCTCTTTTGGCTACTCAGGTTCAGAAATAGCTCTAAGTTCCCTAAAAATAACATCTCTAGAAAAGATAATCTTGCAGGTTTGTGGCTTCCAAAGCTTATAACCTTTGACATTATCACCATATCCAATGAATGTACACTTTTCAACCTTTGGATCCAACTTAGATCGCTTTTCCTTAGGCACATGAACAAAAGCCTTATAGCCAAAAACCCTTAAATGTGAAACAGAAGGTTTCTTACCTATCCACACTTCATAAGGTGTCGAATCAAGAGCCTTACAAGGAGATCTATTTATCAAGTAGCAAGCAGTACACACAGCCTCTGCTCAAAAGAATTTATCCAATTGTGCATCACTAAGCATACTTCTGGCTCTTTCCATAATTGTTTGGTTCATCCTTTCTGTAACACCATTCTGTTGTGGTGTATACAAAGTTGTCTTTTGTCTGATTATACCTACATTCTTGCAAAACTCATCAAATTCCTTAGAGCAATATTCCCCTCCATTGTTAGATCTTAATATTTTTATCTTTAAACCCGATTGGTTCTCTACTAAGACTTTGAATTCCTTAAACTTAGTGAAAACTTCAGATTTATGCTTCATAAAATAAATCCATATAAATTTGGATACAACATCAATGAAGGTTACAAAATAATGAGATTTTTCAATAGATTCATTATCCACGGGTCTAAACACATCCATATGAATAATTTCTAGCTTCTCTTTTGCTCTATTGTTTCCTGAAGGAAATGACTTTCTATTTTGTTTACCAAACACACAATGCTCATAGAAATCAAAGTGCTCATCAGAATAGGAGAAACCATCCAACAAATTTTTATTCTTAATATTTTTAATACATTATTACTTGTGTGGCCCAATCTACAGTGCCACAACATACATGTATTTTAGTAGTGGCCTCAGATACATAGGAGGCATTACAAACTGTAGTGGCTTCAAGCTTAAACAAGTTCCCAAATCTCTTCCCTTTTGCTACCACCAAGTGCTCTCTCACCAATATGCAACCATGCTTGTCAAATACCACATGCATTCCCAAATCATTCAACTTCGGAACTGAAATCAAATTTCTAGCTAATCTAGCAACATGAAAAACACTAGGGAGGGTTTTAATCCTCACATCACTGAAACACAACAATACCTTTCCTTTCCCGACAATTAGATATGAAGAGTTGTCACCAAGGTAGATATTACCGCCATCATATTTTTCGTATGTGGAGAACCATTCCTTATGCGACGTCATATAAAATGAGCATCTTAAGTCAACCAATAAGTGATCATTAGAAACAACATTACATGTAGAAAGTAAAACTTCTTCATCTGCATTTGAGGGCTTATCTGAAGCACTCTCCCACTATTTCTTAGGGTTTCTGTATTCCTTCTTCACATTTCATGTTTTACCACAGTTCCAACACTTAACTCTGTTCTTTTTACCAGGAGTTTTAGACTGGCCCTTGGACTTGTCCTTAGCCCCTTTCTAATATCTTTTTTGTTCCCCTTTCCTTAGACCTTCCCCTAACTATGAGAGCATCCCTTGAACTATCTAAACTCTTCTTTCTCAATTCCTGTGACAGTAGCACTGAAACAAGAGCATCCAACTTTAGATCCATGAGGTTAGCAGTGATAGCAAGGATACATTCTCCCAGGACTCAGGTAAAGAACAAAGAAGTAAGATACATTTAACTTCCTCACTAACTTCAACATCTGCTAAAGCAAGCCAACTCAACAACAAATTAAAAGAATTTAAATGCTCTGCAACTGACTCACCCTCTTTGATTTTCAAAAAAACAACTTCCTTTTTAAATAAAGTTTATTTACCATACTCTTGGCTTGATAGATCTCACCCAACCAATTCCACAATTTGTATGCGGTCTCCTCCTTTGCAACATTTAACATGACAGAGTCTAAAAGACACAACTAGATGGTTCCCTATGCCTTCTCATCCAATCTATCCCACTCATCTTGAGAGACATTGTCAGGTTTCTTCTCTTTTTGGACAGCCAACCATTGGTTTCTTTCTTCCAACAAATCTTCCTTTTTTAGCTTCCACAACTCATACCCCGTTCCGTTGAACTTCTCAATGTCCAATCAAGAGGTTGATGCAATGGTGGATGCAGCCATAATAACAACACAAGATCTGGAAAACAAATGCAATGAAATCTCCCACTATAGCTACAGCTTCCACACTACCACCCAAGAGTCAAAGCTGGCCAGGATCTAATACCAAATGCTAGAAATGAAAGCACAACTACTTAATGGAAATCTAATTCAAGATAAATTTCAGCAATCTTTAAGTGTGCATTAACAACGGAGATTGTAACAAAACATAAAACCCACTATAGAAAAGATGTCAAACATGAATAACTCAACACAATGACAAAGTGTTTTTGTGGATAAACCCTTGTGGGTAAAAAACTCCACTAGGAATGAGGCACTATTTTGTATTAATTTGTAAAAGATCTATGCAATACATCAACTACACAATTCTCCACAAGTCTTCAATCCGACAACATTCCAACAGCACTTGAGTACTTGAAATTTGTATTGCAGCAACAAATACATGGCAAATACTTATAGAAAATTTTTCCACTCTATTGTAGGCATTCACCTTCTCTCTCCTAAGAATCTCCAATCTGTAAACATTAATTACCATCTTACAAGCATCTTACACTTGTCCAAAATCAACCATGCAAAGGATGGGGGCCCAAGACTAAATCTAGCCTCTTACAACATCTTATGATGCGTCATAACCATCATAGATTCCACAAAAGAGTATTTTTCCAAGATAGGAACCTTGGGGTAAATATAGCATATATACAACTAACATATCCATCATATGTGTCATAGAATCTGAAAATCGTATGACAACTTGCAGCTGTCATAAATTCACTTACCAAACATTATGATAGTTGTCATACATACCAAAAATAGTATATTCTCCAACGGAGCACACCTACCCTCATTTACTTTGAGTTTTTACATTTTCCAACAGTAAAAGTCACTCTGTAATTACCTCCGGTTACTCCAAAATTACCCTACCAGTGAAACTAGTACATCTCCTCATGGATAATTACAAATTACATATAATAAATGGAATAAATACAATATTGGGATTTACAAGGTTAATGGCACCTTATCCCAACATGCCCATCATACAAATAAATTAAATAAATTTTAGTTTATTTAATTTATGTTTTTATCTCTCCAACATTAATAATAAATTAAATAAACATATTTATTTAATTTATTATCTGCTTTCCCACTTTCTATTATCATTATCCCAATAATAAATTAAATAAACTTGTTTATTTAATTTATTTGCCCACCTTCTATTTTCCTCTCAACGTACACATGAATTTAAAATTGGCAACAAATCAAAAAGCAAGATATGGGAAACTTTGAAAATAGAAAAATATTTTATCTCCACCAAAAAGATAGAAATATCTTTTTTTCGAAAAGGCAATCTTATCTCTAATAAGCAACTTCCCTAAAAGCTCTAAATAGATGCCTTTTTTAAGGACACTTGACACATGCACATTCATCCATATCTTTCAACCATTGATCCTTCCTTTTATCCTCCACCATTGATCTTACATCTTGAAAGCCTATAAATAAACCCTCTCATTCTTCCATTTTGAGGTTCAAAATCATTAATATTGCATTATCTTTTATTTGAATCCATTAGCATTCTCATTATCTTTTGCATACATCTCATTCTTTAAGCATTTCATCACATCATGGCAGCTTCATTCAACATGGTTGATAATTTGGAGAAGCAATCCACATCTACACCAAGAAATTGAAAGCATCTGGGTGACTTTGTGTTGGTTGTATGTCTTTTTAATCACTTAGATTTGAATTTCTTGAAGGTCCTAGGGTTTAATCTTGTTTGTCATTATTTGATCTATTAATAATGGATTTTTCCCTGGTACACAGTTGCCATGGCATTGGCTGCTTTGTTCTCTAGTTTGGGTATCTGCTCAAAGGAAATCACAATAAAGTATTCTTTGAAGTCATCTACCATATGCTTGTATGGTATTAACTTCTTGTCTTTAGTTTGATAGTCATCATTCACCTAGCTGATGACAAGTTGTGAGTCTCCATACACATGAAGTTCTTTGACTTTCCATTCTACCACCATTTTGATGCTAATGACCAATGCTTCATACTCTGCCACATTGTTGGTACATGGAAAGAGTAGTTTGAATGAGTTTCGAATTGTGTCTCCATTAGGTGTGACCAACAAGATACCTGCTCTGAAACCATGTTGTGTATATGATCCGTCAAAGTGGAGTTTCCAGGTTGTTGTTGTGATGTTAAAGATAAACTCATCTGGAAATTCAAAGGTGAATTTGCCAACTGGTTTGCAATCACTTGCCCCTTTATTGCTCATCTATCTACACACTCGATGTCAAATTCACTGAGTATCATGACCCATTTTGATATTCTACCTGTTAGGGTAGCTTTGTTGAGCAAGTATTTCAATGGATCAATCTTCGCTACTAGCTTGATGGAGTGTGAGAGCATGTAATGTCTCCATTTTTGTGAAGCAAAGATAACAACAAGACACGCTCTTTCGATTGTTGTATATTGCAGCTCATAACCTACTAGTGTCCTGCTGATGTAGTAGATTGCTTGCTCCTTTGCTTCATGGTTCTATTGTGCTAGCAGAGATCCAAGTGTTGTTGGTGTAGCTGAGATGTAGAGTAGCAATGGTTTGCCCTAGATTGGCGGCATCAAGACAAGTGGGTTCATTAGATACTCCTTTAGATGTTGAAAAGCTTGCTCACATGAGTCATCCCATTTGAAAGAAATGTTTTTGTGTAGGAGATATGTGAATGGATGACACTTATTTTCCAGCTAAGAGATAAACTTTCTGATGAACTGTATTTTTCCTTGTAGAGACTGTAACTGACTGAGATTCTTGGGTGGTGGCATTTCCATGATTACTTTTACCTTGGTCGGGTCCACCTCAATTCCATTTGTTGACACTATATATCCAAGGAGTTTACCAGATGTTACTCTGAAAACATACTTTTTTGGATTTAACCATACATTAAATTGATCTAGTCTTGTGAAGATCTTGTCCAAGACTTGTAGATGTCCTTCTCTAGTAATTGACTTGGCTAGAATGGCATCTACATAATCTTGCATGATGGTGTGCATCATGTCATGAAAGATTGTAGTCATGGCCCTTTGATATGTTGCCCCAACATTTTTCAGTCCGAATAGCATGACGCACCAACAATAGGTACCCCATGGACATGTGAATGTGGTCTTGTGTTGATCTTCTAATGCTATTTTGATTTGATTATAGCTAGAAAATCCGTCCATTAATGACAACATGGTGTGCCCTGCTGTTAGATCTACAATGATGTTGATGTTGGGTAGAGGAAAGTCATCCTTGGGACAAGCCTTGTTCAAATCTCTAAAGTCATTACAGAGTCTAACCCTTCCATCTAGTTTGGAAATAGGAACAATATTTGAAATCCATTCTAGATAATCGATTGGTCTAATGAAACCAACATCTAGCAACTTCAATTATTCCTTCACTAAGAGTGTGATATGTAGATGCATCTTCCATAGTTTTTGTTTGACTGGCTTAGCTCCTAGAGATAGTGACAAATGATGCATTATAAGTTTTGGATCCAGTCTTGGCATATCCGCATATGACTAAGCAAAGTTAATCTATTTCTACTTGAAGAATTTGGTGAATTCTAGATTTTCTTGTGTAGATAAAGATTGTACCATATGGATTATCATTGGATTGTTTTAGGTTCTGTTGGTTCAATCAAAATGGAGGACCTTTCTTGATGTCTCAGATTGGGAAGAGTTTCAAGACTTCCATCCTTTGGTGCCTCAGAGAGGTTTTCACCATCGGATGCATCTTTTATTTTTTTACTATTTTCACAATCTAATATTGCCGCAGAGTAGTTTTCACCATTAGATCTATCTTTGAGTTTTACATTGTTGAGTTCTATAGCATAGCCAGTTTTGTGATCCCCTATGGGTAGATGGTCTCTAAGTTCTAGATAATCTATGATGGCATCGTCTTTTTGGAAAGTATCGAGCTCAGGGAGTTCATCTTGTAAATCCTAGTCTATGAGTTTAGGATGCACTAAGGGTAATGAGTCATCGGTTTGATCGGGTTCGAGGGTAGTGATGGTTAAGATGGAGGATTTGTTTAGGCTAGTGTAAGAATTTACAAAGTCTATGATGGTACTCTCCTCAAGTTGATCTGTCAAGTTTGACATCATTTCTTCCTCAGGAGACTCGCTTTCGGTATTTTACGGAACAAACTCTAGAGGTCTAGACTTAGAGCTTTGTCACTCATGAGTTGTATGGGTAGAGCGATATTGTTGTACTATATCAACATCTTTGTCATCACAAGATAGCTCAGAAGGACTATCCCAGTCATTTTCATTTGAGTCTGTCTCATTCCATTCTTGCAGTCGGTGAATCTGCTCTACTAGGTTAGTAGTAGCTGTGTCTCTTGCTTTTCCTTTATGTTTTTCTTGACCTTTGATCTTTTCTTTGCCTTTGTAACCTAGCCCTGTAGTGTCTTGGCCTTCTAAAGAAGAAGGTTGGATAGGTTCGATGATACCTTCTTTCCTTAATCCTATGGGACCATGACCATCATATCCCATTCTTTGTAAGATAGAGAACCCTTGGCCATATTGTTCAGTTTGCAATTGGGATGGAGGGTCCTGTGGTTTGGGCTAACTGTCTTCATCTTTATAGAGACATTGTAGAATATCCTTCTCATCACTCTCATTTGATAGGTTTCCCCATTTAACAAAAGGACCTTTTAGAACTTCCTTCGACTTGGGTTTGTTCGTGGATGCTTTTCCATAGGACTTGGGAGATATAGGTAACTGTGCTAGACAAAATGTTTGTGTGATAGTATATTCTCCTATACCCTTGTCTTTGAGCTTGAGTTTGAGTTTGGATTCCTTGGATGTAGATGATAGTGAGGTTGGGTCAACATGGGATGAAGATGAGGAAGATGCATGGTTGGTGGGGATTACAACATTGGGCTTGGATTGGATGGAATTGCAATATTGGAATGGATTAGGATCACCTTGAATAGTGACTTCTTGGCCATTATGAGGGAACTTGACACATTGATGGTAAGTGGATGGCACTGCCTGCATTGCATGTATCCAAGGTCGACTAAGAAGAATACTGTATGCCAATTCCATGTCAAGCACTTGGCATACCACATCTTCACTACCAGTCCCACTATTATTGGTAAAACAACAATTCCTTTTGATGTCCTTTCTTCTTCATCATTTGCCTCGATTATAATTTTCTTCTTAGGATCTACAGTATTATCTGAAAACCCTAATGCAAGGATTAGTTTTAAAGTGCAAATATTTAAACCTGCCCCTCCATCAATTAGGACCCGTTTTATTTTATGCTTATGGGTGAAGGCTTAAATATGTAGGGATGCATTGTGTAGTTGGGTGATAGACATATCATATTTTTCTATTAAGGATAAGAAATGGGGTGTAGCTAGATGATCTACCATGGCCTAAAATTTCTCTTCGGCTAGATTGGTTGGGACGGTAGTTTCTAAGAGGGCTTTTTCAAGGATGGATTTGTGAGACAAGGATAGACACAAAAGCTCCAAAATGGATATTTGTGCAGGTGTCTTTTGGAGTTGGTCAAGGACATTATATTAGTTACACATAGAGCATGATTTGGATGGAGCTTCTTAGAGAGTAATCTTTCCACCGTGAGTGGTTATATCACAAGCAGGCTTTTTATTTATAGTGATCACAATTACACGTGAGTCACTTTTGGAGATGTGGTTAACAACATAATCATATGACACATTTGTGTAGTTGGCATTGTTACCATTGTTATTGTTTTGATTTGAAGAACCTCCCTTCTCATAGTTGGGGAGTGGATTCTTGAATGCCAAATGGTCATCATTGGATACGTGTCCTTCAATTTTTATTACTTTTTGGTCAATCAAGTCTTGGATGATATTCTTTATTCTTTGGCAATTGTTTTTTTTATGACCCTTGCTTCTGTGAAATTCACAAAAGTTAGTCTTTACACCAAACAGGTTTAAATTTAGGTTCATAATCTTGCACCATTGGAAGCATTATGAGGTTGTTTGATATGAGCTTCCTTAGGGCAGATTCAATCAATTCCCCTAATGGTGTAAAATTTTGATGAGGAGGAAAGTTTTTTGATCTTTTCTCATTACTTTGAGGTTTGGTGGATGGTGTGTTGTTTTGTGGATTTGATAGATTGAAGATTGGTTGTTTTTGCATCACATGTTTAGCATCAACAATACCATCATTCACAATGTTTTTGTTTTTGGTCCAAAACCTTGGCTTGTCTATGTTATTACTTGAACTAGGGGTGTCTTTGTAGAGTTTTATTTGCCCCTTTACTATCAAGGATTTCTCAATGAGTAGCCCCATTTCAATGACCTTACTAAAAGTAGTTGGGCATTGTATTTGGATTTGATAGCTTAGTTTTGTGGATAGATTGTGAACAAACATTTCTATCATTTGTTTCTCAGGTATGTGGTAGGAACACTTTCTTGCAAGTTGTCTCCATCTTTGTAGGAAAGAGGCAAAGGATTCTCCCCCTTTTTGCTTGTTATTACAAAGGTCCAACATAGAGATCTCATGTTTGATATTGCATGAGAAATGTGTGATAAACTTATCCACTAGTTCATCAAAAGTGTGGATGCCAAGAGGTAGGTGAGAGAACCACTCCATAGCTTGGCCTCCTAAGCTTCTTGGGAATAGTCACATAAGATATGTTTCGTTGTGTGTGACTTCTAGACATGTGACACTAAATTCCCTTATATGATCTCTTGGATCACCTTTTCCTCTATATTTGTCAAATTTTGGAACCTCAAACCTTGAGGGAAAAGGTATCATGAGCAAAGATTTATCAAAGGGATAAGGTGAGATATCTGCAAGGGAGTAGTGTTTTGTGGTTGTCCCACTTTGGATGTCCACCAATTGTTGTTCCAAGGCTTGGATCTGTGTTGTTAATGTGTCAAAGGGATTGGGTGTATCCTTAGCCTTTTCTGATTTAGAAGCATCTTTGTCAGTTTTGGAGGTATCTTTATAATTTTTAAAGCCATCTTTCAAAGACAACTTAATTTAAGGAATTGTTCTCTCTTAGATTTCAGAGATCAAAATCTGAGGGCAACTTAGCTCCTTGTTGAGCTAGCATAAGAAAGTATTTATGAGGATCTGTGGCAGCAAACCTATCCATTATCTTTTGAAATTTTGGATCTTGGATGTGTTTAAGGATTTCCTCTTGGTTGATTTCCTCATCATCATAATTGTGCCCACCATTGTGAATTTGCTTTTGTTTCACTTAGGACCTAGTTTGAACCATGGAACTTTGAGATGTGGGTGAAGTTGGATTGTGAGACTTAGTGGACTTGGTTTGATGTTTTAGTATGAAATGATTTGAGGGTGAATTTGGTTGGATATGTTTTTGATAAGATTTTGCTAAGGTTTTATATTCATCTATGTTGTCCAAAGCACATGCTCTTAAGATAAAAGGTAGTCAAAATAGGGATAGTTGATCACCACTATTGATATAGACTATTATTTTATCAAGATTACATTAGCACAATTTTGAGGTGAAGGATGATTGATCATGTTATGATAATAACTAGATTTTGTTTGAATTTGGTAGACTCTCAATAACGCCTAGATGAAAATCTTAGTTTGGTTTGGACAACAAGAGAGTGGTATGCAAAGGTGATGTTGTGAAAATGGTATGAAGGCTAGTCTGCAAGGTTAAAGTTATTTTCCAAGTGTATACTAGAGAAAAAAGGGTATCCAGAAATGGTTTCACTTTTTGTCTCAAAATGTATGGAATAGCTCTATGTTGTGAAAGCACAGGACTACAAAAAATTTTCTTTTTGTTTCAGTTTGTTAGTTTTGGCTTATTTGTGCAAGTTTTCCTAGGATGCTCTAAAGTTTGTGGTATTTTTTTTTACTCAAGTTATTGCTAGAAAACAAAGTAAACAAGAAGTTTTCATGAATTTTTTTTGATACAATTTTTGATAAATATAAAACACACAAGTACGATCCTAAGCATGGCAAGGGCAATATTTGTCAAATTCCAACTTGGATTTTACACCAGCCACTTACATTAAGGCAGATAGTTAACTTAACTTGGTAGCACCGGCTCCCCCTTACAGTGCACACACTTCTCATGTATACCAAGTTACATTCACTCCGAAAAGTTGGATTTTCTGTCTCTACACTAAATGAGTGTATTACATTAGATGTCTTCGGAGGTCCAACCTCCTATGTCAACAAATAGGGGTTTTTGGCTTTCTAAACCAATGGGATTTTTAGTGTAGGCATCTATTCAGGTGGTTATACATGCAGCAATTCACTCTATTATGGAGGCTTCCCAATTTGAAGAGGTTAGGCTCAACAGATTTAAATGCACCACAAGGGTACTAGGGGAAACATTTGTCAGTATAACACAATAACACCCGTTGTTTGTGACTTTCATCGCAAACACAATTTATTTAAAACAACTTGGAAGTGGCTTGGCTTTAGCCCGTTACCGCTCGAGGTCATCCCACTTGGAAGAAACACAATCCCTAGGGCAGGCCTCTTCTAAAGGTTACATAGATAAAATGATGAGTTTGGCATTTTGATCACCCAAAAAGGGGAGAGCATAGTCCTATCATCATTTTCAAACATACAATACACTGGTTCTTTATCCTCCTAGAGTTAAAACTAAGTGTATTTTACTCTACCAAACACAAGAAATTGACAAGATAGCAAAAACTTTGAAAAGATGGTTAATTTTATCCTCCTAAACAAATCTATGTGAAGATTGTTGTTGAAGAATCTAACAAATTACTTTCCCCTATTTAAGCTAAATGAGAGTTTGTAGTGCAAGATAGAAATGAAAGATTTGTTTAGTTTTATCCACCTAGGTTGGCACTATGTGAAAGTTGTAATGCAACAATACAATTTACTTCCTCCTAATTAGATCTAGCTGAAAATTTGCATGAAGATGTCAAATTACTTCCTCCTAATTAAATCTAGATGAAGACATGATACAACTAAATGACTAAACTAGCTTCTACACATACAATATCATTGTGTTAAAAGCCTCCATTTGATGATTAAAATACCTGGAACAAAAGTTAGTACAACAAAAACACAAACAATGACCCAAATGAATGCTTGAGAAACTAAATGAGGGCGGTAGATGGCAGAAATGGCCTGTAGGTATTAAAAACCTACGAGAAGAAGCTTTAACTGATGTATAGTCTTTGTCTTGAGGATGTAAAGTGCTAACCAAAATGTTGATGAAGCTTTGCCTATCAGTTTGGACTGAGTGTACATGGTCTTGGAGGCTGAAAAAGGAGAGCAGAAGATAATGTGCCAGCGTTGGTGAAATGTTGAAGGCTAGATTGACCGTGTAGATTTCTACAACCATGACCTCCAAATGTGCAAAGATGGCACAAAGATTACAAATAGTGACTTTGCAGAGGAACCCACGGTCGGTGATAGAGACCTTGAGCCACAATCAGAAGTTAATAATGAATGAAAGACGCCATTCAAATTGGCAACCCAAATTGCTTGAAACAAATTCCTTTTGAAAGGTGAACATCAAAAAACATGTCGTGGCCTATGTAGCCATAGAGGTTTAAACTCCTCCTGCTTGAAGCAGGACTCTGCAAGGAATGTATAGATTGTGCCTTCCAATGAACAAACTGCTACACAAAAAGCCATTTGAAGGAAGCTAGAAAATTTGATCCTTGGATGCTGGTTGTGACAGGAGAAGAAACTTGGTATGAGATCTTTGCCAGAAGATGTCAATGGGAACCTGTAATGTGTGGAAAGAAGACACACATCCTACAAAACAAATGTGTGATGGCATCGATGGTAGAAGGCCACAAACCTCGACAAGAATCAAGCAAAAGCTTATAAATCAATGTTGGGTGATTCCAATTTGTAAGGGTTATCTCAAATAGCCTATTGCAAATTACAACAACATAAAACAAAAAGGAATGAGTTGATGAAAACGTAGAAAACCCTTCTACAATAGAAAGCATCTAGAGAGTGGACCATCGATGAAATCATATAATGGTGACCGTTAGACTACTAAAACAACAACTAGGAACAAAGAATCTAGGAGAAAGCATGGTTTTGGTCTTGACTAGTGTAGAAGAAGAGAATCCACGACCAAGATGGAACAAAAATTGCCCACTGTCGAGCCCTTTAACAAAAGACGGCCTACAACAGAATGGTGATCTACAATCTTTGACTAGGCAATCTTTGACTAGGCTATCTTTAAAACATGAACCAAATCCAAACTAGAAACCTTCGACAGAGAGGAAATTTCCCCAAAGTAGAACTATTAAAAAAACACTCAAATGGAGATTAAAAACGTGGCTAGGCCCCATGGTGGGTGCCAAAAATGTTACAGGAAATTATGAAAAATAGTTTTCATCAACTAAATATCCAATAACTCAATGGAAATAAGATAAATACAATAAACTAAGATATCACCTTTGTAGACCGATTCACCTTGTAGCTTCCATTGTTGTCTATCTCGTAATGATCTTACGAATGAATTGCGCTCTCATAAGTGTGTACTTCCTTGCTATTGAAGATGACAATAGAAGGATGACTGCAAATGGATAATGCAATGAAGACTACACTACAATGTAAATCTAGGATGATGGATAATGGAGATAAGGAGACATGGTTGGATGATTGTGATATGAAGATGAGATTATGCAAATGCAATGAGGATACTTTGCCAAAGGCACGCTGGTAGAATTTCTACAAAGTAAGATTACAAAGCTCTTGGATCTGAAAATGAGTGTGAGAACCTTTCTTTTATAGGCTTGAGGAGGCTAAGATGCAAGTGTCAATAGATCCATGACTAGAGGAATTATTTGTGATGTGTATGGTTGAGATGGAGTTGAGGGAGATAATCACGGGAAATGTTCCTACTATGTTTACAAGGTAGATGAATATGTGGATCCATAAGCCACATGTCATTGTGCTCTCAAAAGACCTATGAGTTAGAAGTGGAAGACTATGAGCAAATTGTGGAAGGACTCTTGACTTGTTGGAATGTGAGAGATGAACTAGAATTAGAAAGACAAGTGTCTTTGAGCATAAAGGTAATTAAGAGAATATAGCACACACATGGAGAAGAAATAGGTATGACTAGAGGATAAATAGGACATGTGGGTGAGGATAATTAGCTAATTAAATATTAAAATATTTAATTATGTGTGTAACATGGTGAGGTGGATTAGATGATGTGGATTTATGGAATGAAGACTTTAGGATAAGATGATTGATTAAATAATTTAGAATTATTTAATTAGGGATGACACTAGAATTGGATGATTTAATTAAATAAATAGATTTTTATTTAATTCTTGGAATATTGATGATGAACACGAATCAGATAAATAAATTGATGAATTTATTCATTGATAGAAGAATAGAAATTAAAATAACTAATAAATAATTATTTAATTCACTATGCCATTTTTGGGTGTATACACTTACAATTATCTACGTGTCTTTGGTTGTGAGGCTTTTGCTCACATTCCCAAGGAGAAGAGAACAAAATTGGATGCCAAATCAAAAAAATGTATTTTTGTTGGCTATGGAGAAGGGCAATATGGCTACCAGTTGTGAGATCTGATTGCTAAACAAATAGTTCGCAGTCAAGATGTGATATTTGATGAGGAAGTATTTCCAAGTTTGCGAGCACAGGGGACACAAGAAAAAAGAATATGTGCCTGCAGATGACATCTCCAATGGAAGCAATGTATTTTTCATAGTTTTCACATCCAAATCTGGTGCCAAACATATCTAGTTGGAGTGATTTGTGTTCTTTGCCTTAGAATTCATTCTCTCTACCACCTACTTCATGTTCAGGTATACAGGGAAATGAGATTTCAAGAATTCTAAAAATATGTCTGCAACCACATGTAAGTGTCTCGACTAGACTTCTACAAATCCTACGCTTCCCTCCTCAATTCATATGCCCAACTTTAAGTGTATCCTCCAACTGCCACGCAGCTTCCTACATATTCAACACAACCTATTTTGAATTATTCAATGTTGCCTTTAGATATACCGTAGCCTTTAAAAATTTTACCGCAACCTTTGAATTCTCTTTCAAATAGAGCACAACAATCATATGAAGGTCCCACACAACCTTTGCAAAATGTAATATAGCCTTTGGACAATTCAACACACCCATCCCATACTCCCACGCATCATAACATGCCCACGCAATCTTTGGAATTCCCCTCACAACAAATACAAGGCACTCCAAATGTGAGTGTGCCAAGTTTGGCACTAGGGAATTTGACAAATGTTGAATAGGAAAATGTGCAGGAACATGGTAACTTACAGATTCAAGTTCCTTAATTAAGGAGGTCAACCAGAGAGAGAAAACCTCCTACAAAGTTTGATGACTTCATCCATCAATTGCTAATCTCTTATCAAGAAGAGCCAACCACTTTCAAAGATGCTTGCAAAGACATAAATAGTGTGAATTGGATGGAAGCAATGAAGGAGGAAATGGATTCGTTACTAGACAATCACACATGGGACTTGGTGAGTCTTCCACTCAATCGAAGAGCAATAAAAAATTGATGGGTGTACAAATTGAAAGAAGAAGAGGGTGGCAAGAAATGATATCAGGCTAGATTGGTGGTGAAGGGGTATGACCAACAAAACGGGATAGATTTTAATGAAATTTTATCATCAATTGTGAAGATGACCATCATTCGAGTAATTTTGGGTTTGGTAGTACTATATTAGCTCAAATTAGAACAACTTAATGTTAAAACTACATTTCTCCATGGCGACATAGATAAGGAATTATATATGTAGCAACCCAAAGGATTTGTGGAAGAATGACAAGAAAATTTGTATTGCAGATTGAGGAGAAGTTTGTATGGGCTTAAACTATTGGCAAGAGACACTATATGTCTTCATGAATGTTGTCATTGATGGAAACAAAGCTCAGCCCACCCATCCATAGGGCATGATATGTCTATATTGGAAGTTAGGTTGAAGAATGTTGTGGTCCGGTAAACAAGAACAAAGCATGTGGCAAGGTCCGACAGTCAGGTCTGGATCTCTTAGAGGAAGTACCTTAGTAAAGTGTGGTTTTGGGGAAGTCAAGAGGAGTACCTTGAATGATATATTCTAGGGATTGAGCCTCTAGTGATGGAAGAGTGAAGAGACATGAGCACATGAGTGTTGGGTTCATGTTTGGCAAAGTAGACAGAGGAAGAACTGACCGATAGAGCATCAGACCTAAATCTGGATGAGATATTGATGGTGATCAAGTCTCCTGAGGTATCATTCATGATTGGCCAACATAAATGATGACTTCTATAAGCATCTCCTTGATATGCATCACTTGGCAAGCAAGGATTCAGCTGACAAATCAAAGTTTGGGATAATATTGACTATTCTGGATGCCGACTAGAAAGGTGTTGAAATTATTTGTGTGGATATATATACCAGATGGATTTAGATGTGAAGAAGTGTGTTGTGAGTTGTGTTGTGTGAAGAACAGCAGAGGAGCAGAGTAATAGCAGTAATACAGGTCCGGTATGTGACAGGACAATAGCACCAAAGAAGAGGAAGAATGAAATGCAATAGATCAATGTATTGAGCCTAACCAGAACTGAACCTTAGCATGTGTGGATGCTTCTCATTAGTTTAAGTATCTAGTTTCCTTGTATAAACTATTGTAGGCAGTGAGCCTCTTGTGAGCAGTGTGCTCGGGCAGTGAGCCCTAATTGGCAAGTGTCATTTTGTACTATCTTATTCTTTTAACAGAGAATACAATCTTGGGTTAATCACCCTGTGGTTTTTTCCCTTAACAGGGTTTTCCATGTCAAAATCATTGTGTTATGTGTATTGATGTTATTTCCATTTCATGGTTATGTTTACTAATATGATCTAATGCTGCATTAATTGTTAAGGAAGAATCAGAAAGTAGAAGTAATTAAGATAACTAATTCACCCCCCTCTCAGTTATCAACAATTGGTATCAGAGCCAAGTTCCTCCAAACAGAACCTAACAGCTTGAGGAAGATCTGGGAATTCAAATGGATGTGTATGGTATGAGGGAACAACTTCAGTCTACCCTAGATGATCTTGAGAAATCTAACTCTGAAGCCAATGAATTGAAGGAAAGACTCAAATAGGCTGATGATTTCATAAATGAACTAAAAGGGAAACTGAGTATCACTATGAAAAAGAGAAAGGATCTACTTCAGCAACTAGAAATTCAAGGTGAAGACAATGATACAAATGAAGATTTGAAGGAGAAAACCAAGTTATGTGAAAAGTTATCAAAAGATGTCATTATGGTAAGACATGAAATGGAATCAGGAGTTATGAAATTTACCCAAGAAATTGAAGAAAAAAGGAAAACTGAAGATGATCTAAGACAATCTCTCAAAGAGAAATCAGAAGACTACCACAAAATGGATAGAATAATCAGGAATCTTGAATCTGATCTTGAAGAAGCTAGGGATAATGAAGAACAACTTGAGAATCAAATTGACAATCTTCAAAAGGATCTTCAAACAACAAATGAATACAAAGAGAAATTCAAGATAAGCTCTGCCCAACTGGAAGTTCTTCTTCAAAGCCAAAAGAGGGTAGATGACAAGCAATGCTTGGGGTATGAGAAAGGTGAAAGGTCTGGATCTGGTCAGAAGAACTCTAGATCAGAAAATCCAAGAAACAGGCCTAGAAGACCTCTGGTAAGGTAACCAAATGCTCAAAGATATCCATCTTTCAATGGATACTGCCACAACTACAATAACTTTCGTCATAAAGCAAATTAGTGCAGAAGAAGAATGAATCAGACTAATACATCCTTCTCCAGACAGTGCTTTAATTGCAAAAGGTATGGTCACAAATCCCATGAGTGTAGAAACATGCAAATGAACAATTCATTCAATGGTAGATGCTTTGCATGCAATAGAATGGGACATATGGCTAATCAGTGTAGATCAAGAGGATATCAGTCAAATATGCAAAGAAATGTTGTTTGCTACAATTGCAATAGATCCAGTCATATTGCAAATTTTGTAGAAGTAAGAATCAAGACAAAAGGGGTCTGAAACAGCATAATCATAACCAACACAAAGGAAAAGGAAAAGTGAACGCAGATGAAATTAAAAGGGAGATGAATAAGATTTGGGTGAAGAGAAGCATAGAGAATGTTGGGGATGGATCCATACTAGAATTTGGTGCTGATAATCCTTCCAAAAATTGAATAGATGAGCTCTAGCTCAGGGGGAGTCACTAAGAAAAAACAATTCCCCCAGCCAGTCAATTGGTGCCTGATATTGGCACATGGGAAGTTGTGGATTAAAGGGTTCTTAGAGAAACATCTAAAGCAGGTTTGGTAAAGATATGAAAGATCTGCAAGAAGATTTGAAGAGCCAAATCTACCAAGATTGATCTGGTTCAACAGTCATCTAGTAAAAGCAGGATTCTCACAGTTAGATCCGGCTTGATTCAAAATTATGGAATCTTGATCTGTGGATAGATCAAATGATTAGGGAAAGGAAGATAGATTGTCACTATTCACCAAGAATAACTCTAAGTGTATCTCAGTGATCTGGAAAAGATCTATCTCAGAATAAGAAGAACAAGCCAACCGGAATGACTTAAGTTGTGCATTTATTGCAGTGTGGAATTAGGGTTTTCCCAGAAATAAAAGGGTTCATTCGTTCGTCATTTGCACATTTGCATTCAAGAAGAAAAGAAAAGGAGCTCTACAACTAATTGTTTCAAATTCTCAAAGATCAATTGTTGAAGTCGATTCATCCAACAAATTAATCCGACTCATTCAGCGAACCCTAGAAGCATAAAAGGTATTTTTTGTTGTTGAATATCTCTCTGTAAATCTTTGAAGATGACTACTCCAAATGTTGTAAAGAGTTCTGATAGGCCTCGACCCAAATTTAAGAAACATCCTTACAAATCTCTAAAAGTGGATCCCTTAGGGGCATTTTCCAGCATTCCGCATGGGGTTTTGCATGTTGAAGATGTTAGGGCATATATTCATGCAAACATTGAAAATTTTGGGGAATCCAAGCTGATGGATATCTATCACAATCAGTTAATAGATGACTCATTTGAACTCAAACCACAGTATAAATCTATCCGAGACAAACATATTGCACAATGGATTCATTTCCCCTGTTTTACAGAAGATGAATGGGTCTGATATGTTCTAAGTAGAATGCATGATAACTTTATATGGTTGACAAGGCCATTCAAGATAACCAATGATGTCATTAAGGCAGTTACCAGATTGCACTCATCCGGTGGGATACCTGCTCTCAAATCTGTCAAGAATCAGACAATGAGGCTATCGGATCAAGGTTTGACAAGAGAGCGATGACAATAGAAGATATCACTGATCCAAATATCATGTTTGCCTCCATGATCATCGGTTATAAGATATATCACTCTAGCAAGGAAAATTCAGTACCCGGAACTGTAATTTACACTACTTATGAAATGTTAAGAAAAGATACTGATTATGACCTTTGTGAGCTCCTTCTAACCAACTTTTGGAGAACCTGCAGAAGATAAAGAAGGATAAGAAGAATTCATTCAAATATGGTGGCCTGATACTCTGTCTATTCTTCTACTACATGAATGAGCTACCTGGATCTAATGGGTGGATATGGCAAAATGACAGACCAGTAGCAATTCAAATCAGAGACTATCTACATGGAATTGGTGATGCCAATGCACAGAATATAGCACTCTGGGGGTACTTTAAGAACTTTTAGAACATGATGCAAGCTAGAGAGAGAATTCCCCAATCCCTAGTTGAAAAGTATAAGGATACAATATGCTTTATGGTAGAAACTGATCAATGCCTAATGGAGGCAGTGGAGACAAGGGTAGTCTGGATCATGCCAATGGGGTATGAAGTAGATGAGAAAATAGTAGAGCTACATGTTCAACACATGCTCAGTCAACCCAAGGATCCTAAGGCAAAAAGGTTTGGAACCTTTGAAGAGCTGAGTGTGAAGATTCATGTGGAGTTAAGGCAACTGGAGATGAAGAGAAAAGTGAGAAAAGAAGTAGAGAATGTTGCCAAAAGGTATGGCATCTCAAAAGAGGCAGTTGATGCAAATAGGGATAAGATGGAAAGGGAAGAAAAACAAAAGGAAAAGGCAAAAAAAGAAAGTGCTCTGGTAGAAGCCTCCTCCCAGATCAGATCCTCTAAGAGCTATGCATCCGCCACTGCTAAGAGCTCAAAGGCATCAGAACCGGAAGCAAAATCATTTAGTAAAGGTGAAAAGAAAACAAAGACAAAGGCAACAAGGTCTTACATCAGTCAGAAAGATGATGAAGAGATAGAATCTGATGAAGAGATCAAGAAGATGATGAAGAAGAAGAAAGTATCCAGTGAAACCAAGGAGGTAGAGGCAGAAGAGTTTGTTGAAAGGCCCACTCTGTCATTAGATGATGTAGTTAAAGTAGTTACTGTGGATGGAAACCTGCAACCAATAATAGAATTCTATGATGCATATAATCATGCAGATAGAAAGATCTTGGAGGAAGCCACAGTTAAGTACTTGAACATATACAATAAAGCATTTATTGAAATAATTTCTCTAATTCCTAAAAGTTTAGAGAAGGAACTTGAAATGAGAAAAGAAATTGCCAAGGCTAAGGACTTAGAGATTAGAGAACATATAGCTATTCAACTCTATCCTTCAATTACTCTGAAACAAATGGATATGATCTTCAAAGATTGCAAGGATGAGTTCAGGAGTAAGGCTAGAATGAATCAGCTCATGCTTGGAGAAACAGATAAAGTGGCAAAAGAAATGGAAGAAATCCTCCAGAATGCCTATAAAAGATTCAATATTCCTGTTGTAGAGGATTTAGGTGGTGATCCCTCAGGAATGGATAACAAAGAAGAATCTACTGAGACTGTAGCAAAAGAGGTAAAGGAGATAGGTGAAGAGAAACATAAGGACCTAGAATCCTTTTCTCTGGAAGAGGAAGTCCATGAACAAGCAAACATCTCTCATCCAGTTTCCCCTGTAGACTCCGGATCTAAAGAAGAAGAAAGAGTAGAAGAGAAGATCAGTCAAGAAGCAGAGAAGAAGGAAAAAGAAGATGATAGTAGTAAGGCTGTAGAAGGAGAGAAAACTCCAATAGAAAAGACCACAGATGATAGTGGTAAGGCTGCAGAAGGGGACAAAACCCTGTCACCGGCAAGAGACACAGTAGAAGAAGTTGAAGAATTCTTAACCAAGGAGATGATGGAATTTGATGAACCGGAACTTCTTCAAGAACCATTCAATTTTGACTCCCTCTCCCCAGTTCAAACCATGAAGCTAGCATCCTTTACTTCAGCAAAGGCAAAAGAAAAACTTCCGAAGTCTCACATCGAAGACTGCAAGCTCATAGAAACTGCATCTGGTGTATTAGAGAAGATCATGCCATCTTTTCAAAAGGATCCCTTAGCCTCTTCATCCGGTAATCTCAAATCTCTAGTTAATAGTGTTAACTCACATTTTGATTCCTTAGAGAAGCCAGCAGAAGATAAAGTTTGGAAGGAGTTTTTGGAAAATAGATTCTCTGAAGTACAAGGACTAATAACCAATGATAGGAGAAATATGGATATAGGGATAAAGAGCTTAGAAAATGCTCTTAAAGATGGTGGGGAAATGTATAAATTTTGTCTATCATGGTCCAAAGTAACAGTGGAGATTGAGAAGAAAGTGAAAGAACAGGAGGAAAAACTAACAAGACTATCTCAGAATTTTGATCCTCTTACCACTTCCATAATAAATCAAGAATGTCAGACTATTGCAGTCTTGAATGAAATTAAGAAGCTTGAGAAGGAGAAGAAAAATAGAATAAGTAGGTTGAGTGAACTTAGAAGGATGATTATCCCTAAGTTAGAGGCCATGCATGAAGCCCTAAATGATGCTCAAACCACAGCCCAGACCAGTGATCCGACAGATCTGAAGAGGGCAGAAGCTTTTGCATTCCTGTTGAGTGTTCACATCTCAATTTTGGATAGGATGAGGCTGAGTTGGGTGACAGAAGTTGTACAATTGAAGAATACTTTTGCAGATATACTAAAGTATATGTAAAGTATAACCAGATAATATACTTATGCAATTAAGTATAGATTGAGTTTTGCAAATTTTGGTGTGCAGACCCCACCCTTTGCCATTGATGTCAAAGGAGAAGTGAGGAGCTCCAGAAAATGTACATAAGAACAGAGCATTAACCAAGGGGGAGTATAGTGTGACACTTAGTCATTTTTCACTAAGTGTTGCCATCAATGCCAAAGGGGGAGATTGTTGGCAAGAGACACTATATGGCTTCATGAATGTTGTCATTGATGGCAACAAAGCTCATCCCACCCATCTGCAAGGCATGATATGTCTATACCGAAAGTCAGGTTGAAGAATGTTGTGGTCCAGTAAACAAGAACAAAGCATGTGGCAAGGTCTGACAGTCCGGTTTGGATCTCTCAAAAGAAGTATCTCAGTAAAGTGCAGTTTTGGGGAAGTCAAGTGGTGTACCTTGACTGATAGATTCTAGGGATTGAGCCTCTGGTGATGGAAGAGTGAAGAGACATGAGCACTTGAGTGTTGGGTTCCTATTTGGCAGAGTAGATAGAGGAAGAACTGACCGGTAGAGCATCAGACCTAAATCCGGATGAGATATTGATGGTGATCAAGCTTCCTGAGGTATCATTCATGATTGGCTGACATAATTGATGACTTCTATAATCATCTCCTTGATACGCATCACTTGGCAAGAAAGGATTCAGCCGACAGATCAAAGTTTGGGATAATATTGACTATTTCGGATGCCGACTAGAAAGGTGTTGAAATCATTTGTGTGGATATATATATATCAGATGGATTTAGATGTGAAGAAGTGTGTTGTGAGTTGTGTTGTGTGAAGAATAGCAGAGGAGCAGAGTAACATCAGTAATATAGGTCTGGTATGTGACAGGACAATAGCACCAAAGAAGAGGAAGAATGAAATGTAGTAGATCAGTGTATTGAGCTTAACCGGAACTAAACCTCAGCATGTGTGGATACTTATCATTAGTTCAAGTATTTAGTTTCCTTGTATAACCTATTGTAGGCAGTGAGCCTCTTGTGAGCAGTTTGCTCGGGTAGTGAGCCCTAATTGGCAAGTGTCATTTTGTACTATCTTATTCTTTTAACAAAGAATATAATCTTGGGTTAATCACCCCATGGTTTTTTCCCATAACATGGTTTTCCACGTCAAAATCATTGTGTTATGTGTATTGATGTTATTTCCATTTCATGGTTATGTTTGCTAATATGATCTAATGCTGCATTAATTGTTAAGGAAGAATCAGAAAGTAGAAGTAATTAAGATAATTGATTCACCCCCCCCCCCCCTCTCAGTTATCAACATAAACAAGCCCCGAGATAGTGGTACCTCAAGTTTGATTCCTTCATGACTGAGAAACACTTTACCAGATGCGAATTTGATCTGTGTGTCTACTACAAGGTGTTGGAAAATAATGAGTTTGTTTTATTGCTGCTATATGTTGATGATATGCTAGTAACTGGCACTGACATGAGTGTTGTTCATGATTTGAAGCAAAAATTAGCACACAAGTTTGCAATGAAGGATTTAGGAGCAGTGAAGAAGATTCTTGGTATGACTATAATTCAGGATAGACGTAAGAGAGAGATCAGATTGTCACAAGAAAAATACATTAATAAGGTTTTGAACAAGTTCAATATGACTGGTGCAAAGGTTGTAAGCACCCCACTTCCTGATCATTTTTGTTTGTCCTCCAAAATGTGTCCCAAGACATAAGAAGACCAAGAATATATGAAGGGAATTCCATACTCATCCATTGTTGGAAGCCTCATGTATGCCATGGTATGCACTCATCCTGACATTGCCCATGCAGTGGGAGTAGTGAGTAGATTTATGAGCAATCTAGGTAAAATTCATTGGCAATTAGTCAAGTGGATTCTATGGTATTTGAAAGGCATTTCAAATCATGTTTTGTGCTTTGGAGGGAAAGATACACAGCTGCAAGGTTTTGTTGATTCTGATATGGCTGGTGATTTGGATAAATAGAATCAACTACTGGTTATGTTTTTAGCTTTGTTGGGGTAGGGATCAGCTGGGTTTCTAGGTTACAACAAGTGGTTGCACTTTCAACTATCGAAGCCAAATACATTGCTCTTATTGAAGGTTCTAAGGAAATGATTTGGTTGTAGCGGTTGTTGGGTGAATTGGGATGCAAACAACATGCTTCCACTCTCTTTTGTGATAGCAACAACATTGCTCACTTGGCTAAGAATGTAACATTTCATAATAGAAGCAAGCACATTGAGCTAAAGTATCATTTCATTCAAAGTGCTCTTAAAGAGGGCAAACTAAAAGTTGAAAAACTCCTTACAAAGGTGAATCCAGCTGATTCATTGACAAAGATTGTTTCAAGGGAGAAGCTTGAGTTTTGTAGGGCTTCTCTTGACATTGTCAAGATGTGACAATAAGCCTAAAGTGGGGGAATATCTCTGAGCAACCTTTCTTGCAGTAGTGGTTGGACTTCAAGTGGGAGATTGTTGGATAGTGAAGTCCAACGGGTGCAGCGGTTCAACTTCACTTTGTTTCTTCTCCTACAAATATTCTTGGTCTTTGGTTTTCCTTTGGAATCTCCATATTTATTCATATGGATAATGTAATGCATATAATGTATATGTTATTGTTTGTGATGTACTATGTAAAAATAGATATAACAATAAAGAGATTTCCCCTGCTTTCCATTTACGTAGGCAATTGGTGAACCACATAAATTTGTTGTTCTGTGTATTTTTTTGAATCTTCTTAATTCTGTGTTTAATTTGAATTTTTTTAATCTGTATTTTACATTAACACCATTTTGGCAAAGACTGGGAGTACGCTGACAACTGGAAACTGATCAGGTTGGAAACCTATTTGTTGCATAGGTGAAATGGTGTGATTGCCTCATGAGGACACCCATGTCTTTTGTTTGCTGTAGCAACCATTTCCAAGAGATGCTATCTATTGTTTTATGCAGTCAAATACTTACGGGCATCCACCAAACTTTCTCATGGGAACAAAGTTTCAATTTAAACTTTAAGGGTGATTGCTACTTGAACAGGACAGACTTGGTGAAATGAATGGGCCCACATCTTCCACCTCTACAGTGTGTGATTTAAGCCCAGCCAAGGGGCATAACAATTGTTGAAGATTGGAGTTGGTGGTGGAGTGGGCATGCGCAATCAATTTTTTTCACTTTCACAATGGCTTAAACATTGTGTTCCGAAGCATTTTAATGTCTCACTTTTTTGCCTTAATCATTCCAAAGGAACAACAAAAATCATTCTAATAAGCATAAGCAAAACATACTTCCTAATAGAAGTTTTTATTTAAACTTGAACTAGGACCTCATGCTAATAGAACTTAATAATAAGGTTATTATGTATGTAAGACATTTTTTGCTAGACAACATTTTGGGATTTGGTAGACAGATACATTTTCTTGAGTGTAGAGGACAACTCATGGTGACTGTTGTACATTTTTTGAATGTATACAAAAGTACATGATCAGAGTATAGGTGCTATGTGATAATATAGATCTCTACATATGTACATTGTTGCTCTATAATTCTCTCCATTGATGAAAAGGAATGTATCGACATAAGGAATATTAAATTTGTTATGGATTTTAGATGCAAGATCGAATGTGTTTGAGAACATTGTAATCACACTACCAAATAGTAATAATTTGTGTAAAAGTGGATGGCAGACTTTCCTCCTCCATTTGGATATGTTGTCAAAGTTCACTTATTCAAGTTATGTTCAAAGTAAGCTAATTTTCAAAGGGGTTCAATATAAGAAATAAGTAGTTTTAAAAACTATTGTTAAAAGTTAATAATTATAATTATAAAAGAAAGCTAAATATGTAATAATTTACAAAATTTGGGGTTGTGATTGGATATAAAATGTTTAAAATAATAAAATTTAGACTTGTGATTGCATATGAGATGTTTAAAACTAACACTTGCGCCCATAGGAGGTTCAAGGAATATGCCAATAATGGACAAATTTAGAAAACTTTTTAGCGTGAATTTTTTTTACGACATGAGACAATTCCGAGGAAGGTCTAAATTTGACAGTTATATAGCTATATTTAGATATTTTAATTGTAAAATACAATAAGAATAAATATTTGATAATTTATTTTAGAAATTGCAGAAAAACGTAATAAATATGAAAAAATATATATATAATAATAATTTTTTTTAATAGAAACTTCTATTGTTTAAAAAAATCCCAAATTTTTAGATTTTTCCAAGTTCTCAATACTCATTCATATATATATATATATATATATATATATATATATATATATATATATATATATATATATATATATATATATATATATATATATATATATATATTACTTGCATTAAAAAAACATAAAGGCAGTAATGAAGACTAGACTAAACTGTAGGAAAAAAATTTCTTGGATTCGGCTAATCATTCATGTAATTTAAAAGATAAGTCAAGCATCATATATTTTTGTGTTTAAATTTTCCAATATAGAAATCTTCCCACCAATGGCACCTATATAATAACATCCGACAAATTTGTGTCTCAATGATCCGTTAAGCATGCAATACTACCATTTCATTTGGCATTCAACCATGTCAAACATTAAAAAAAACTTGTATTAAAAATAATGGAGACACTTATCGTCACCAAAAAGTATAGATATAGCATCATCATAGAATGTATTAGGTAGATTCACCAAAGTTATGTTTAAATGTATTCCCTTTCTAGTAAGATGTTTAAAAGTATTCCCTTTCTTGTAAGATTGATGTAACTTTCTTGTTTTCATAAATAATATTAAGGATTAAATAATCTATATAGGTTTAAAATACAATTAAAATTGTGGACCTAATATGCAGAAATGTGTCCTCTACTACCGCCGTTGCCGAAATACGTTGAGGTTAGGGCTTTCTCCACTGCGCAGCAGGAGCTAGGCAGAGTGCATATTTAAACCTGAAGTCTTGGAATCCACCACCGCAGTTGAGAAAGGATCAAAGCACCTTACTGGTATCCGATGGCCTGAGTGTTGGATAACTGATGCGGCAGATCTGTTTTTTTGCTTTCACACAACTATATTTTTTTAGTCAATTTGTTGTTAGTTACTTTAGGAACTTTCCATCTATCTTAATTGCATTAGTTTATTTTTTCCATATGTTTTTCTTTGTTAAAATACATTGAATAAGTGTTGTAGCTGCCTGGTACTTTTGATTGAAATAAAAAGTTTTTTCTATGTGCAACTGGATATATCTTTTTTATGGTTGTTTGTTTGTTCTTTTTTATCTGCTATCATATTGGGTTTTTTTTGATAATCTTCATTTGGTAGCAAAACAAGTGATTTTGTTAAAAAATTATCATGTCAAATTCTAACTCTTTGCCAATCTCAGAATTTAATGGATGTGATTATGATTATGGTGCATCAAGATGATTTTTTTATAGTAAAAGATTTATGGGAAATTGTACATAGAAACAAGATATGATGAGCCAGCTAACTGGAATGCTCTTGCAACCAATGATAGAACAACTAAGAAGGAAGCTAAGAAGAAGAATGCACATGCTTTATTTCACATTCAAATAGCTCTTGATAAGAGCCTATTTCCAAGAATTGCAGGTGTGCAAACAACTAAAGATGCTTGGAAGACTCTAAAAGAAGTTTACCAAGGTCATGATCAAGTCAAAGTTATGAAGTTGCAGACATTAAAAATAGAATTTGAGAATTTGAAGTGCAAGAAACTGAAAGTGTCAGTGATTATTGTGTAAGAGTAAAAGACGTAGTCAATAAGATGGCTACTCTTGGAGAAATTATGAACAATGAAGTTGTAATAAAAAAGGTGTTGAGGTCTCTAACACCAAGGTGGAATAATGTTGCCATCATCATTGAAGAAAGCAAGGATTTGATTACTCTTGTTCGATCACCTTGTTGGATCTCTCATGTCTCATGAACAAAGATTGAGAGATTCATCTAGAGAATGTAATGAGAAGGCTTTTTCTTCCAAAGTACAAATTACAAAAAAAAAGAAAATGCTAGCACAAGCACAAAAAATAATCAAGCCAAGGCAGAGGTCAAAATCAAAATTTTTCAAGAGGAAATAGAGGACAAAGAGGTGGTCCAAGAGGAAGAGGTAGAGATAGATTTGATAAGAGAAATATTCAATGTTATCATTGCAATAGGTATGGTCACTTTGAAAGGGAATGCAGATTAAAAAAAGGTAATAGCAATAGAAGTGCTAATTATGCTAATGAGAATGAGGAGGCTTCTCCTAGTAACTTATTATTATCATATGACAAAGCTGAAAATAGTTCTAATGAAGTCTGGCATTTAGATTCAAGTTGTTCTAACCACATGTCAGGGAATAATAAGCTTTTTTCTACAATGGATAAAAGTCTCAAATCTAAAATCAAGCTTGGTGATGACAAGTCCTTGGAGGTTGTAGCCTAATGAGCTATGGAGGTGAATACAAAAGAGGGTAAAAAATGTTTGACTGATATTTATTACACTCCACAATTAAAGCATAATTTATTGAGTGTTGGGCAGTTGTGTGAGAAGAATTATAAGGTGGTATTTAAAAATCAACAATGTACAATTTATGATAAAACTCAAGGCAATAGGCTAGTGCCTATGTCAAAGAATAGGATGTTCCCATTGATGTTTGGTGAACATAGTAGCCATCTTGCCAATATGGCATATGATGATAAAAGTTGGCTATGGCATCTCAGATATGGACATTTAAATTTTCATATTTTGATGTTTCTCACATTAAAATCTTTGATTTATGGTGTTGGGACCTAAAATTTCTTACCATTTTTTGCAAAAATTTTAGGTTCCCATGATGAAAAATCTGACTGCATCACTCAAAAATGCACCTGCACAATATGCTCAAGTGGCCTACTTTGAAGCAATATAATTGGAAGCCTATTCATCTTCATGCAAAATCACTTTACAAACATGTTTATCTGCCATATGTGAGTGTGAGTACACCTGATTTAAGCTTCCTATGATCAGTTTTGACTGAGTTTTAAAGTACCAAGTTGAAGGGTTCTAGTAAATATTGTTGTCTACACATTGTGAAATCTCCCTGGGAGGTCAATTTTGAAGGCAAATATCTAGTAGCTGGATGATGATTGTGATGAACCAATCAGTGTTCCAAATTTCCCCCATGATAATGTCCTCTTATGTCAGTTTTCAAGGCCCCAGCAGATCGTTTGATATTTTTTCAAAACCAAAAGTAAATAGGTTTTACATAGTTTTGACATCTCCATTTCCAGAAAGTTGTAGAGAGGTCAACTTTGGACATTAATATTTCATGAAATAAGATGATTGATGAAAAAAAAATTGCACACATGTTCATTTAACCTAGATGAACTAATCTCCAGGATGGCAGCTTCTCAAAATTAGATTTGATATTTTTTCAAGGAGGCAAGTTGGTGGGTTTCAGTTGAGTTTAAACAGGTGCAGAAAATGCTAAGTGAGCCACTTTGATTGTTAACAGCTTTCAATCCTTATAACTTCATGCCAAACTATTCTGCAACCATACTCCCCTATCATAGCTCAACATACTGGTGCATTTTCTTGGCTTGGGAGAAGTTTTGACTAGCTCTCAAAGGCAATTTTGTAGGTCGTTTGACCAGTTTTGATCACTGCTTGAAGCAGTGTCATGACAATTTGAGATAAAAATTTGTTCCAAAATCAAATTTTTTAGTTGGGCCCACAAAGGTGACCCAACATGTGCAAATGGGAAAATCTTGAATTATGAAATAACTTCAACTAAAGCAGATGCTCCCAAAATGTATAATGAATTGGTAATCCCTAAGTTGAAGATTTAGTTTCTTCACAAGAATTATATCCGATAACATACATAATGACAATAAAATCTGAACAGAGATAAATAAAACCATTATCATTTAAATCTACATGGAAAGATAGGTTTTCTTCTCATCTTCACAGTGATCAAAGCCTACAACATCTACCAAATGGAAACATTCTTGATATAGAAAATGAGTAGCAAAAGTTAGAGAATATGAACAGTGCAAATTTATCGATGGGTGCAAGCAATAATATTCCTACATTTAATTGAAACAAATACTTTTCCATTTGTTATCTTAATCGAATGCTTCAAAGAGGCATGCCTATGTGGGATCTATGTTCAAATCAGCAGTTCCAGAAAAGACTATAGGCTAAAATTGCATTGTTACGTTGTGAGAAGAAAGGCTTCGAGATGTCGGAGTAATATGATTTTAGTTCCCCTGATATCCCAAAAAGAGTTAAAACACTTATTTGAAGAAATCATTGTGGAGAGTAAAACATATTGGTATAATAAAATAAAGGTCCCTCTGATCAAATAATGCAAAGGGAAAATGGTACATTAGCTAAAATCAAAAATATAAAGTGGGCCCCAAACATATGACTGATATACATTATTACCAAAAAATAATATCGAGAGACTTCTGGATATTAGAGTGACCTATTTCAAAGTCCCTTCGAAACCTCGATAAGTATCATCAAATTGTCTGCAGCATTTCGGGGGAGATGAATTTTCAAGTTTCTTCAATGTGTTGAGAGAGTGCTATGAACATTAAATGTGACACATCATGAATATTTTCACCAAGAGGGAAATACTTTGATAAAATCAAAGTGTAAATGAAGGATTAAAGGTGTGACTATAGTGAAATAAAATATAAATTTCACACTTTTATGGAAGACGTTATAAGGTGGGAAATCATTTGAGGAGAAAGACATGTAATAAACATATCAAATGAAGATTTCTATAATTATAGTTGATTTTTCACTTGGAGGAAAGATATTTTCCTAGAAGAATTAATCCAATGGGTAATTATTTTACAAGAAGTGGTAATTGTTTTCACCCAAAATAGAAAGGGGAGATAAAAGTCATTCTCAAAGCATCGAATGAAGCATCAATCAAGCAACAGGAGAAATAATAATTAGGGTTAGGCAAAATGTATCAAGATGAAGACTTCCAAGAACTTATTGTAAAACTTTTTTTTGAATAGACAAGGAATAAAATAATTTGATGTCCAACTTTTCTGGTGTTCAATTATTTGTGGATATTAATGTATGTGTTATCTAAGCTGTCTCCAAAATGGTTTCCCTTGTTATTTAAATTAGTAAATCAAGGATATATTTAATTTATCTAGTCACATTTGTTGATTCAATGTGTTCTACTTGATTATTTCTGTGAGAAGTCTATTTAAATCCTCTCAAATGATTTATGTTCATTGGTCTCTGCCAGGAGTTAAACCCCTTTAAACAAATGATCTTGGTTAGGTTTCATTCTCACCATAATTAAAATTCCTTTCAGTTGTTCACAATAACTTGGGAAAATATCATTCGGATTGGGTAAGAAGAGCACAGGTAACCTACATCCTTGTATGTTTATACAAGGTATAAACATCTCAAAAATGCCAAATAATTCAAGTTAAGCCAAGAAGGAGGATACATCTATCACACACATCCTAACCCCATTGCCCAAATTAGATACAAGACACTAGTCATATTCACTATAAAACAATCTTTTATTCATATATTCCACATTCAAACATTACAAGTAGAAGTAGTTATAAACCTTATATATATTTCATGCTTATTTGCCACTGTGACATCTATCACACACATCTTGACCCCATTGCCCAAATTAGATACAAGACACTAGTCATATTCACTATAAAACAATATTTTATTCATATATTCCACATTCAAACATTACAAGTAGGAGTAGTTATAAACCTTATATCTATTTCACGCTTATTTGCCACTATGAGTAGATCATTAAGGTCACAAAAATTTGCACTAATAACTAAGGTACACCCGCATAGGTCTAGTAGACCCTGAAGTGAAGAGGGTTTTTACCATATTAACCTTGTGCCTATTAGCCAAAAGCGTTAAGAGAGCCTCACAACCTCTTAGGGTTAACAACCTGCATTTTGAGACCTAACAGAATTGACGACTTTCCTGGGGAGTAATTCAGAATCTTGGTGGAAAATCATCTCATTACAAAGTCATTGTCAAAGTTTTGGATTTGAATACAAATTGGTAACTTTGCTGGCAAGGACTAGGAAAGATAAATTGTATTCTTCTTATGACAAGAGGTGGCAACTCTAAAAACAAAATTGATGAAAAATGCAAAGGACATCTTGAAACTACAATACTTCTAGGCTGAAGTATGTATAACAATTTTTCTTTGCCCTCTACACATTATGGTACAATTGGGAGTCCTGGTAATGAAAGAAGTACACATCATACACAATAGGACAATTTTTATAACTACCAAGATCATGAATGCAATCAATATCCCAGACATTATCAATATCAATACTAAACTATGCAACACAATGTCATCCCTCGTGGAAATGTCGATTACAATTTGTAGCAAGAAGTGTATCAACAATAGTTATGTGATCAGAGGAAGACAAAGGGGTCATTTTGTCCTAAAATATACAAACCATTTGATTTCAAAAACATTCATGGTTATCCACATCCTATCCCTTTGAATGTAAAAAAGATTTTGCAAAATTTTTAGGGATATGAATCAGCAAGTGTGCACTTACAGGAATTCATTAATTTAATGATGAATCATCAAATCATTGAAGAGGATGTTATTATGAAACTCTTTGTGAGAACATTAGAAAATATTGCTGAATATTGGTTTTCCAGCTTGCCTACACATTCCATAGCTTCATGGGATGGACTTGCAAATAAATTCATGCATTACTTTAAAGACATAGATGATGAGTATGCACATATTCAAGAAAGAGGTCAAGCTCTTTTAGATGTATTTTTTGGCATAAGGAGATATAAAGGAGAATCTGCATGCTCCCTACTCAATAGAATGATGCATACCTAATGGAAGATACCTTTTAATCTTCATCCTAATGAGTCCATGTTCATTGAATAGTTCATGAAAATATATGACCCTAATTCAGTTCATTGGCCTGAGTCATCAAAGCCGACTACTTTTGGGTAGCTGTGGCTATGGATTTGTGATATAAAAGTATTTAAGCATAAAGATGCTATCATTGTTGGATCTAATGGTAATGCATATGGAGAAACTGATCAAATAATCTAGCTAATGGATGAGACATGTGCAAGTGAAATTTTCAATGATGATATTTTAGATTTTGTAAAGAAGATTAGAGGGTCAACAATCTACTAGTCAAACATGCAGAAGTAAATAAATCAAAGCATAAGAGAAATAATAGTTTGTAGAATGCACCAAAGAGACCAACACAGATTGAAAAGGGGAAAAAACAAAGAAAAAGCCCCTATGAAGAATATTCTACAGAAAGAGAGAAGGACACCTCTTAAATAAAGGTGAAGAATGGAGTTATGCATAACCCCCATATGCAACCTTGCATAAGGTGTGTGCCATATGTTTCCTCTTAAGGAGGAATCTACCAAAATAGATTATTCATGCAGAAGGAATAAAAGAGGTGTTATCTGACATGTGGGGATAACACACCAAAATTAATAAAATAAAAAAATATAAAATAATCTTCACTAAGTAAAGATTAATTTCTAATACCCCCCTTTAAGATTTACTTGGGGAGATTTACAGTAAATCCATCAAAGGATGAATACATGTTACATGAATGGCATTAAATCCTTTAAAATGAATAAGAATATATAAAAGAAGCTTGATGTAGAGCCAAGTCTTCAAGTTTTCAAGGAAGTGAGAGAACCAAAGTGCTTGTATGGATGCCATTGAACAATCTGAACATTGAGCTCCTTTAGAGACAAAAGAAGTGAATTGATGGCTCTAGTGCTGCTAAGATATTGAACCTATTTCATCAATGAAACCATAACCACAAATAGATTTCCCATCATTGGGATCATCTCCTAAATTGAATTAGTATAATCATATAAGGAGATAAAAATTGCATATAGCATAACAAAAGTTTGTGGATAGAATGAATCCAAATTTGAGTCATGAAGCCACGAAGGCTAAAGTTAGCTTAGTGAACCAATGTAGATAACCTTAAGTCTTGAATAAGAATGCTAGTAAAAAAATTGTAGAACAAATCATGGCTTATAGCCCAAATTATAAGATGCCAACATATAGGCATAGCAATAAAAGTTCTAGGTTGCTTCTCACTACATCATTTGTTGAATTGTAAAGGGAACTTATATAAAGTTTAGTAATAATGGATGTTGAAAATGAGTCCCAAGATCATAGTGCCATCATTTGAAAATTCAATAATATGGACTTTAAACAACAATCCTATAGATGTTTTTAAAAATCATAATGCCTTCATAAAATATCAAAGGACTTTGAAAATAGTCCTAAAGATGGTATAACAACCATATTGACTTCAATAGAAATTTAAGAACATGATCCCCAACAATCAGTTCATCATAAAAATGTGAGTGCATACCATCAAAGTGGATGGAAATATTTTCCATCGGGCCGAAAAAGCACTCCAATTAGACCTAAAGGGCACCATATGCAACATTACTACAAATGTGTCTTGCGCATAAAATATTGAAAGGCATAAGTGCTTTAATGAGCTTTTAATTTCTCAAATAAATGAGGCACAAAAATAGATTCCCTTTATAAGGCAACATAATCATAGTTGAGAAGAAACTCTAGACTTGTTTTGAAATAATGAGATAAATCAAGACTTAGGTTGAGAGAAAAATAATTTGCCTCAAATTGTGATAGAAAGTTCTTGGAGATACATTGATATTTCAAGGGGCACAAATCAAGCCACCTTAACAAATTAATATTAAAAAAATTGTGATTTAAAAAAAAAGGATAGGTAGAATAGTTCAAAGTGATATTCTTGCATTCACGACTACATGAATATCCTTGAAATAGATTTGAATGGAATAAGTGCAAAATTGTTGGTTGATCAAGTCCAATAATAAAGTACATGTGTAAATTATTTTTTTAAAAAACAAACATTATGAAAAATGGCTAATTTGGGAAAGAAAAGACAATTTTTTAAGAAATACCTAATTTCCATAATAAAAGGGAAAAAATAAATTCTTAAGAAATGTCTGATTAAAAGGCAATTTTTTTTAAAAAAATGCTAGGAATATTTTTGTAAGAAATGCGTATTTGAAAGGCATTTTTTTTACAAAAAATGCCTAATAAAAGGCAAAAGAAATTTAAGAAAAGGCCTTATCAAGGCATTTTTTTTTTAAATGACTAATTTATTTTATAACAAATGCCTAGTAAAAGGCAATATTTAAAAAAAAATTGACTAAATAAGGAAACATAATGCAAAATTTTTGAAATTTTTTGAAGAAAATTGTCTATTTTACTTAAGTAGGCAAATTTTTTTATAAAAAAATGAAGTTTATTAAAAAATTCTATTGAAGAAAAAAATTATAAACAAAAAATTATATGGAAAATTATTATTATAAAAAACTTAATTAAAATTTATTAAAAGAACTTAAAATTAAAAAAGTTATATAAATGAAAACATAGATAAAAATTATTAGCCGAAAGGCTTTTATATGTGAGCATTATAATGCTTAGAAAATTGTCTCAAAAATTTCTTTAAGATAGGTGAAATCCTCCTGTGTCATTTCTGGCAGGTGAAATCCTCTAACCTTTTATAATATCCATGGAAAAAATATCAAACAAATAAGATTCCTAATAATAGTATATGTGAACTAGATAGGAAGTCGAAAGAGGAATCATTGCACCCAAACATAGTCCATCTTTGTGTAGAGGCGAAAGTGATGCGAATGACAGGTGTTAACAGATACAAAATCAAATTTTCTGCAAATCAACTCAATGGAGAATTTCTACAGGGTAATGGTAAATGAAATGGCCGATTCGTAGAAAATATTAGAGGAGGGAGACGGGCTAGGACATCTAGCCAGAGAGTGTCCACAGGGTTTTACAGCAAGGGGATAGCCTCGTGCAGGAGGATCAGAGCAGACAGTTGGAGTGTGGGTAGGTCCCACCATATGTTCGCAACGGTTGATAACTGCCAAGACAATTGTTAGGCATCAGTGATTGAGACATCAGGTATGATAGGGGGTGTCCCCATTTCTATTCTTTTTTACTCTGGTGCTACTGACTCTTTCATATCTCCATCGTTACTGGAGCGTTGCAAGCTAGTGGCCTCTAGGCAGGGTGATAGGTGGGTGGTTGAGTTGGCCTCAGGGGCCAAGATGACAGTAGATGCCTTAGTCCACGACTGTGAGATTTCTTGAGGTGCAGCAGGAGATCGATTCATAGAGGGCCCTTGTGGGCAAGTTTGTAGGGTATTCACTTGAGGCAGATGGGTTACTTCATCATCGACAGTGCATCTATGTACCCCGCGCAGGTGACCTATGTACTGTAGTGTTATCAGAGGCTCACAGAGCACCATATGCGGCACATCTGGGGGTGAAGAAGATGCATGCCGACCTATGACAGTTGTACCTTTGGGTAGGTATGAGACAAGATATTGCAGAGTTTGTTGCTCGTTGCTTTGAGTGCCAGAGGGTCAAGGCCGAGCATTAGCATCCAGCAAGTCTGTTTTACCCTCACGAGATACCTGAGTCGAAATGGGACACCATTTCCATGGATTTCATTATTGGTCTTCCTATGTCTTTGCATTGCCATGATGCCATCATGGTGACAGTTGACAAGTTGACCAAGGTGGCACATTTCTCACCTGTATGCATGATGTACAATGCACCAGCAGTGGCAAGAGTGTTCTTAGATGATATTGTGAGATTACATGGAGTACCTCACCACATCATTTCTGACAGGGATTCAATGTTCACTTCAGCCTTTTGAGAAGGTTTGCAGTAGGTGTTGGGCACACAGCTCAACTTTAGCTCCGCTTATCATCCCGAGATAGATGGACAAACAGAGCGGGTGAATTAGGTGTTGGAGGACATGCTTCATATGTATGTTATGGACCATCAGTCTAGATGGGAGGAGTATCTATATCTGGTTGAGTTTGCCTACAATAATGGGCATCACAGCTCATTGGGTATACCTCCTTTTTAGGATTTATACGGCAGACCATGCAGGACACCATTGAGTTGGGATCAGATAGAGGACAGGGTTGCCATTGGTCTAGAGTTAGTTCAGGATAGGTAGAGACTTCAAAAGGCACAAGATAGATAGAAGAAGTATGCCGATGCTAAGAGAACTGATCAGAGCTTCTCAGTGGGTGACAGGGTATTCCTTAGAGTGCGGCCACAAAAGAGTCCAATCCATTATGGAAAGGGCTCTAAGCTCACACCACGGTTTGTAGGGCCTTTTGAGATCTTGGAGCGGATAAGACCTGTTACCTACCATCTAGCGTTGCCACCTAGCCTGTCACGTATCCATGATGTCTTTCATATTTTTGTATTGAGGCGATATATATCTGATTTATCTCATGTATGGGACTAGAGTGCTCTACAGGTAGAGGCAGACGGGCAGTTGGCTTTGGAGCCAATTCACATATTGGCTTGTCGGACGCTGGACGTTCGAGGTCGAGAGTTGGACCAGGTTAGGGTCTAGTGGAATCGTTATGATAAGGTCACAGCGACTTAGGAGGATGCAGCTAGTTTGAGGGCACTCTATCCTCACCTTTTTTATGACTTCCAGGAGGAAGTTTAGTCTCAAGGGGGAGGATATGAGGCTGATTATTTTTCCTTCCTTATTTTGATCATTTTACATTTCAGTTGATGACATTATCATACTTTTAGAGACTATTGTTCCATTATACATATTTGATTATATCTCCTGATTTTGATGACATTGATTAGACATTTGGTGATTTGATTTGATCATATTTTAATGCTATGTTGAGACTAGACATGCGAGATATATTAGATGATGTTCATTGATGTGATTTCTAGTCTTTATGTGATGATGATTATGTGACATTAGATAGAAAATGTAGTTTAATCTTGAATTATGTTGTAGGTGATTAATGTTGTATTCAATGACATGAATTTAATTCCAGTTTCTTTGGCTATGATTATTCACGATATGATTGAAACTTGATCTAGATGTACAAGATTATATTCCTAGGCCACAGGAAATTGGTGGTAGTATTCACACTTATGTTATTCCCAATGAAACCAATCCATTCCCAAGAGGGATGAGGATCACGTTTGATTTGAATGTTGTTTAAGTGCTTGTTGTTTTGTTATTTTGGCTTAGCACCCCTTTGTTAATTAAATTATATCATGTGTTGTATAATTTTTATTGTTTTACACCACTTGGTATTATTTTTATTTTGGGGCCATTTAAAGTGGATTTATGACTCCCCAGGTGAACCTTAGTGTCCCAAAACTTACCCTAGGTGGTTACCCATGGGTCTAGGGTCAATTTTGACTAACTAAACATTGGGGTAACTCACTTTTGGTAACTCTAAACTGAGGTTTAGTCAAAGTAAAGAATTTTGAAATGGATAAGGGTGGGAGATGAGTCATGCTTTGGGAAAGACTCATCTCCCTTCCCAAAGTTTGGGGATCCCTTCACTAAGAAGACTTGGAAGGTCTCCAAGACTCCCAAGTGTGTGGGATCTTCCTCCAAGGCTCTCACACACATGTGAGAGCATCTTAGAGGGAGATGACTCTCTTGGAGAATAAGAGGATGCCATATGGCATCCCTTATCCTCATGGAGGTTTGAAGGGGATTGCCACCTCACCACTTGTTCTCTCACACATGTGTGAGAGCACAAGGGGATAAGGTGAGGATTAGGAAGGAATTGGAGGGTGACAAGTTTGTCACCGTCACACTTCCTCTCCCTTGCAAGTGGTATGGGAAGAGGAAGGAGAAGGTGACAATTGTCACCTTCTCATTCCTCTAGGCCAAATTAGAAAGCCTATATTACCTCCTCTTGTTGAGGAGTGTGGGGTTCTTGCATTTTGGGATTTTCTTTCTATTTCTTAGAGTTTCTTTCGGGGAGTTAGAGATAATTTTGGAGATTGGAGGATTTGGAGAAGCTTGGAGCTCATCACCAAATATGCTTCTATTTTTAGGGCTTTTGAAGGTAAGCTCCATCGCTATGGCCATTTACCCTTGCATTTTCATTTATGGTGTGTTTGTAGAATTTTGTTGTTGTTATTTTCTTTTTTATGTGGGTTAGGAGTTTGGTGAGAGCACCTCCATTTGGAGGTAAGGCTCAACTTGTTTGGGGTAGGGGAGAGTGAACCTCCTTGAGGTCACCCCCATATTTGTGCTACTTATAGCCTTGAGGGATTTTACTTGGCGTTGAGATCATTTAGATGGCAAGAGTGCCATGACAGATTTTTGAGATATTCGGAGATGTGTTTTTGGAGGTTTTGTCTTGAGGCCATGAGACTTGGTGTTTTGAAATTTTTGGTGTGGCCTTTTGAGTAGAGGGGTCCATTCCCTACCCCCATCAAACTCATTTTCATGAGTTTTATTTTGTGTTAATCCATGGGTTATTGTTGAGTTGTTCTTGTGTTGATTGTTGTGGTGTGTGTGTGCAACTGTGTGATTCCTACCTCCCTAGCTTAAGGGTGACCCACTTGCGGGTCTACGGTAGGGAGGAGGGCATTTTGTTGTGGTTTGGTTACCCATTTTGTTGTGTATTTATTGCAGGTGTTTATTGGAGAAATGGAGCTTTGGAGAAGTCCATTTTAGTTTTGTTGTAGTATTATGTTGTTGGCTGTTTGAGCCATGGCCTTTGAAGCACTATTGTAATTTTTGAAAAGTTTATTCTACCCATTATGTTGGTTGTTGTGTGAATGTAATGAGAGCACTATTATGGTTTTTTTAAAAAAAGGGTTACTTTATGTTGTTGAGTTTATGAGTAAAGGAAAAATGCAAGAGAAAATACACTTGCTGTCATTTGTTCTTTAAAATATATATATATATATATATATATATATATATATATATATATATATATATATATATATATATATATATGTCATTGAATATACTTTAGTGTATGCTTCAAAATATGAAGCAAAATGGATGTATAATTTTATGTTCACTAATATGCTGTTTGTAAAAATAGGTTGTTGAAAATTTAGATGAAATTATAATTTCTCCCTTATATATTTCATTAAAAAAAAGGGATATTTTTGTAAATTTAATTTTTCAAAAAAAAAAGGGCTACTAAATTTTTTTATGTTTCAAAACTGAAAGTTAGTATTCTCTGTTATTTAAAACCATTGTTATTGAGAAAGTTAGTTATATATATATATATATATATATATATATATATATATATATATATATATATATATATATATATATATATATATATATATATATATATATATATATAGGCTAAATCTAAGCTTGTTGTTCATTTTATGTCACTGTATATATACTGATATTAGAAAAATGCATATATATTTACTTCATATATATATATATATATATATATATGCTGCTACTATTTTTAAAACAAGGGATATGCATGTCACTGTGTGTATATATATTCATTAAACTGAGAGTAACCACAAAAATTATAGAGAGAACGAACTTCATTTTTGGCAAACTGTGTGTTAGCTGTGAATTTATATAAAAAAAGGAGTTTGGGGGGGACTGTGGGCGGCAGCGCCCACAACCCCCATGGTTTTTTTAAAAGAAAGGGGGGTGTGGGGAGGAGGCGGTAGGGCCACCCACACCCCAAACCCTGCTCCCTCAAACTCCCCCGCAGCTCACCACATTCCAAGACTCCGCCTCCCCTTACATCTGCCCTACACCATCCCTTCCACCACTCCATACATTCCCTTCCCTCCTTAACACCGCTTCCCCTTCACCTCCGCTCCACGGCCACCGTAACTCCGAAGCCCTCTACACTGGCACCAGATACCCTTCGGCGGTGGCACTTGGGACACAACAGTCCCTCCTTTAGCCTTGCTACCCACCACTAGCATTTCTCATTTCCATTGTTTTTTTATAAGATCTAACTCTAGAATTATATATATATCATTCTAATTGTTGTTGAATAAAACTTAGACGTTCTAAAAGATAGATATACCTCTATGTGGAGTTTCCATGGATGCCCAGCCCTCTAAAAAAAAACCCTACCTGCAAATACAAAATGAGAGAGAGAGGCAAAACAAAAGAAGGAATAGGGTTTCCATAAGGAAACTATAAAATAATATTAGGGCTTCCAAATAAAGAAAATATTAAAATATTGGGATTAGGGCTGAGTGGATAGTGTGAGAGCAAAATTAGACTTGTCTGTTTTATTTAATTTTCCCATTTATTCATGTGCACAAGAATTCTAACTTCCCTCTTTTCTTTAATTTTGACTTTTGGAGTTTTTGCCTCCCTTAGTGTTTAAAATATATTTGATTTTTAATTTTATTTTGGAATGGGATTTTTATCCCTTCAAGTGGGTTTTAATTAAAAGGGAATGGGAATTTAGATTTAATGGGATTCTTGATCCCTTGACTTGTAAACTTTATTGGGCATTATTTTTTCTTTTTTAAAAATATTATTATCTAGTGCGTTTAATTTTAATGTTTTGGGGAGATCTCTTTATTAATTTAATTTTAGTTAATTCAATCTTATCTTAGTGGGGATATTTTAATTTTATCCACTTTTCAATTAAGTTTAACTTGAGTTAATTAATAAATGTAATAGTCGATATTATGTTTATTAATGGACCCAAGTGTTGAGTGTTATATTTTAGTCATTTAATTATTTTCAAATTTTTATATTTAATTGTAAGGTCGATTTAATCGGCCTTGGTAAGCTTTTAATTTTGAATTTTTCTTTAAGTTTAATTATTAATTTTAAATTTTTCTTTGAATTCTTGTTGGAGTTTTTATTTTATTATTTTTAATTCGATTATTGAAAATGCGTTATGCTGTCAAATTTTTCCTAGATTTTAGGGTTTTATTTTTTCTATGTCATTTTATTGACTTTCATTTTATCACTCCATTTTATCATGCATCCATTATGCCATTTATTTCATATTTATTTATTCAATTTCATTTTTCTTTTGAGATAGGGTTTGGTTTCGAATCTGGCGAAATCACCTTCTCACCTAGGAAACTTAGGGTTTGGATTAAACCATCCTAACCCTAAAAGTGGTATACTTCGCGTCGCCTACCCTCTAGACGACTTTCATCATGTAGGGGATGACATAGGATAATGCACATTCCTGAATTATGTTTGACATGTTTACGCCTCATGCATATTGCCACCGAGCATGCAGATGCATGTGAGGGGATTCCTCGGGATAGGTAGAAAAGTTTTTCATAATTTGTGTCATGACCACATGTCAAATGTGGACATGACACGTGTGAGGGGGTTCCTCGGGATAGGTAGAAAAGTTTTTCATAATTCGTGTCATGACCACATGTCAAATGTGGACATGACACGTGTGTTGTGTGTCGTGACCACATGGGAAATGTGGGCATGAAACTTTGAATGTAAAAAAGATTTTGCCAAAATTTCAGGGATATGAATCAACAAGTGTGCACTTATAAGAATTCATTGATTTAATGATGAATCATCAAATCATTGAAGAGGATGTTATTATGAAACTCTTTGTGAGAGCATTAGAAAATATTACTGAATATTGGTTTTCCAGCTTGCCTACGCATTCCATAGCTTCATGGGATGGACTTGTAAATAAATTCATGCATTACTTTAAAGACATAGATGATGAGTATGCACATATTCAAGAAAGAGGTCAAGATCTTTTAGATGTATTTTTGGCATAAGGAGATATAAAGGAGAATCTGCATGCTCCCTACTGGATAGAATGATAGATACCTATTGGAAGATACCTTTTAATTTTCAACCTAATGAGTCCATGTTCATTGAACAGTTCATGAAAATATATGACCCTAATTCAGTTCATTGGCCCGAGTCATCAAAGCTAGCTACTTTTGGGTAGTTGTGGCTATGGATTTGTGATATAAAAGTATTCAAGCATAGAGATGCTATCAATGTTGGATCTAATGGTAATGCATATGGAGAAACTGATCAAACAATCCAGCCAATGGACGAGACATGCGCAAGTGAAACTCTCAATGATGATATTTCAGATTTTGTAAAGAAGATTAGAGGGTCAACAATCTACTAATCAAACATGCAAAAGTAAATAAATCAAAGCACAAGAGAAACACCAGTTTGCAGAATGCACCAAGGAGACCAACACAAAGATTGAAAAGGGGGGAAAACAAAGAAAAACCCCCTGTGAAGAATATTCTACAGAAAGAGAGAAGGACACCTCTTAAATGGAGGTGAAGAATGGAGTTATGCGTAACTCCCATATGCAACCTTGCATAAGGTGTGTGCCACATGTTTCCTCTTAAGGAGGAATCTACCAAAATAGATTATTCATGTAGAAGGAATAAAAGAGGTGTTATCCGACATGTGGGGACAACACACCAGAATAAATAAAATACAAAAATATTAAATAATCTTTACTAAGTAAAGATTAATTTCTAATACCCCCCTTTAAGCTTTACTTGGGGAGATTTACAATAAATCCATCAAAGGATGAATACATGTTACATGAATGGCATTAAAGCCTTTACAATGAATAAGAATATATAAAATAAGCTTGATGTAGAGGCAAGTCTTCAAGTCTTCAAGGAAGTGAGAGAACCAAAGTGCTTGTATAGATGTCATTGAACAATCTGAACATTGAGCTCCTTTAGAGCCAAAAGAGGTGAATTGATGGTTCTAGTGCTGCTAAGATATTGAACCTATTTCATCAAAGAAACCATAACCACATATAGATTTCCCATCATTGGGATCATCTCCTAAACTGAATTAGTATAATCATATAAAGAGATAAAAATTGCATATAGTATAACAAAAGTTTGTGGATAGAATGAATCCAAATTTGAGTCATGAAGCCACGAAGGCAGAAGTTAGCTTAGTGAACCAATGTAGATAACCTTAAGTCTTGAATAAGAGTGCTAGTAAAAAAATTGTAGAACAAATCATGGCTTATAGCCCAAATTATAAGATGCCAACATATAGGCATAGCAATAAAAGTTCTAGGTTGCTTGTCACTACATCATTTGTTGAATTGTAAAGGGAACTTATGTAAAGTTTAGTAATAATGGACGTTGAAAATGAGTCCCAAGATCATAGTGCCATCATTTGAAAATTCAATAATATGGACTTTAAACAACACTCCTATAGATGTTTTTAAAAATCATAATGCCTTCATAAAATATCAAAGGACTTTGAAAATAGTCCTAAAGATGGTATAACAACCATATTGACTTCAATAGAAATTTAAGAACATGATCCCCAACGATCAGTTCATCATAAAAATGTAAGTGCATACCATCAAAGTGGATGAAAATATTTTCCATGGGGCCAAAAAAGCACTCCAATGAGACCTAAAGGGTACCCTATGCAACATTATTGCAAATACGTCTTGCGCATAAAATATTGAAAGGCATAAGTGCTTCAATGAGCTTTTAATTTCTTAGATAAATGAGGCACAAAATAGATTCCATTTATCAAGGCAACATAATCATAGTTGACAAGGAACTCTAGACTTGTTTTGAAATAATGAGATAAATCAAGACTTAGGTTGAGGGAAAAATAATTTGCCTCAAATTGTGATAGAAAGTTCTTGGAGATACATTGATATTTCAAGGGGCACAAATCAAGCTAACTTAACAAATTAATATTAAAAAAATTGTGATTTTTAAAAAAAGGATAGGTAGAATAGTTCAAAGTGATATTCTTGCATTCGCGACTACATGAATATCTTTGAAATAGATTTGAATGGAACAAGTACAAAATTATTGGGTTGATCAAGTCCAATAATAAAGTACATGTGTAAATAATTTTTTTTTAAAAACAAACATTATGAAAAATGGCTAATTTTGGAAAGAAAAGACATTTTTTTAAGAAATGCCTAATTTCCATGATAAAAGGGAAAAAAAATTATTAAGAAATGTCTAATTAAAAGGCAATTTTTTTAAAAAAAATGCTAGGAATATTTGTTTAAGAAATGCCTATTTAAAAGGCATTTTTTTTACAAAAATGCCTAATAAAAGGCAACAAATTTTTAAGAAAGGCCTTATCAAGGCAATTTTTTTTTTTTTTTTAAAATGCCTAATTTTTTTTTATAACAAATGCCTAGTAAAAGGCAATTTTTTTAAAAAAAAATTGACTAAATAAGCAAACATAATGCAAAATTTTTGAAATTTTTTGAAGAAAATTGCCTAGTTTACATAAGTAGGCAAATTTTTTTATAAAAAATTGAAGTTTATTAAAAAATTCTATTGAAGATAAAAATTATAAACAAAAAATTATATGGAAAATTGTTATTATAAAAAACTTAATTAAAATTGATTAAAAGATTTTAAAGAACTTAAAATTAAAAAGTTATATAAATGAAAACTTAGATAAAAATTATTAGCCGAAAGGCTTTTATATGTGAGCATTATAATGCTTAGAAAATTGTCTCAAAAATTTCTTTAACATAGGTGAAATCCTCCCGTGCCATTTCTGGCAGGTGAAATCCTTTAACCTTCTATAATATCCATGGAAAAAATATCAAATAAGATTCCTAAAAAAAAGCAAGTAAGATTCCTAATAATAGTATATGTGAACTAGACAGGAAGTCGAAAGAGGAATCATTGCACCCAATCATAGTCCATCTTTGTGTAGAGGCAAAATCGATGCGAATGGTAGGTGTTAACAGATGCAAAATCAAATTTTCTGGAAATCAACTCAATGTAGAATTTCTGCACGGCAATGGTAAATGAAATGGCCGAGTAGTAGAAAACGTCGCAGGAGGGAGACGGGCCGCCGAGTAGAGTGCAAGTAGAGGAAACTGATCTCGCGGCAGAGACGCAATTTATAAAGTTTTATTAATAAATTTAGATTTTGATTCGTATTCATTTAAGATTAAAAAAGTTTGAAGCAAGCCTTCAAAAATTCTTAATATTTTTTTTTTTATTTTTAACTTTTAAAATAAAAAAACAGGTTATAATTTTATTAAAGAAAATTGTTTTTAATTTTTAAAAAAGTTTGTTTAATTTTTAAAAGAAGTATATTATTTTTTAAAACTTTGAAAATTTTAATATATATTTTGTTAAAAACTATAGAAATATTTTTTTTTAAACTTTGCAAATTTTTTTAAAAATTTGATTTTAATCTGTAAAAAAATATAGAAATTTTTGTAGCATGAAAAAACTAATTTTTTTTTAAAGAGAATAATTTTTTTTTCCTCACAGATCTAAATATTTTTTTATAAACTATGTCAAAAAAATTTTGAAAAAAAAATTAGAAATGCTACATAAGCATGTAAAAATCTGAACATAAATATTTTCCTATAAACCCTAGATTAGAAAAAATCAAACAACTGTAAATGAGTTTCTTCTCTTCTCTTAGGTTCCAACAAAACGTCTCCAAGGTGTAGCCGCTCAAAAAAAATGGCAAAACCTTCAACTTCACATAGAGAGATTAGTAGTGTAGCTCTGATACCATGTAAAAAAGATTAGAGGATCAACAATCTACTAATCAAACATGCAGAAGTAAATAAATCAAAGCACAAGAGAAATACCAGTTTGTAGAATGCACCAAAGAGACCAACACAAAGATTGAAAAGGGGGAAAAACAAAGAAAAACCCCCTGTGAAGAATATTCTACAGAAAGAGAGAGGGACACCTCTTAAATAGAGGTGATGAATGGAGTTATGCGTAACTCCCATATGCCACCTTGCATAAGGTGTGTGCCACATGTTTCCTCTTAAGGAGGAATCTACCAAAATAGATTATTCTTGCAGAAGAAATAAAAGAGGTGTTATCCGACATGTGGGGATAACACACCAAAATTAATAAAATACAAAAATATAAAATAATATTCACTAAGTAAAGATTAATTTCTAATAGATTTAAATGAGGAAGAAGTTTTAAAAGACCAATACTCCTCCTGGATCAAGATTGCAATTTTGAGGATTTTGCACAAGACTTGGAGCTCCGTCATATTCCAAAAGATGAGAGCGGTCTTAAAAATGTGGATGTTCCTTTTGTCCCAACCTAGCCACCTCAATACTTGAATCAACAGTTTGAGGAAGAAGAAGTGTGAACATCTGAAAACGATTTTCATATTTATTCAAACCCCTTGTATGATAAAATAACAAAAGGAGAAGAAATGACATTTTACTAAGGCATACCAAAACATAAATTTCATGTATGTCCAAATCCATTCTATGAAGGGGATGAAACATTTTTAGATAGTCAAAGTGCTGCACCAATTCATGAAGGAAATGAATATGCTGATATACATAATGATGAGTCCATAAATAAGAGGAAATCAAATGATGGAATGAATAATATGAATAGCTATGACTGTCTTTTGCCCAATTTGCATCAAAGGCCCTATGATGGTTGCAGATTTTTTATACAAACTTTTGATGAAATAACACTTGATGATCTTGGCTACATAATGGATAGTGAATGTTCTCAGTTTTCAGCCCAACTAAGAGATGATTACATGATATATGACAGTGACATGAGTGATGATTGCATGAAAATTTTCAAGCAGAATTCAATGGAATCAGATCAGAACAAGGTATATGACAGAGGAAAATGTAAACCTTTCTTTTTCTGGTGGCCTTGAGCCATCAGTTGTGGTATGATTTTCAAACCATATCAGTTTAGGGTAGAAGTGGGATTTGGACTCTACTGCCCAAAGGGGTAGGCGCTGGTTTGCTCCCCAGAGATCTAGGATCTTGCTATGCCCACAAGGGGCATACATCCCTAGACAGAGCCACTATTGGGACCTAAAATTCTTACCTTTTTTTGCAAAAAATTTAGGTTCCCATGACAAAAAATCTGACTGCATCACTCAAAAATGCACCTACACAATATGCTCAAGTGGCCTACTTTGAAGCATTATAATTCGAAGCATGTTCATCTTCATACAAAATCACTTTACAAACATGTTTATCTACCATATGTGAGTGAGTACACTTGATTTCAGCTTCCTATGATCAATTTTGACTGGGTTTCGAAGTACCAAGTTGAAGGGTTATAGTAAAGATTGTTGTCTGCACATTGTGAAATCTGCCAGGGAGGTCAATTTTGAAGGCAAATATCTAGTAGATGGATGATGATCATGACAAACCAATCAATGTTCCAAATTGCCCTCATGATAATGTCCTCCCATGTCATTTTTCAAGAACCCAACATATCGTTTGATATTTTTTCAAAACCAAAAGCAAATAGATTTTACACAGTTTTGACATCTACATTTCTAGAAAGTTGCAGAGGTCAACTTTGGACATTAATATTTTCAAAGAAGATGATTGATGAAAAATCCCTTTGCTCACATGTTCATTTAACCTAGATGAACTAATCTCCAGAATGGTAGCTTCTCAAAATCTGATTTGATATTTTTTCAAAGAGGCAAGTTGGTGGGTTTCAGTTGAGTTTAAACAGGTACAGAAAATGCTAAGTGAGCCACTTTGATTGTTTACAGCTTTAAATCCTGATAACTTCATGCCAAACCATTCTGCAACCATACTCCCCTATCATAGCTCAACATACTGGTGCATTTGCGTGGCTCCGGGAGAAGTTTTGACTAGTTTTCCATGGCAATTTTGGATGCCATTTGACCAATTTTGATCACTACTTAAGATGCTAGAAAGTGGATTTTGACTGATACCCATTCCGTTTTTTCATTCCAGATGCATGTTGAGGCAATGTCATGATGATTTGAGATAAAAATTTGTTCCAAAATAAAAAAATTTAGTCGGGCCCACAAAGGGGCCCGACTTGTGCGAATGGCAAAATCTTGAATTATGAAATAACTTCCACTAAAGTAGAGCCTCCCAAAATGTATAATGAATTGGTAATCCCTAAGTTGGATATTTAGTTTCTTCACAAGAATTATATCCAATAACATACATAATGACAATAAAATCTGAACAGAGATACTTAAATAAAACCATTATCATTCAAATCTACATGGAAACATAGTTTTTCTTCTCATCTTCATAGTGATCAAAGCCTACAACATCTACCAAATGGAAACATTCTTGATATAGAAAATGAGCAGCAAAAGTTAGATAATATGAACAGTGCAAATTTCTCGATGGGTGTAAGCAATAATATTCCTACATTTAATTAAAACAAATACTTTTCCATTTGTTATCTCAATCAAATGTTTCAAAGAGGCATGCCTATGTGGGATCTATGTTCAAATTAGGAGTTCTAAAAAAGATTGTAGGCTAAAGTTGCATTGTTACGTTGTGGGAAGAATGGCTTCGGGATGTTGGAGTAATGTGATTTTAGTTCCTCTGATATTCCAAGAGTTAAAACATTTATTTGAAGAAATCATTGTGGAGAGTAAAACATATTGGTATAATAAAATAAATGTCCCTCTGATCAAATAATGCAAAGGGAAAATGGTACATTAGTTAAAATCAAAAATATAAAGTGGGCCCCAAAACTATGACTGATATACATTATTACCAAAAAATAATATCGAGAGACTTTTGGATATTAGAGTGACCTATATCGAAGTCCCTTCGAAACCCCCATAAGTATCATCAGATTGCCTGTGGCATTTCAGGGAGATGAATTTTCAAGTTTCTTCGATGTGTCGAGAGAGTGTTATGAACATTAAATGTGACACATCATGAATATATTTAGCGAGAGGCTTCGATGTGTCGAGAGAGTGTTATGAACATTAAATGTGACACATCATGAATATATTCACTAAGAGGAAAATACTCCGATAAAATCAAAGTGCAAATGAAAGATTAAAGGTGTGATTATAGTGAAATAAAATATAAATTTCACACTTTTATGGAAGACGTTATAAGGTGGGAAATCATTTTACGGGTTCAAAGACATAATAAATATACCAAATGAAGATTTCTAGAATTATAGTTGATTTTTCACTTGGAGGAAAGATATTTTCCTGGAAGAATTAATCCAATGGGTAATTATTTTACAAGGTAATTTTTTTCACCCAGATAAAATATTTTACCAAATAAAGGTGAAAATGCACAATGGTAAATATATTCGAAAAATTTGTCAACACAAAGATTAAATAAAGTATTAATACTTTATTTTTCATGGGAAGGTATATTAAATAAATTTTTAATTAAAACAAGGTGAATACATTCACGAGAAGGAGAACATTTATTTTAAATTGCCACTTAATATAAAGTGAAGTTGTAAAATATTTTCACCAAAGAAGTTATAAAGTGATGATTATTTTTAAAGGTGAAATATTTCCAATGAGAAGTGAATATGAGCATGAAGATTGCCAACAAAGGAGAGAAAATAATTATTAAAACTATTTTTAGGGATTATGAAGGCAAAAGAAGATTTAACTAAAAACTTGTGAAGTGGGAAAGCAAATTACATAAATGAAAGGTTGCACTGAAGGAATGTATGAAGAGTCACAACTCTAAGTTTGTAAAATATAAAGGGGAGATAAAAACCATTGTCAAAGCATGGAATGAAGCATCAATCAAGTAGTAGCAGAACCAATAATTAGGGTTAGGCAAAATATTTCAAGATGAAGACTTCCAAGCACTTATTGTAAAACTTTCTTTTGAACGTAGAAGGAATAAAATAATCTGATGTCCAACTTTTATGGTGTTTAATTATTTGTGGATATTAATGTATATGTGTTATCTGATTTGTCTCCAAAGTGGTTTCCCTTGTTATTTAAATTGGTATATCAAGGATATATTTAATTTATCTAGTCACATTTGCTGAGTGTGCTACTTGATTGGTTTATGTGAGAAGTCGATTTAAATCCTCTCGAGTGATTTATGTTTATTAGTCTCTGCCAAGAGTTCAAACCTTTAAACAAATGATCTTGGTTAGGTTTCATTCTCACTAGAATTAAAATTTCTTTCAATTGTTCACAGTAACTTGGGAAAATATCATTGGGATTGGGTAAGAAGAGCACGGGTAACCTACATCTTTATACAAGGTATAAACATCTCAAAAATACCAAATAATTCGAGTTAAGCCAAGAAGGAGGATACATCTATCACACACATCTTGACCCTGTTGCCCAAATTAGATGCAAGACACTAGTCATATTCACTATAAAACAATCTTTTATTCATATATTCCACATTCAAACATTACAAGGAGTAGTTATAAACCTTATATCTATTTCACACTTATTTTCCACTGTGAGTAGATCATTAAGGTCATAAAATTTGCTCTAATAACTAAGGTACACCTGCCTAGGTCTGGTAGAGCTTGAAGTGAAGAGGGATTTTACCATATTAACCCTATGCCTATTAGCCAAAAGCATTAAGAGAGCTTGGCAACCTCTTAGGGTTAACAACTTGCATTTTTGAGACCTAACATATGGTTTGCCTTAGGTTCAAGAACACAAGAAAGTTTTTGAACGCTGTGCTAAAGGAAAACATGCAAGAGAGTCATTTCCAAAAGGCAATGCATGGAGGGCCTATTACCCACTTCAATTGGTTCACTTAGATATTTGTGGTCCTATGCAGACAAAGAGTTTGGGTTAGTGATCATATTTCATTACTTTTATTGATGATTACTCATGAAAGTGTTGGGTTTATTTGTTAAGATCAAGGATGAAGCCTTTGATACATTCAAAAGGTTTAAAGCCCTTGTGGAAAATGAAAAGGGTTGTAAGATCAAATGCTTAAGGACTAATCATGGAGAAGAATTTTCCTCAACAGGTTTTAAGAATTATTGTGATATGAATGGCATCAAAAGACAACTCACTACTACTTACACACCTCAACAAAATGAGGTACCTGAAAGGAAAAATCGTACAGTGGCAGAAATGGCAAGGAGTATGCTACATACCAAAGGATTAGACATTTATTTTTGGGGTGATGTAGTTTCTACAACAATGTACTTTCTCAATCAGAGTCCTACTCGAGCACTTGACATGATGACACCTTATGAAGCCTGGTATGAAAAAAAGCCTAATGTTAATCATTTTAGAGTTTTTGGTTGTTTAGCCTATGTTCATGTGGCTGATCAAAAGAGATAAAAATTAGATCCCAAAAGTGAGTCAAGTATTTTTGTTGGATATAGTGAGCAAAGTAAGGCTTACATGTTGTATAACCCTCACACTAATAGCATTCTTATTTCAAGAGATGTGATTTTTTATGAAGGGGGAGTTTATGCTCATCAAAAAGACCATGTTGAGAAGTCTAAATCTATTTTGAATGGTGGTATTATTGCTAATATTGATCATGAGAAGCTAGCTAATACTTCAATTCTAAGTGCTACACATCCACCAAATAGCCCCTCATCTAGTTCTTCAGTTTCAAGTACAAGTCCAAATTCAAGTCCAAGTCCTACAAGGAAGGTAAAAAGCTTGAGTGATATATATCAATGAAGTACAACACATGAAGAGAATCCTATAGGTGAGACAATAAATTTGTCTTTATTCTCACAAGATATTTTTGAACCATCATGTTATGAAGATGCATGTGTTAATGAAGTTTGGGTACAAGTGATCTAAATTATTTTGCCGATTCAGAGGACAATACCTAGTGAGAAACCTGCAATATTGTAAAACACATAACAAGCAATGTCCAAACCAGATTTTATTCATAAAAGAAGAGTTCATACAATGTGGGCAATCTCAGTGGGTGAGATGAATGCCTTGGAGACTTCTGGGAGAGTTCATATAGTTCGGCAATCTCAATGGATGAGATGTATCTCTGAGAAGAGATGTAGGCTGTGAACTTCCCTAGAACTTTCCCCCTTATTACTTTGAATTGAACTCATTTATACATTTTTAGAAAGAAGCTGAAAGGACATCATACTTTGTCTTCCTTGGAAGTCAAAAGAGAAAACCAAAAATTGAAACGTCACCACACCCATTTCTTTCTTTGAAAATAATATTTGAATGAGGATAATATATATATATTATTTAATTTAAATACCCTTAACTTGTTTGGATCATTTGTCCCTTCTTGAGAGGCAATGGGCCTCATTGCACCAACTTACACTTGATCCATATGGAGGTGAATTTGAATGTGATTATTTTCTTCTCTTCAGCAAAGACAATACTAATCTCATGGCCATTAATTACTTGATAATTCCTGTAATATTTGGCTTGGAGGAGAGCAGCAGAGATGAGGTGCTTCTAGGGGTTCCACCAGTGACTAGGATAGAAAGTGCTACAGCAGGCACAGAGAATGCACTCGTACATGCCATCAACCTTGGCAAGATCCTTCTTGTTCTATAGAATCTCCTTCTGTGGACATCATGCGCTACGTCAATGTCCAATGCAATGTCTCCAAGACTATCAAGCAGTGACAAGGTGGGGAGCCTGAAGTGCCAATTCATGGAACTTTGACGTGCAAGAAAGATGTTGAAGCCTAAATGCGGGAGAAAAGAATTCATGAAGCAGATATGATATACGATAAATTTTATCAATAAATACTCCACAACGAATAACTTGCCCATTCAACATGTCTGAAGTGAGAACTTCAGTCATTCTTTGGCCACCATATGGAGCAATTGATATTAACTGTGCACTTGTTGAGCACTGACTTGTCTCATTATACTCTGATACAATAGATATTATTTCACGGTGATCCCATTGCCATGTAAAGAAACCCTTCTTTCCGCGAAGTCTGAAGCCAACTAGATTAGAAGTATGAGCAAGTAGCAAAACATTGAGATCACTTAAACTTGGAAAGCCAGCCATAGAAGCTGCATATTTGGCATTCAGCACAACAAAAACTACACACAACAAGGCTACTCATGGTAGAGCCCGCACAGGAAAATAAAACACCATCATTATTGTAATCTAAAAGCACTACTATATTTGCACCTAAATCTTAAATTTCTTTGAATGAGATATATGGGGAGCTTCTTGAAGAGGATGGGTGGCCAGAATACTATGATGAGAAGCTAAGAAGATAAGTGGGGAAACATGCAAGGAAGCTACAAATGTGGACGATTGCTGCATATTTGGTGTCAAACCTTATGCTGGAGGATCCCTTGTCATGAAAATCAATTGTGTTGTCTCCATTGAAAACCAACTTTTGGTACCTGACCATGTGCGGTGTGACATACAGGAGAGAACCTAGCTCTGATACCACTGATCTAAATTATTTTGCTGATTCAGAGGACAATACCCAGTGAGAAACTTGCAGTATTGTAAAACACATAACAAGCAATGTCCAAACTAGATTTTATTCATAAAAAAAGAGTTCATACAATGTGGGCAATCTCAGCGGGTGAGATGAATGCCCTAGAGACTTCTGGGAGAGTTTGTATAGTTTGGCAATCTCAGCAGATGAGATGTATCTCTGAGAAGAGATGTAGGCCGTGAACTTCCCTGGAACTTTCCCCCTTATTACTTTGAATTGAACTCATTTATACATTTTCAAAAAGAAGATGAAAAGACATCATACTTTGTCTTCCTTGGAAGTTGAAAGGGAAAACCAAAAACTGAAAGGTCACCACACCCATTTCTTTCTTTGAAAATAACATTTGAATGAGGATAATATATATATTATTTAATTTAAATACCCTTAACTTGTTTGGATCAACAAGCAATGCAAGAAGAGATGGATTCTCTTAATAGGAATGGTAGTTGGGAGCTTACAAAGCTTCCTCATGACAAGAAAAAGATTGGCACCAAATGGGTCTACAAGACTAAGTACCATAGTGATGGGAGTGTTGAAAGACACAAAGCAAGATTAGTTGCTAAAGGCTTCACACAGAGGTATGGCAGTGATTATGAAGAAACATTTGTACTTGTACCACAACAAGAGACTATTAGAATGTTGATTTCCCTTGCAACCCAAAAGAAATGGATCATCCATCACATGGATGTGAAAAGTGCCTTCCTGAATGGGTACTTAGAAAAAGAAATTTATGTGGAACAACCACAAGATTTTGAGGTGCAAGGAAAAGAACATCAAGTCTACAAGCTGAAGCAGGCTTTGTATGGCCTCAAGAAAGCACCAAGAGCTTGGTATGCTAGGATTGATGGGTATTTTCAGTAGAATGGCTTCAAGAGAAGTAAGAATGAGCCTACCCTCTACTACAAACAAGAAGGTAATGATATTCTTATTGTGAGTTTGTATGTTGATGATTTGTTGTATATGGGAAGTAATTCTAAGATGAAGGATGAATTCAAACATGCTATGATGAATGAGTTTGAAATGAAAGATTTGGGCCTTATGCAATATTTTCTAGGCATGGAGGTTTATCAAAGTAAGGATGGAATTTTTCTTTGTCAAACAAAATATGTCAAAGTTATGTTGAAGAAGTTTGATATGGTTGATTATAAACTAGCTTCCACTCCAATTTCTCATGGAATTGTGTTGTGTAGAGATGATGGTGCTAAAAGAGTTAATGGGACATCTTATAGAAGTGTTGTTGACAGTCTAATGTTTCTAACCCACACAAGGCCTAATATTGCTTATGTAGTTTCTCTTGTTTCAAGGTATATGATAGAACCTTCTACATTACATATGAAGGCTGCCAAAAGATTTTTGAGGTATGTGAAAGGAACTCTTACTTTTGGCATTCATTACTACAGTTCTAAAGGATTTAATCTAATTGGTTTTAGTGATTCTGATTAGGGAGGTAGTGAGGATGACCGAAAGTCTACCTCTGGTAATTATTTTACTTTTGGTTCTGGTTTGGTTTCTTGGAGTTCAAAGAAACAAAGCATAATTTCTCTTTCTTCCACAAAGGCAGAATATGTTGCAGTCACTTCTACAAGTACTCAGGCATTATGGATAAGAAAAGTTCTTGAAGAGATTGGTGAAAAACAACTTCAACCTATAGTGCTCTTTTGTGATAATATGAGCACAATCAAATTGGCCAAAAATCCTATGCATCATAGTAGAACTAAACACTTTGATCTGAAAAATCATTTTATCAGAGATTTGGTGCAAAAGAAAGAAGTAGAACTCAGGTATATCAAGACTACAAAACAACTTGCAAAGATTTTCACCAAGGCAGTTGTGAAGGTTCAGTTTTTTATGCTTTGAGATCATATTGTGACTCCTCTCCGCATCAAGGGGGAGTATGTTGGATAACTGATGCGACAGATCTATTTTTTGCCTCCGCACAATAGTTTCTATATTTTTTATTTAGTTTGTTGTTAGTTACTTTAGGAACTTTCCATATATCTTAATTCCATGCTAATGCATGCAAAAACCATCTATCATTAGTTTGTTTTTCCATATAGTTTTCTTTGCTAAAATACATTCAATAAGTGTTGTAGCTTTTTGGTATTTTTGATTGCAATAAAAAGTTTTTTTATGTGCGCAACTAAATATAACTTTTTTATGGTTGTTTGTTTGTTCTTTTTTATCTGCTACCACATTGGGTTTTTTTATAATCTTCACTGAGAAGAGTTTACACCTAAGGTTTCTTGCAACTATCCTTAGAAGTACCGTGTGAAACTATTGGTCCTACACTGAGAGTCTTGTAGTAGTTCCATGGCTTCTTATAATTGTGTGAGGCAAGTGATGAAGCCCCATTAATCTTCATAGAAATCTTGCCTTTGGAGGGATGCGACTAGGGTTTTCACCATTGTAATCAGTGAAGAATGAAGGGAGGAGACATCATTAAAAACATTACCATATATAATGATTATTTTATTTTTATTCATATTGAAAACTTATGATAAGTTAAAATTAACTTTATATATATATATATATATATATATATATATATATATATATTCATCAAAACCTATTAAATTATTACATCCATAAGATTTTTATAAATTAGTAAAAACACTTAAAGGTGCTATTGTATGGTTGATAGGCTTGACCAACAAGATTATTCATATATGTGCCTATCAATTATTCAACTAGTATACCTTCTCGAGGCCTATTCCACCTATGTGAGGTAAATTGATTAAAAAAATAGGTGTCTTGAGAAGGTCAGTGTACTTTAGATAAATTTTTTATTTTTTATTTGTATTTAGAAATAGACATTGGTGTTGGTGGCATTTTTAATATGAATAATAACAATATGAACAATGACAATGTTTTCTTCATTGATAATAGATAGAAGAAACTTTCTAGTCGAAATAGATGGTTACATCAATGAATTGGCTAACTCATTGTATGGCCTCCATTGGAAGGCTATGCAAAGGTAGAGAATTGATAAATTAAAAATATAGGTACTTATTTAGTTTCTGAAACTCTTCATTCATGAAGTGGACATTTGAAATGGGTGATGCAAAGGTAGAGAATTGATAAATTAAAAAGAAAAGCCACAAAGATGGAATGAGGTGCTCATGCCAAGTAGGGTTTCATTTGAAGATACAAATAAGATTTGAAAATTCAATTCTTGCAGAGGTTTGGAGAGTAATAGGCACTTTCAATATCCCATAACCATTTTAAATCAAACAAACATAAAATCAACTATATTTGCCTAAGATTTTAATGGCTTCATACTACTTGGCACATATTTTAAAGACTTTTGTGCATTCAAATCCTTCAAAACATCGTCTCATTTAAAATTTTACACTAAGAAAAAAAATTGTATAATTTTTTTTACTAAATATCCTACCACCATTTTCAAATTTGTCAAAGAGAGCAGCATATATCCTACCACAATTTTCATTAACAGCTGAAAGCTTTTTTCACTGTGACCTCCATTTTCCCTCCCAATAGAATCAACATGGAAGGAATCATAAGGAAATAAATGAAATGACAAATTGTAATACAAAATAAATGATAATTAAAACCACGATTCTGGGGGCTATTTTTAGATTTTTATTTAATTTTTTGTTTGCAATTTTTTTTTAGCAACATCAATGGGTTTCTTATACCTTTGAGAGTATCTTTTTTCACTACACTTAGAACAGTTCACATGTATTTTTGATCATTTCTACTTCTTCTTGCCTTTGATCTGTAGTTAGCTACTTTATGGCCAAACTTATCTACAATAGGAGATTTTCCACCACAGTCTTCACTGATGAATCAAGCATGTCAATATTCAACTTATATCTTCGTGCTAAGGCATCAACACCATTCCTTTGGCAAGGGGTGAAATATTTTCATTAATGCTCCCCTTGAGCCAAATCTCTAATCTTAGTTCCTAGAGGGAGCATCTGCACCAAATGCTGGTATAGCCTCATCCTTAACCTTTGTTACATTCTTCTTTATCCAGATCTTATCCATTTCTTTCTTTTGTGCAGCAACATCAATGGGTTTCTTATACCTTTGAGAATATCTTTCTTCACTACACTCAGAACAGTTGCACATGTCTTGTTGAGTATTTCTACTTCTTGCCTTTGATCTGTAGTTAGCTGCAGTATCCATAAAATGGTTGAGCATTATTCCTGTTATACCTTGGTATTTTGTTTCTGAACTCATTTTCTCTATGTACCAACTTATTGCATTTATAACACCTAATAGGGTTCTAAACCACTTTACTTCTGCATTCAACAGCTCTATGACCAACTCTATTACATGTAAAACATTGACTAGAGAAAGATGGAACATTTTGATTCCTTCTACTTCTACATTCTATAGATTTGTGTCCATGCTTATTGCAAAAATGACAAAAACCATTGAAAGATGGGTACCTCTAAGAATTTGGTTGTCTGATCAGAGGTCTTCTATCTTTATTCTTTTGATTCTAGATTTGCTTGCCATTGTTCCTCTAATTTGAAGTCTGATCTGATTTTGAACTTTCACCTTTTTCAAACCTTCTTTATCATTTGGACCTTTTTGACATGCAATCATTTTATCAAGCTTTGCAGAACTTATCTTAAACTTGTCTTCATAAATCCTTGCCTTCGCTAGATCAGATCTCATGTTTACAACTTCTAGTTCGAGACTTACACATTCTTCTAATTTGCCTTTTACAACTACATTAAGACATTCCTCAATTATTGTCTTCTACTCAACTTGCACTTTCAAACCATTGATAGATTCATTTTCTTGCTTCAATTGTTCACTGACTTCCTTATGCTTTATTTTAAACCTTTTGATTTGCTCTTTTAATTTTTTGATACAATCATTTGCTTCCTTGACATCTTTCTTTAGATCTCTAATTTCACCTTCAGTTCTTACAAGAACTTCGAGAGTAGCATTAAGTTCTCTAGCTTTGTCAAGTATGTGGTCTTCTCTAATGAAGTTAGGAACAGGAATCTCTTCTGGAGGAATAGGAAATCTTCTATTAGCCATGTACTCAATTTCCATGACCTTCCTTGAGCAGTTAGGCTTCTTCCAAAGGACTTGGCTTTGATACCAATTGTTGAACACCCATAATACTGAGAGGGGGGGTGAATCAGTATTCTCTTAAACCATTTACGCATCAAGAATTTTAAACCATTTAGCATATTCAATTGCAATGAAGTAAATCAAGCATAAAACATTTAACCATAATCCATAACGCATAAACACTAGGATTTTTACGTGGAAAACTAAAAAAGGGAAAAACCACAATGGGGGTTAGACAAAGGACTTACTGTCCTAAAAGAAAGAGATAAAAGAGAATGGGTGGGTCACTTCCATAATTGAACTATTCACAATTGCATCTAACATATGCATGAAGCATAGTTCCAATGAAGCTCAAATTACAACACAATGCTTATCATATTGTTCTCAAACACCAACTTGCACTACTCTACATTTAATATTCCTTCATATAAATCTACTTTTTTCACAACATCAATTAGGTCAGCCTAATTGGTTGTAACATGCAAAACATTCCATATAAAGCATGTCGACCAAAACTTTCACACATATACACTTTGCACCAAGATCCAAACTTTGAAACAAGTTGAGATAGGTTGACATGGACCTAAAATAGCTCCCACTTAAATCTACAAAACATATTTATCCTCCACACAATATTAACACCTTTAGGTCAGCTCCATTAATAGGACAACAACAAAGTAAACTATCTGTCATTTGACAAAACTATATGCGGACCTCCAAATTGCTTGAAACTTGAAATATACATGCTACAACCATTCATAATTTTATCCTTAGATCCTCACAACAAACCATTCACTTGTGGTGAAATGCGAAGTAACTCAAATCATCACTGGCATTGTCAAAGCACTGTCTATACAGAGCGCAATAGTCTATCAACACTAACTCTCATTTTGGAGGACTTCATAATCTAAAATTTTGGATTTAGACTCTTTGACCATTTACTATCAATGCCTTATAAGCACAAAGAAGAATATTTCAAGCCGGAGAAATGCGGACCAAAATACTAGAACACTGTAGCTAAGTTTTGCTAGACTGACAGTTAGAGCCAAATTTCATACCATATCTTCTTACCAGATCAATTCTTCTTGCACAACAATCTTCTTATGAAGGATATAATCATCTTGTAAGGGAGAGGATCAAAACCTCTTACAAAATTACCAACCAAACCAATCTGCACAACTCTACCTTTAATCTTTGTTGTCACAGTCACTGTCCTTTGTTGCTAACATTTAACCTTATCTTTGCTCAACTAGTTGACACTGATGACAACATGAGACTAATATGTTGACATCAATGACAATACCAACTACAACAACTATCCATACTTACAACAAACCCCACACTCCAAAGCCACCTAATATATTATTCAGGAATCAAGAAGATTATAATATACTTGTAGAGTAGGCTTTGACATGAGCATAACCAACCATAGATTCAGAGGAAAATAAATATGTATAAGTCTCTTACACACAACCTCCATCTCATTCTCTTGATATATAGGAGATACAATACAGTAAACTATCAGTGGTAATTACAAAACCATGAGCCAGAACCACCCAAAAGTGGCGCCCAAATTATCTACAATTAAAGATACCTTGTGATGTGCCAAATCACACACTAACATGTGTAACTCTCCCCTTTACAACTATTTTAAGTGTCCAACACATTTTCACATTTCCTAAAATAGGAGGTCCAACTTTCAAAAACCATAACTTTTGATCTGGGTGTTCGATTGACGAACTGTTTAATGTGTTAGAAAGATCATGAAGAGATATATAAAGATATAGCCCACTTCATTGGTTATGACATTTTTTGGGGCATTTAGGACTTCTAAGTGCCTCAATATGAGTTCAAATTTTATTTGGGAGTTTCAAAAAATGGAAACTTAATATCTTGCAATCTAGGTATGACCTTGAGTTGAAACTCACCCAAGATGTTTACTTGGCAGTTTCACACCTTTTGGGAAAATTTTGGGTCCATCCATACTCAAAAGTAGAGTTACTAAAAATAGTAAGTCCTACCATTTTTAGCCTCTTTTAGAAACTTTCAAAGTTCTAAACTATTCTTCAAGATAAAGGGTATTCAAAAAGACCAAAATTGGGAAGAACAGAAACCTTTCATAATTGCAAGGTTGAGACACATTTCCTAACAAAAATTTTGAAGAATTTTCTCCATACGTGAGTGTGATGCATAGATGTCTGATCTATGAGCTAGCATCCTATTTTTTTGAAATTCAAACCATTACTTTTCTTCCTAGCTTCCTACTTTTGTCAATGGTAATTCTCGTATGACAAAGAAATTCCTTCAACTTCACTCTCTACTTTTATTAAAAACTAAATTTTGAAATCTTTTCTTCTTCCTCTTCTTCCTTTTGCCTCTCCATTTTGGTTTTTGGATACTCTCTCTTGGATAGAATATATCTCTTTCTAAACTTCTATTGAACACACTACTACAAGTTTTCTATATTGTTGAGGCTCTAACAGAGGGTTTGTGTTGATTTCACATTGATTGGATCCTCCAAAGAGCTTGTTTCCTTTCTTCTACATCATGTGCTTTGTAATATTATTCTCCTTGTATTTGAATGATATTTCTGCAATATTCCTATTGCATCTTCCATTATTTATTAGCAATTATTTTAGTGTAGACCACCACCTTGTTTATCTTTTTGTTCACACTAGGTTATTCTTCCCTATAGACTATGGTTGAAACTCTTAGATTTTATTTATTTTCATTGTTGTTATTTTATTAGATGCAATTAGGAAGTAAGGGTACATAGTTTTTTTTTATTATTTTCAATATTGGATATCCATGGAGGTTGAAACACCAATGTAGGGGTTTGAGTTGAAAGCAAGCTTCTAAACAACCCCAAGCATTTTATTTGTCTTTTATTTATAGGTATTTTGGAGACATTCAGTTGCATAGAGGATTGCAAGGGTTTCCCCTTTCATTAATTATATCTATTCATTGTTTTAAATATTTATGAAATGGCAAACATTTATACAAATTTATCTTTTCTATCAGTTTTCCTATGCTAAATCATTTAATGTGCAAAAAATGATGATTTTTCCTTTTTTCCTTCTTAGTAGCAATCTATTGCCAATGTCATGTTAAGAAATTCTAATTCACCCCTACATCAAGGCTTCATTTATAGGTTGTACAATTTTGAACTTTCCAAAAACTTTGCTCCTATTTTATATCTTAGAATGGTTAACTCTTCTTAGGTCACTCCTAAGTGTAGATATGCTACCATCAATCCTAAATTCCTTATTTCTATCCCGCATGAAATCCTTAATTCCTCATCTCTAGATCTTACTAGTTAGGACTTCTCTTTGAAGGATAACCTTGATTCCTCTATCCCTAATATCCCTACCAATGTGGTGGTTATTGGAAACCAGAAAAGGATGTGTAACAATATTAAGGATTCCCAATAGAGTAAAAAATAATGGATGGTTAAAATTTTGGTTTCTTTAGCTACCCTTTCCCCCTCTATTCCTAAACCCACTTAGCCTTTAATGAAATGACCGATGACTAGTTTATGAGTCTCAACACAATAATATCAAGGGAAAGGTGATTGATCTAGAAGGCTTATCTCAAAAATCTTATGAAGAGCTTCATAACATTGCTGATGAAACTATGAAGAATAAAATCCCCTATTGCACAATTGCGATAGGTTGGAGAGAAGGTTATCTGATTTAGAAGATAATTTTAACCTTTAGAATCACATAAAAAAATGGTTTATGCTTCTAGTATAGAAATTTGAAAGCCAAACTCTATTGTTTGGAAAATCAGCTGCATGGTACTGATAGTAATGACAAGAGGAAAGTTCAATTTGATGATCAATGGGATGAGGCTACAAATATCTTCTCTATACTCCATAGATGGGAAGAATTAGATAGGAAAATGACTATGTTCCTGTAGCATGGGAAAATTACTTCTCAATCTACTAGCTTTGATTGAGCAAACTCTCTGGACTATGACTATAATTGAGTTTTTCTATTCAAGGTGTCAAATATTAAGTAAGTCTATCCTAGATTACTACAAAAACACTATGCATCCCTACCAAAGAAATACGCACTGAATATGTGATTGACAATGATAAAAAAAACTACTCTAAACAAAATCTAAAATAGATAGTTATAGAATTGAAATTAGGTTGGAAAGAGGAACCTATGACAACAAGTATAGGGTCTCGGCCTTCGACAACATCTCATCACAAGGATGTCTACACTAGGCACTAGAGTCCAAAATGTATGCAAAATAAAAAAAATTAACTTTGTACGGCCTCAAACTATCTGCACAACATAAATTCCAACATACACTATACCCAATGATATCCAGTTGAAACAAAAATGAAAATAAAATCAAATAATCTAAGGAGAATGAAAAGGGAAAAACACAAAAGAAAGTAATACAAAACCTTCGTGCAGCTATATGACCTTCACCTCAAAGAAGATGCAAAAAGAGAGGGAAAAATGGTGGGGTTGCTTGGGGACTTACCTCAACAAAGTCCTAGTGTTGGTATTTTTAATTTCACAAGCAACAATAGAACATATAGCATATAAATCAAAAGGAAATGGGTGTGTTCTTATCCTACGTGTATCTACGAAGGTAAGAGCAACAAATAAGAAATCAAAACAACATGAGTTCCTTACCTGATCTATGGGGAAAGAAACTTACAAAGTACAACTTGTGTAACTAAAAAGAAGATGGTGGTCTACACAAAATAAAACAAGTGAAATGATGGTTTAAAAAATACAATAACTTATGCAAAGAAAATAGATTTAATCAAACAAGTATTAAGCAAATCCAATGAAAATATCTTACCAATTTGGGGATAAAAGACGATACTGTGAACTCCCAGGAGCTTGAAAACAATGTACAACTTCAAAAACCTAGAAAAAGAGAACCTCACAACAAGTACAACAAAATTATAAGAGCCAAGAGAAGTTTTCTCTCAATTAACAAGAATATTAGGGTGATCCCACAATAATGAGTCCCAAACTTGGGACATCCTAATTTTTGTCTAAAATCACATATTTTTTAGAAAAATTAATGATTTAAGCCTTGAGGGGTTCCATCTAAAGGGATTTAATTGAAGGGGGTTAGATAAAACCCCCTTAGATCAAACCCCCTTGGAAATATCCCCCTAGTCTTAAATCAAAACCTTGATGGAGTCTCCTCTGCACCTATTAAAATATTGATAAAAAAACTAATTTCACTTCACCTTTCAAGGGATCAAAAGAAGTCATTTAGAAATTTTATTTTTTAAGTATGTAGCCCTTAGTATAAGATTTCCAAAAAGAATGATTTTGAATATATTTCATCTGATTATTATATTTATTTTCTATTTTCTAGTGAGCATAGGTTTTTCATGGAATATCAAGGTCTCTATTCCACACATGTAGAAAAATTAAAAAATAGAGAAAAAAGTTATGAAAAATATCCACACACTAGGTATTTATGTCCTTGTTTCAAAAAAAAAAATTCAATTTGGATGCATAAAAAAACATTATGTTGTAAGGTATAAACCTATGTCTAAATTATAATTAATCTCAATTCAAAAATAAAAAAATATATGTAACAAAAATTATGAAAAATATCTACACACTAGATATAATGCTAAAAATCTATGTTTAAAATTTTATAATTTGATCTTGTCTATAAACAAAGTTATGATGCATGGTATAAACGTCACTTTTTAAAATTGTTGTTAACTATAAAAAATAAGTTATTAAAAGTTACGTAAAAAAATTCACAAATTATTTCTTAAGATTTTAAAAAATACATTTAGAATCTACATAAAATATCAAAAATCACTAGTTCATATCATCGTCAAATTCTTAATAGTTTAGTTGTTATAGGTGTCAAAAAGTGAAAATTTGGTTAAAAATGTTGATTTGATCAAAATCTTCAATAGCTTCTATAGGAGTCTAGTTTGTACAAGGAAATTACAGAGAATATCAAAGCCAAATTATTCAAAGTTGAGAGAGAGAGAGAGAGAGTGCAAATGAATGTGTTAATCTATTCAAAAATCCTTCCAATACTCTTCCAAGAGGGAAAAATCAAAAAAGGCATGCAAGGAGTCATTCTATGAATTCCAAGAGCATTACCAAGAATCATCATGATAACTAAAAGCGTGTTGTAATGCCTAGAAATAGGTACCTATCAGCAAATAGAGGCAGGACGCTAGTGTGGCATGCCAATGTACGCGTAGAGTGCTCATGTCCAAGTAAAACCAGCTCTTGGTCATACAAGGCAACTTAGGACCATGTAGACATTAAAGCATCATAATGAATTTTTGATAAGAGAAGAAGGAATAGACCAAAATCACACAAACCTAGTCTATCATGTAGAGAGGAAGTGTGAAATACTAAAATGGTTACTAAATGTAGCATGACATTGCAAGGGTATGTAATTTTCTATGTTACAATTCCAAAAAAGATAGGAAGAAATAAATAGCAACCTTATCAAAATGGTTAACCTCTCAGTAAGAATACTATTAAGAATTCTACCACGAACCTGCTTGTTTTGCAAAATGAGTTTTGTAAGAGAAAAAGCCTCAATATCAATGAAGGTCCTACCAAGAGAACTCAAGACAAAATTTCAAAGCTCTCAGTAATGATTTTATTGATCTTGATAAGTACAATATGGAGACTTCTTTTGAGGACTAAATTAATTTTCTTATCGATGAACGGCACATAGCTTTGGACCTCAAGAAGTCAATTTTGAGTTAGCTATGGTATTTTGTGTTGCTTTTAGTTGCAGGAGTTGTCTCTTTGTTATGTTTCTATTATTTCTTCTTCTTGGTTCTATTTGTAATCAACTATTTTCTTTCCTAGTTTGTTCCATTTTGCATGGAACTCATTTTGTTTATTATTAGTTTTCTTCTTGTACAAAGGTTTGATCCCTTTCAGAAACCCACCTTTACCTTTAATAGAAACAATTAAATAGTACTCACAATTTTCCAAATATATACCCAACTATTTTTTTAATTAAAAAGCTATAGTCATAAACTACATTGAAATATCCACCACTTATTTTAGGTGCTTCAAGTTAAAATTTTGATTTTTTTTCTTTTTTATTTATAAGAGTGACACACTATTGTGCTTTTATCCCATACCACCCTAATGGTAACCTATTTGGAATGCGCATCCCTAGTACAACTCTTGATCCTATTGTAGTGTGGTCCTATGGGGTCTCCATTGGCCTCCCACAAAGTAGAAGCCATGTGTGTTGCATATGTTGTCATTGATGTCAAAGGAGTGATGATCAAAGGAGTTGTGATGTGAAACATTGATATCAAAGGAATGATGATTAAAAGAATTGTGATGATGAAAGACATGACCATGTTGTTGGATTAGAATCATCTATACATAGTTGTTCCTTATCTTCTCAAGTTCATGAATAGGTGAAGGTTGTCAAAGTGTTTTGATTGATGTCATACATTGATTCTTGTTGCAATAATATTATCTCTTATTGAAAAGCATTACATAATATATGAAGGAAAGTGTATAAATGATCAAATTGTCAAAGGCACATGGATTCATACTGGAAAAGCTCATAAGATTGTACCACATTCTACCACAGAGGAAGATATAGCCTTATGGCTTGGAGGATAGCTAGAGGTAGATAAGAGACCTATGCATGATCCAAGTTTCAGAGCATAAAAGTTACCACTGAGTTTTTCAGAATCAGCAAAGTGAGAACAAGTCACATTCCTGTAAAAAGGTCATCAAAGACAAAACAAAAAGACAATGCATTTCACCACATCTACATATATGACTTGGTGGTTTGAAGATTAAGTAAAGCAAAGGTACTAGATTGACATACTCAAGGTTCAAAGGACACAAAGTACCGTAAGGACATCCAAATTTAGAAAACTAGAAACATGGCTATCATAGTAAGGTGATCAAGTATGAAACTCAAAGCAGCAACATTTTACAACATTTTCTTGTATGACTTGGTAGTTTGGAGTTAATGTAAAGCAAAGGTACAAGAATAACATATTCAAGTTTCAAAGGAAATAAAGTACCGCAAGTGTGTTTTTCAATGTTCTATGTCAAAATAGAGTGACTAGACTGTGTAAGGGATACTGACATTATTGTTTGATAACTTGCACCAACAAGCAGAAGCATGGACTAGATAGATCCTAAGAATCTACTTTAACACATTGGGGGCATCAAGAGATATGCTTTCCCTATCACATTATGTGCATGCATACCTAACCATGTTCTAAGGGTTATACTAAGGCCTTCCCAACATTATGAGTAGCAAGCCATACACTTACATCTTTATCACCACTAGGGTCTTATTGTCTTTTCTAATGTGTGCTTGTGCTCTTGAATGACACATTGGGGGCATATCCCACTCTATTCCATCATGTACTTACATGGGTGTTCCTAGCCATTGAGGGAGACATCACTATTCTTTGCCCATGGTGGGGGAAACATTGTTATTCTCTAGTACCACATCTAACTCATGAACATACCCCACTTATCATTCAATAAATTTACATGCTTATTACAAGACATATTCATTCATAGTTATTATCTTACATTTACTTTTCATTCATTATTTTTCTCTCTCCTACAATTCCTTGAATCCTATAATGCAATCAATTACATAGAGGGCCATATTCTATTTCTAACAAGTTTCATGCTGAGTTTGAAGATTGTTGAAGGTGCTTACAAAGACTCATATTTGGTTACATGCCTTATGCTTCATGCACCTTCTCACCCATAAACCACCAAGAAAGGTGAATATTACCACTTTCCAATATAGACATATTTTATCTATTTGTCTTCTTCACTTCTTTATAATTATCAACGACTACATTTAAATTGTAGTTACTATTATTTGTGCTTACATCATAGAAACTACTCATGGAATGTTTTGCACTATTTTATGGAATCATGAAGGCAACCCTGATTTTGTTAAGGGTAGGGATATTTCTAATTTTTAATAATAATAGAGGAATTGTGGCTAATAACTTTGTCAAAGATAGAATGCTTTGGATATGTCTGAAGATTGCGAAAGGTAAGGAAATTTCTCTAACATTTTGATCATATTAAGGTAGAAAGTAATAACACGGTTAACTTTTGAGAAAGTTAAGGCTAAAAATAAACTCTTCAATGGGACAACAAGCTCTTAATCACCTTTTTTTGCAATTCCTCTTTTAGATATACTCATCCTAAATGGCATTCCCAATAGATGATCAACAATACTATTAAAAAATAAAACCCTTCTATGGCACATCATGCTAATCCTAAATGGCATTCCCAATAGATGTTCAACAACACTATTACAACAAACTGAATTTTGAAAAGAATTGAAAGTAATAAAGTGGTTGACTTTTTTAAAAGATTGAGGATAAATTAAGCTTTTCTAGGAGAACTATAATGTTCCAATTGTGATGTGTTAGTGCAGATACTTATTTGTTTGAAACTTAGTAATTGATTGCGACAATTAATGACACACAGAAATGTAAACACTGTGAACTGAATCAGAAACTGAAAATAACCAAAAACATTCGTATTTCACATGATAGATACCCAACACAGTTATAACAGCGAAACAGGAATGAATAATATTGTCTTTGACAGCAAACTAAATGAAGTAATGATGTCTGGGTTACAAATCTGCTCATTGATAAACAGTGCTGTTTCAGAATATTCAATGTCTGGCTTACAAATGACTAAAAGAACTCGACCTGGAGGTATGATACGGTGGTGTCTTCCTGACAACCAGCGCTTGGTGTCTCTGTATGATAATGTTTGTTTGAAATGTCTTTCTTTTTTTTTAAATGCTACAGTGTAAAAGGATTTGGAAAATATTAGAAAAATAAGCAGTGCAGAGTTGAAATAACAGTAAAAGTATAAAATGACAATACAGATTTATGTGGAAAACATGGTAATGTATGAGGAAAAAAATATAAAAAAGTTATGGGCAAAGATCTCTCAATTTTATTCTCAGAAGAAAACAAAAAACAACGAAAATCTAAAGATAGATTTTCATGCATAAAAGTGCCAGTGGCACTTCCACATACAATTTTGAGTGGTGTACATGTGAAACATGGCAAAAAATTTCACTGGTAAAACTGACTTCACATTTCAACAGAAGTATGAATTCCCCAGACAAGAATGCATTTTTATGTTGAATTCTTCTTTGGTTACGGGAATACTCCATACTCTTACACGTTTGAAGATGGCTGTCAGGCATTAACAGGGCAAGGTTCTGGGATCCCTCATGAATTAGGTTAGAGGCATGTTGTGATTATTAATGCATTGTATTCGTTTTTTTTTTTAAATATATTTGAGATATACCCAGATATCAAATAACATGTTGGCTGTTTATTTTTAATGTTTTAAGACATAAATTTATAATTAAGGAGCACTGAAAAGGCTTATGATACAGATCTTTGAAGCCATCTAGCTAACAGTATCAAGACAAATAAAATAGACTTATTTCGATTATATCTATTCAAAAGTTAGATGGTTTACAATTTTTATATATCATCCTTTTAAATATTTTTAATGTTATTTTGTGAGTGGGTGTCGTCTGATCCCTGATCGTTTTCGTTTTGCAGAAGACTCTAACTTTATATCTGTAGAAGTCTCATTATTATAAGCATTCAACTGTATTCTTAACGCTTCTCTTACATCGTCAGCTTTTGCAGCTATTTTACAGAATTTAATAAGCCTCAAAAGTTCCGTGTCAAAACATTCACCCTCAAATGATTTTATAGGAAAAGCATTTTCTCGCTGCAATATATAACTAACAGGATTATCATCAACTATAATAACATTCTTTAAATCCCTCCCAAGCTTAGAGAGATCTTTTATAAAAAATTCTTCAACTTTGATACACGAATCTCTGTATAGACGATAATCTATGGTTTTGTTAACATCCAGTTTGTCCAAGGCAGCGTCTGCATACCCTTTTGTAGCTGAAGTGAAAACTATAATTTCATAATTATTTTTTGTCAATTCCTCAAGTAGCTTGTCTACATGGGGCCTTTTTTTCAAATAAGACGTTATATAACTTGATCCTGATTTAAGTAAAACAGTGAAGTTATATAATGTTGGAGGACAGTTCTTCCTGCATAGAAGAGTATTGTCCATGTCTAACACTATTGTTTTCTGTTTAGCTGGAGAAATGGCAGGCAAGAAATTGTCAGTACTGCCCATATCTTGAATTTTGTTTATTATATCTTCAAATTTTGTAATTATATTCTATGTAATATCGTGATACTCGAGTCATTTATATATGAGGAAGGTTTGCATTGGGCGGACGCAACTGGCCGAGTCGGGAGAGATTTCGATATTTCATTTATAATTATAATATATTGTTTGTGGGTTGAAAAAGAAAATCAAGATTCTTTAAGGTGTTTATGTTATTTAATGAAATGTATATAGATAAACACAAATTAGTTTAGGTAAATAAACGTTAGTTGATATTGATAATTTGATATAGTTTGAAATAACTGAAAGTGGGAAATATAAAGAGAAAATAGATGTACTTAGTTTGATAATAGAATAATAATTTTTTGATTAAAGGGTAAAACAGGTTTTGAAAGGATCTGAAACTTTAATTTTTTTCTTATCAACATTGTTTCTTTGAGATCATGTAATTAGGATTGAATCTGAACTACTAGGTCCAAAAGCTAAATTTAATGTTTTTAACTAAGTAGTTGAGAAAAAAAACACTATATTTAAGTTGATTATCTATTTAAAACCAATTAATACTCTATGTAAAGAGTTGGAAATGAATTATTTTAATATGGTTTTAAATTTTCATAGCTAATTTTCTTGTTTTTACTAGTTTTCTCAACGTGACCAATGCTATTATGACTATATTTCTATAGTTCAACTAATTTTTTGATGAATTGTATCAGGTACTTAAACATAAATCATTTGAATTGAAGGCTATGAGGAGTTGTGTTCTTGATCTACACTTGTGTTTGATGGCCTTGTATTATTTTCTTAATAATAAACCTATCCTTTAACATTTGCACATTCTTGTGTTCTTAACTATGTTTTAACTAGTCAAGCAATATTGGTTTGAAAAGGGATTTGTCTTCTCAACTAGGTTAGATCTGTCATGATCACAAAATAGGTTCATTCTTATTTCTCTTTGCCCTTAATCTTTTTTAATTTTTACATATGGGTTAAATTAGGATTATATTTAGGATTAACCTGTGACAATTATGAGGCTTGAAATAGATAGACGTAAAAGTGGTGAGATGTAGTGTTGCAAACTTGCCACACTTTAATGGAAACAATTGTAAAGCATGAAAAATAACTACAAAATAAAGGAATGTTAAAATAAAATATTTTTGGCAGAGCATGATTTCTTTTAGGTTGGGTTGTTCCTACATTAGACACCCCAAGTGACTAAAAAGTGACTCCCCTCACTTTGGGCTTGTTGGAGGGAAGTCAAAATAGCTTGTTGGTGTATATTAAGCTTGTTTAGGAGTGCATCTATCTATGTTTAGCCACGAGCTATTTTTGGTGTGCCTATATTAGTTTTGTTTAAGTTAAATGGTTGCTTTTTCCTATTCTTCAAGCACCACTATTCTTAGTGAACTTTTCTTATTATTGGCTCGACTATTCTTAGTCCATTATGCCCTATATGTACTACCTCTTGAAAGCTAATTTATCATCCCATATTTTGCATTCCAATTGTCAATTGTTTGCAATACTTGATTTCTTGCAGGTTGAGCATGCTCTTGTTCATCTCAGGTATCAGAGTGGAATTGTGTGGATGTTTGTTTGAATTATATGAGATCTTGATAGTGTTGACTGAAAGACAAAAATCAAGGAACTTACGGGATCCCTCCTCTATTGCTCCTCGCAATGATTGAAGGTGTTCTTTTCCTAATATCTGGTGGCTTGTTCCTTGAGGCAACCTGCTCTTTTTTGGGCAGCCTATTCCTTGGGACGCAACCCCTCCAGAAGGCCCTAAATATGGACTAAAGCCCCCAATTCGTGGACTTGTGTAAGAAGTTTTTTGCAGGGCATTTTTTGAAACTGAAAAAGGCATTTGGATTGTATTCTCTGGCAAGGCATTTACTCTAGCAAGATTGCATTGTCTTTTTTAATTTTCCAGAAGGCGTTTTTTATCTATGCAAATCCTATCCAAAGTCTGTTTGCTGCAGACCCACGACTTGTTTTCGGAGGCTGATCAAATATATGAGAGGCCTATTTTGGAGGTCATGTTTGGAAGATTTTTTTCCATGTTTGAAGGAATTTTGTAGTGCATGGAAAGTTTTTTTTGCATCTGTTGTGGAGCGTTTGGTAAGGAGAAAAACGCCTAGGTTTAATAGGCATGACCAGACATTGGAGGGTTTGTTTTTCTGATCCAGGGCATGCATCTGAAGGTGTAAACTAGGAAGTGAGTCAACTAAACCCCTGTTATAGGCATATATGCTTACATTTTTGGAAAAAGGGTGAGATTCTTCACATTGCAGGCCACTATTTATTTATGTGTTGTGTCCCACAGGTGTTGCAGGCCTGAAAAACCAAGCATGACTCATGAAAAACAATCAATTCGCCCAAGCTTTACCCTGGTTTTTTAAAATTTAGGGTTTGTTTATAAAAAATTATTTCTTTTAAAATAATAGTAGTTTGGGCTCTTTAAAAATTCCGCCAGTTCTAAAGTCCTTTTGTCCAAAATTTCTTTTGACAAAAAGAGACGAAAAGAGAATTTAAATTAGAGTGATTTTAGGAGAAATTTGTAATTTTGGTAAAGGGCAACTTGATTAGAGTGCCAAATTTAAAAATAGATTGTAACTAATTTGGGCTCGTACTAATTTTATAAAGTGCCACCACAGGACCCAAAATTAGATTTTTTGCCTATGCACTCAATTATAAAGTGCCGAGATTTAGGGGGGCTCTCAAAAATCAAATCAAGGGGGGTGTTGTGTGTCATGTCTTTGAACACTTCCTACTTTCCTGCCTTTCTTGTGCATTGAGATTATTGGTCTCAGTTTCATCATTAGTTTCACTACTCATCCTTCCATGGTAATCCTGGAGAAGGCCAAATATGAGTCTTGGCAAAACGACATCCTGACACACCTCATATGGCTTAATTTTTTGCCTTATCTCTATGGACTCATGCTCAAACTAGACACATCGGGGATAAAATTATCTTGGAAAAATATCATTCACCATGTAGTAGGTTTGATTTGTATTAATGTTGATTCTAACACTCTCAGTGTTGTATCAAACATTGAGTGTCCTCACACACTTTGGACTAGAATTTGAGAGATTCATGAAGATCCTCATATCTCTCCATTCCCAGATGATCCTACTGCAGATTGTCTTCTTCCTCTTGCTAAAGTAGAAAACATACCCTTTGATGATGATACTTCAAAGGAGTTGTTTAGTATATTGCTAGTCTTAGATGGTCAGATGACATACAAACTTCTCTTCATGCTTTTACACCTATTTCTGCAATGGAGTTTAGTGACATTCCTTTGAGAGCTTCTAGTGATTCTTTACAGCATGATACTAAGATCATATCTCCTCTAGCACCTGTTGCTTCGATAGAGTTCAGTGTCATTCCTTTGAGAGCCTCTAGTGACTCTTTACACTAGGACATCAAGAATTCATCAAGCTTTCATCTTCTGACCATTAACAACAGATTCTTAAGGAAAAGTTTTCTTCTTCTTCTAGTCCAGACAATGAGGATAGTGATGGGGTGTCATCTCCATCCATCTCTAGATTCATTTTGGAGGATGAGGATTCAACATCTAACTGACCCACATTCAACTCTCTTTAGGCTCTACAGCCACTTCAAAGTGTAGGTACTAGGGTACAAAATCTAGTTGGTGTCCAAATTCCATTGCCACATTGCAAGGCTCATGCTTTCTATTATGCCTCTGCTTCTTAGTTCAATATTGCTCCTTCAATAGTTCCCAGTGATTCATTATAGCAGGGTCATATTCAAGATTCACCTCATTGAGACACAATTTTACCAGACATCTCTTGGTTGTTTGTAGAGTCTCACATATCCCGGATCTTGATGACACCTTGAAGGATCTCATATTTCTGTTTGATGATAGTATACATACACCTACTTTTAATACAGACTTCAGAGAGGCTTCACCAAGGGCTTCCAATGATTCTTCATAGGACATATCGTGGGATTTTCTTTTTAGCCAGATAACATGCATTGACATTCCACTTCCATACATTAGTTCTTTGGATCCTATTCTTTATCATTATTCATATGATTTTGAGAGGTCACTTGTTTTAGCTAGGCCTGAGCCTCCTGATTTGATTGTGACTCATTTCAGCATCAGCATGATGATATTTGAGTACTACATTCTGAGACAGTGTACTTCATGAGACTTTCCACCTCACCTTGCTTCATTGAGCATTCACCATTGGAGTGTTTATTCCTAAAGGGAGAAATGTCATTTTCCACAAATGAATCATTTTCAGCATTCATACACTTGCATTCTCTTTTGGCATAGGGGCTACTTCATTATGGGGTGCTACATAGTCTCTTTTACTCTCCTATGGGGGGGTCATATCTACATCATCATAGTCAGAGTGACATGTTTTTAGGCTTGGTACAGAGTTCTCATCTTCAAGGAGTCTTGCTAGTATTTTTCATTTTCTTTTCTCTCTTTTGGAGATAATTTTTTTCCCGTAAGGTTTTCTTCCTTTCATTGCTTTATGAGAGATTGCATTGCATTTCATTGTACTTTGGTACCTGATCAAGCCTAGTTACCAGGACCCATCTTCATTTAGCCCACCTAAGCTATGCTTAAGGGGGGGTTTTGGTGTATATTAAGCTTTCTTAGGAGTGCATCAGTGTATGTTTAGCCACGAGCTATTCTTGGTGTGCCTAGATTAGCTTTGTCTAAGTTAAGTGGTTGATTTTTCCTATTCTTGGAGCACCACTATTCTTAGTGAGCTTTTCCTATTATTGGCTCGACTATTCTTAGTCGATTATGCCCTATATGTACTACCTCTTGGAAGCTAATTTATCATCCCATATTTTTCATTCTAATTATCCATTGTTTGTAATACTTGTTTTCTTGTAGGTTGAGTGTTCTCCTATTCATCTTAGGTGGCTCAAATTGGTACTTGCATTCACTCAATGTTCCTAGTTTCTACATAGCTCACATCAATTGATGATAACCATGTGGAATCTTCAACATTCCTTCCTTTCCACTTTACCAAATATTCTTCATAATTTTTACTTATAGCAATTCTTTTGATTTTGTTGTTTAATATTTCTTCAATTTCCTCAATCTATAGTTTTGATAGTTGCTTTCTTCCACTATCTTTGCTATGTTTTCTTTTAATTCTCTCTCATTATTTTCATATAAATCTATAATATTAAACATTGGTGATATACCAAGGTCCTCCAAGAAACTCCACTTCATATGTATTTCCTAAATCAAATTTCTTAATAATTTTACAAGGCCAAAGCCTCCTCAGTTTCAACTTATTATATGTTCTATTAGGAAATCTCTCCTTTATCAAACATACTATTCCTTCATTTCCTACCTCATATTCTTTATGTCTCCTCTTCAAGTTTGTGTTCTTTATATTTCAGATTCATCTTTTTAAATTAAACCCTTACCTCAAGAATATTCTTCATAATCTTCTACTATAATAGTATTCTTATGACTTGCAATGAAATTTCTCAACTCTAAAACATTTCTAAGATTCTGTATATATATACAATCTCAAATGTTATATCAATATACTTGTATTTAATAAATTATTATATGTTTAGTCTATGGTAATGCTAGATTCCAACTACTTTCTTTTTCAGTTGTTAAACATCTAAATTTGTTACCCAAGCTTCTATTTACAGCTTCTACTTGTCCATCAATTTGTAGATAATATGTTGAACTAAACTTCAATTTTATATTCATCTTCTTCCATAATGTCCTCCAAAAAATAGATTAACTATATGCCAAACATCATTAGACTTGTTGCAAAGTAATAAAATGAGACATCTTAGAAAATCTAATAACAAATACCAAAATAAAGTCAACTCCCCTTTGAGTTCTTGGATATCCTGACACAAAATCCATTCTAACATTATCCCATGGTCTTTCTAGTATAGGCAATGATTTGCATGAACCTACATTTGGCTATCACCTTTTGTAATTTGACAAATTTCATAGTTCTACACAAATTTCTTGATATCCACATAAGACTTAGCATAAATTAATTTTCACTTATTAAAAAACATGTCTTATCCACACCAAATTCTTCTACCAATTCTCCACTATGTTTTTTCCTTAAAAAAATTTGTCTCACAAAATTCTTAGGAATGCATAATTGATTACCTCTAATAATAAATCATCTAATTGAATATGGTAATCCAAATTTATGTCTACACTTACGCATACCTTCCATATGGTCCATGCCTCAAAAAAATCAACATACTTCTCATACAAATTCTTCATCTCATCAAAACTAGCAACTTCAATTCTCATTTCCAATTTATGCGTCCTACTCAATGGATCAACTCCTCCATTGGATTTGTCACTTATATGTTTCATCACAAATGAATAACTCTATAAAATTTCAACCCACTTGACATGTTTCAAAATTAACTTACTCTAACTATTTAGATATTGTAGTGCTTGGTAACTAGTATACAAAAAATACCTCCTCTGGTACACCCTCCTCTGCATTTGGGAAAGGTGCAGGTCCTGGTTTGGGTTGCTTGTCTGGAGGGAGGAGCTCTTTTAGGGCCCTCTTTCCTGAAGTGATTGAGGATGTTTTTGCTGGGTTTTGGCCTGCTCACCCCTCTCCTAGGGCTTTTTGCCTTCTGCTCTCTCACCTCTGGTTGTGGTGTGCAAGGATGAGGTCCTAGAGAATGAGGACTATTACCTGAGCATTGGGCCTGTTTGTAGGTTTAACAATTTGTGGCCGTCCTTGGCAGATCTTCACAGCTAGGTATTGGAGTCTTGGAAGCCATTAGTGGATGGCAAGATTGAGCTATTTCCATGCGCCAGGGGTTTCTTTGTGGTGGCTTTTGAGACTTTTGAGGAGAGGGCTATTGTGCTGAATAGTCGGGTCTGGATGTGGGGTGTGCATTCCCTATCCATTAAACCTTAATTTTGCTCCTTCAACCCTCTCTCTGAGCCTCTCAACATCAGGCCTACCTGGGTGAGGCTCCTGAATCCGCCTCTTCAGTGCTAGGAAGATTCATGTTTTGAAGACATTGGAAATGCTATGGGTCACTTCTTGATGGTTGATTCTGCTACCTCTTACATTAGACACTCCACATTTTCCCACATTTTAGTCGACATTGTCATCTCAAAACCCCTTCATGGGGAGGTGGTTTTGCAGGTTGGGGATAGGTTGTGTTCACAATTACTAGATTATGAGAGCCTCCCCTTTAGATGTTGACGTTGCTTTGCCACGAGTCACCTTGCCTCAGTTTATCTGCACTCTCGTCGTAAGGGTGCGGCAACCTAGTGGAAGAATGCTACGGATGATCACCTAACTGTCAATTCTCCTGACTCTCTGACAGATCCCTTGCCAGCTATTGAGCCCTCTTCGTCGACTTCGGGCCCTGTGGGCATTGTAGCGGTTGCTACAAGTCCCCTGATTCCTCCTGCATCTACTGATCCACCTTTGGTTGCCCCCGCTAGTGAAGGCATTTTAGAGATTCATGCTCCTGTGCTGTCTTCATGCTCTCCTATTGCTAGTGTCGTGGCCTCCCACTCTAATTGGGTGCTGCTAAGTCTATGGAATTTGAGGACGATTCCCATCTCTCCCCTTGTTTCGAGGACCTAGACCCTTTGTGTTCTTGGACTGTTGTTTAGAGAAGGAAGAAAGGTCTTCCTAAGGTGTTTCCTACTTTGCTCCCTTGGGTCAAAGGAGTTAGGAATTCTAGGACGAGATCTAGCTTAGTCTAGTCCCTATTGTTTTGTCCTTTGTTTGCAGTGGGGCTGCCTCTTGTTTAAGGGTTCGGGCCCTTTCAAAATCTTGTTCTATTTCCTAGTTTCACAGCCTATGAAACTCGCTTTGTTCACCTTTTTTGGCTTTTATTCATGGGTTCAGGCCCTTCCTGGTTACTTCAATAAAAAAACCTAGTATACAAAACAACTTCTTTTGAAAATAAATAATTTCCCCATTTCTTTAAACCTTGCACAATTGCATAGCTCATTTTTTATCATAGACATAATATTTCTTCTTTGAATCATTTAATTTCTCACCATAGTATGTAATAGGTCTTCCTTCTTGACTCAAAGTAGCTCTAATTGTAATCTCACTTGCATCATAGTCAACTTGAAACAACTTGTTAAAAGATCTAGTAAAGTGAACATAGTTTGTTACGTTACTTTCCTCTTCATAATTCAAAAAAATTACTAGCTATGACAATCCACTTTAATTTCTTCTTATTTATCCTCATAGTTTTAGTAATTGGTACACATATCTTACTAAATGTTTTAATAAATTTTCTATAAAAACATGTGATACCATGAAAAGATCAGATTTGAGAAATACTCATAGGTGTAGGCCACTCTTTCATTGCATTAACATTATTTGATTCTATTTTTATTCCATAAATAGAAATAATAAATCCCAAGTATAGCAATTCCTCCTTCATGAATCTCTATTTCTTCACATGCATTAAAATTTCTCCTCTTAATCTTTGTAATACTAATATAATATGTTCCAAGTGTTTTTCTTTACTCTTACTAAAAATTAGAGGGTTGAATCCAAATATACAACAATAAATTTACCAAGATATTGTTTCAATACCCCACTCATGAGCCTCATAAAAATACTAGGTGATTTATCAACTGAAATGGCATAACCAACTATTGATACAAACCTTCTTTTGTATAAAATGTAATTATCCACAAATCTCCACTAATTCTAATACCATGATGTCCACTCTTTAAATCTATCTTTCTAGGGTACTTTGTGTCACTCAAACATTCCATGAGATCATCCATCCTTCACAAAAAAATCTATACCTAATAGTAATCTTGTTTAATATTTTTGAGTCTATAGACTTCTCCATTCTAGTCATTTCTTAGGTGCTAAAACATCTAATACTATAAATGGAGTTAAAAAATTTCTTTTATCAATCTTTTATTAAAAAATTCATCCATTTGTCTATTCAATTCTACATTTTTAGCTAGCGTTAATATTTGAGCTACTTTGTTATGTAAACTTGGTCTAGGAATCAAATGCATATGATAACTTATGCTTCTCATTATTGGTAACCCCTTTAGGTAGATTCCTAGAAATAGTATCATTATATTGTGTCAACAACTTAGAAATCTCAAGATGTAGTGTCTCTTTCTACATGTATACACTTAAGAACATGAACAAAACAGATTATCCCCTTCTTCAAAATCTTTTAAAAATGTCTTATCATTGCATAACAATACTCTAGAAAGACTATTCACTCTTTCACCTTCTTCTTTGAAGGATATTAGCACATGCTTCATCCCACCCTTTATCAACCTATATGTATTTTCTCTACCATCTCGTATATATTTTATATCAAACAACCATGGTCTACCAAAGCAAAAATATGACAAACATTCATTTGCATGATATTACACAAAATTTTATCTTCATATACCCCAATCTTAAATTTCACAAGATATTGTTTACTAATGATCATTTTGTAGTTAAGAGACTCTATAAGGATTAGGATGTTATGCCCATTTTCAAGTTCATATTTTAACCATTTTACTTGAAACTAAATTATTAGTACCATCACTATTAATGATTATCTCACAACATTTATCTTTAGAATTGCACATAGTCCTAAAAAACTTTTCCTTTGCACAAGATCATTCAAATCTTTCATAGGCTTCCAAAATTTTCTTTTCATCAATAGTGACTTAGCTTTCTTTAGCACATTTACCTTTTCATGTGGTGATACTTCATCAACATGAATTATTCTTGTGGTTCTCTAAAATATTTTGTCATATATTCCTTGTGACTGAGTGCATTCAAATGATTAGTGGCCTTTAGTACCACATTTGAAACAAGTTACACTAAAGAATTTTCTACTTCTTATATATCTTGCTCCACAAGTCTACCATGTCTTCCTTCATCAACACAATCAAATCTACCTTTATTTATCTACTAATGATTAGATCTATCTTTGCCATATCTTTCAAGATCTTCTTTTGTTTCTAGATCATAATTACATCCTTCTCTACCCAAGTGACTTGATATCTTTGTATTGGCAATCTATTACCTCTTCCTTGATTTCTCTATTTATTCTATAAAACCTATGGTTAAACTAATATTCATCCTTAACAACCAATAAGTATATTTCCTCAATAGATTGCATATTCAACATACTAAGCTCTTCTTGAATAGATCCTCTTAATCAAATTATATATCTTGCTACTTTCTCTTGATTTTCTTCATGGTGACCTATTTTTTTTATAAATCTATAATATTCTTTCATATAATCTTTCATAGTCATAACTTTCTACCTCAATTTTTATAAGTTTTTCAATAACTCCATTTAATAATCTATAGGAGTAAAATTAGATTTTCTTTTATACACCATTATATCCCATTTCTCAGTACTAGGGTTTTCTTTTTCTATTTCTTTGTAACTGAATTTATTTTTACCATATACTATTATGACCTTTTAACTTAGTCTTAAAAAACTTTACTCTATTAAGATCAACAATATCTTCATACTCAAAATGTACTTATAGATCAATTATCCAATCAATCAACTCTTTAGGATTCAAACTACTAACATAATTAGGAATGGTAAAAGTAGATATTCTCTTACCCATACAAGAAATAACCATTGACATTATTATTTTTCATTTCCTTCTCCTATATATCAATATTTACATTTGATCAACTAAGTTATTGTTCATCCTTGCTTTCATCAAATTTACGTTAGGATCTCTTCTATGGTCTTCTTCAACAACTTCTAATCTTATTTGATAATTCTTGTCATATTAAGCATTTAATTAATCCATTCAACATCTCTTTTATGGTCTTCTTCAATATATCTAATCTTATTTGATAATTCTCGTCATATTAAGCATTTAATTAATCCATTCAACATCTCTTCTATGGTCTTCTTCAACATATCTAATCTTATTTGATAATTCTCATCATATTAAGCATTTAAGTAATCCATTCAACAATATATATAGGAGGAATTTTTTATATAAGTGGAGAACCACCCATACGAGGACATATATTAAAGAAAAGAACAAGTTACAAGAACGAAGAGGGGAGGGAAAGGCCTCAACCCAAAAAATCCATACAAAAAATGATCGGAAAAAACATAGTTGTTGTCAAAAGAAACATCCTCAGAAGAGTTTACCAACGGACACTTGCTGACAAGATCAAGGGGGAACAATCATAAAGTAACATCAATGCTTTAATGAGTTCTTCAGGAGTCTGCCCATTATGGGGTAAGTAAAGGGCATGAAATTTCCCAATAAAATATCCGTCAAAGGATCTGCAAGTGTGGTAAGCATTAAAAACAAGATTTGAATTTTGAAAATTTCCCGATTGCTCCCTAGCTGTCATTGGAGAGCAAGCATGCACCATAGAGATTCATAAATGTTGTGCCTGAAAAATGATAGAGAAGTTAACAGAGAGGACGAGTGAGACTCCAATTCCTCGGACAACATATGGCCATTGGGGAGATCTTTCTTCAGGTCACTCACATGAGTGCAAAGAACAGAGATCTCCTGCTATACTCCCTCCATACTGGCAGGGAAACAAAATAGTGGTTGTCATAGGAGCTAAAAGAGGGACCCCCGCGGCCAAAAGAAGGGCCGATAGAAACGAAAAAATCTGCAGTGGCCATCGAAGTCTCAGAAATAAATAAAGTCATGCCAAATACATGGTTTTTAGATCACCCTAGAGTATTAAAAGATATGATAATAATACATTCTTGATGGAGTCTCACCCCATCACCATGGTTTGTAGGGCGATCCTTAGGACACATGAAACCTTTCGTCTCAACATTTTATAATGGGAAGAAGTGCCTTGGTCTTGATCTATCGATCAAGAAATTTATCCTAAAAACATCTCCCTCCTCCTAACACTGGGCACTGCAATTACATCGAACAAAAATACAGAAGAAAACTTCCTGTCTTTCTTCCTGTAGATACGATGCAGGCAAAAATTGTTAGGAAATGAGGTGTCTCAATATTTCCCATAGCATTTATTTGTATTTAATATTTTCCCATGGTCAATTATTATTTTTATTGAGCTCCAAAATAATGTAGGGGCGTTTGAATTCTTAATTGGCACTTTTGCCACATGTCGATGCCTTGAAAATTGAAATATTAGTTGTCAAAAGATGCCCACATGATAGTATATCATGGAAGGACTATTGTTAGAGGTATTATGACAGATTCTATGACAAGTGTGAGGGTCAAAAATAGGGGAGAACATTTTGGACGTGAGAACTTATTTTTAGACTAGAATCTTGGTTGAGAAGTTAAGCACATGGTTTTGTAAAACCACAGTTGGTTTCTTGTATAGCCAGAAGTCTATAAATTGGACGCTTGAAGATAAGTTTGTGAGAGGAAATTTTTATGCAGGGTTATGCTGTCAGTTTTTCTTCCAGAGGCTTTAAGACTACAAGTGTATTGTAACATGGTTGTTGTTGCAGATTAATACATTGGTTTGATGCTTTGGAGTATGGGGTTTTTTACCCAAAAGGGTTTTCCCCACGTATATTGGTTTCTCTTCTCTTATGTCTATCTTTCTTCTATTCTTCTTGTTTCGTGTTCTTAAAGTGTTAAATTTACATGTTATTATGCTGCTGAAATTTCTATTGTTAGAGGTATTATGACAGATTCTATGACAACTGTAAGGGTCAAAAATAGGGGAGAACATTTTGGACGTGAGAACTTATTTTTAGACTGGAATCTTGGTTGAGAAGTTAAGCACATGGTTTTGTAAAACCATAGTTGGTTTCTTGTATAGCCAGAAGTCTATAAATTGGACGCTTGAAGATAAGTTTGTGAGAGAAGATTTTTATGCAGGGTTATGCTGTCAGTTTTTCTTCCAGAGGAGCAAGATGCAAATCTCCATGTTAAGGCTTTGAGACTGCAAGTGTATTGTAACATGGTTGTTGTTGCAGATTAATACATTGGTTTGATGCTTTGGAGTATGGGGTGTTTTACCCAAAAGGGTTTTCCCCACGTATATTGGTTTCTCTTCTCTTATGTCTATCTTTCTTCTATTCTTCTTGTTTCGTGTTCTTAAAGTGTTAAATTTACATGCTATTATGCTGCTGAAATTTATTTAGATTTGTAAGCTACATTATCTTTCCTCTAAGGATTAATGAGATGGGAAATCAACTATGTCTATTTCCGTTTTAAAGGCATAGTAGTGTGTCCTTGCATCAAGTTATTGAATATATGTTTAAGTAAAATATAGGATGTTGTAAGGTGCATGTTGGGTTCCTCTTTCCCTTTCAATTGACATTAGAGCTATGGTGGTTCCATGGTTGCATGAGATTGCATGTGTTGGTTCCATGGTGTTTAAGGTTCTAGGTATTTCTTCTGTTGTGATTTCTTAGCTTAGAAAGCTTGAGGGAATATATAGGAACGAATTGGATGATTATTAATCCTTGTTTGAGTGGAAGTCTTGCAGCTGATCTTGTTTTTAGGGTACAGTAGGCATTTGAAGGATGGAAAAGATGGAGTATAATGGAGTTGATCATGTGGTTACATTTAATATGATATTGATCTGGAGCTCCTGGTTGATAGTATGTAATAACCCTCATGCATGGTGGTTATGTTCTTTCATTCTATGATCATTTGCAGCAAAGTATTCGTGTTGGGTGTATGTTCTTGGCTCCCTGATCACAAGGAGAAACTTGGGTTGTCATGACTATGGTTTAATGTGCTTATGTTGGGTGCTTGGTTTTAGTCCTTGGCATTGGAAGGCATTATTTTGTTAACCTTGAATGCATGTAGGCTATGGAGCTAATCATTGAATGATCTGGAAGCTTTTGGAACAACCTAGCTCCTCTGTATGCTTATACATGGTGGTTGTGGAGTTGGCCTACAAGTGGACTTGAAGTTCATGGACCTCTACTTCATTTTGGTTGGTTGCACTTGCATGTCTCAATTTCATATTGATTTGATCTATGGGTTTTGTAGATTTTCTGTTCAAAATCTATGGTTATGCTTATCTGTGTTATTCCATTATTCTGGTTTAACTATTTTGGTGGTTTTCAGACTTGTGGGTCTTCCAGATGATAAGTGGATATGGATTTGCATGTATGTCAGTGACATGGTGGTTTTGCAGGTTTTACATTGTTAATCAAAACTTGTGGTTTTGTAGATCTGCGAACAAACTATTTTTCAAATTATGATTCCTTGGGGGTGTTTTTGGATGTAATATAGTTACAGGTTTGCATGTATGCTTCATGCATTGTGTGAGGAGGTTTGTAGCTTTCTTAGTGTGGAGATGTTGGTATGTGATTAGTCAGTCATCATTTCTACAGTATATGCTTGATGGGTTCATTGACTATGGTTATTCATATGTGGACTTGTTTGGCAAATCAAATCTAGTGATGATTTGGTGTTTGAGTCTTGAAGTCTACAGGTTGTCTTCTTTGATATCTTAGTTTGCAGGTTACTAATGATGAGTTTGCATGTTACATTTGTTTTGGATCTTTGAGTTATGTTGTTTGTGGATTAGCTACCCATTAGCTGCAGTGGGATGACTCAAATGTGGACTGTCTTTATCCACAAGATTGATTCAGTGCTTATGCAGACTTTGTTAGTTGGCCTTGTCTGTGGTCATTTGTGCATTGGCATGTTGCATTGAGATAAGAGAATGGATGATTAGAGTGCTTGGATAGTCATTTATTGGGACTTATAGCATATTTATCATGTCATGGATAGCTTGGTTACACAGTTTAGTGTGAGCTTTTGATAGTGATAGTTTTATCTTCTTGACTTGGAGATCTTGGTTCTACTTTATTCTTTGTGTTGCTGGTATTGCACAGGTTAATTATTAGATTGTGTTAGAGCCATGGATGATCTTCATTAAGAGGATGGTTATCATAATGCCTTGATAAGATTAGTATCATAGTTTCAGTGGGAGCTTCGGCAATGATGTGGATCTATCACTTGGTGATAGATGATCTTCTATAGTGGTTGTAGGTGTCATGGTAAGGCTTTTGGATTATGATTCTTATATGCTATGAAATTATTTTGACATCTTGAGTTTCATTATTAGGGGATGGTTATCTTCATGTGATTGGAGATGGTATTGTACCATGATGGATTCTTATTTCTAATATTGGATTTTTGGCATGATGGTGCCCATTTGGCAAGATATGTTCATTGGAGCAAGTAGTGATCTCCTAGGAGGAGATGTTAGATCATGATGTCATGTGTGTTCCTAGATTTTGCGGACATGCGGTAGGAGCTTTGATAGTGGTTTGGTGAAGTTCTCTTTGGTTTTGAGTATTAATCATTTTCTTGAAGCTTCATGATTTTGCAAGATGCATTTGAAGTTGGCATGTATTGGATGATGGATGCTCATGGATACTAGAGAGAGTTGAGGTGAGGCTAGAGATCTCTTATTGTGGGGATCATGTGTTGGAATGATGAAATTTCAGTAGAAAGACTGAGGAGCCTTCACTTGTTATGGACATGAGTTCATGTTTGAACTTGAGAGGAGATTGTTCTTGGAGAGAGTCTATGAGACTCATTGTATCTTAGTGGATCATTCGCATTCCCCACTCTCAGTTCACTCGGCAGAAAATGATCTGATAGGAATTGCCCATGTTATTTCAAATTCATCTTGTTTTATGCTTTGATTTCTCATGGATATGGATCTTGAGCTATAGTTTCTAGTTCCGAAGGGTTCATTTGAGGAATACTTGGCATGGTTATCTCCTTAGGTATATGGTTTGATTTATCAGAAGTTTTGGAGATGTTAGTGGGCTATATTCCTATTTTTGGAATGGATTTTTTCTTTGAGTTTGATCTTCTTTGGTTAGAAAAGCTTACATCCATTTTTTGTTATATGAGATTAATATGTTTTGTTTAATCTTTTGAGATTGAACGTTTGGGAGTTGGTAAGGCTTTTTAGTTGGGGTTTTGTGAAGGAGATCTTACTTGGCACAACTTAGCACTTGGTGGTGTTGGCATAGAGACATGATATGGTTTGTAGTTTCTCTTTATGGTCTCATATTTCTTTCTAGAGGTTCTTATTCATCTAGTATGATCACTAGGTTTGTGGTCATCTACTATTGTTGTACTTTATTTTTTTTTAGCAACAGTATGTGTTCTTTTAATGTATATCATTTGAGATGTGGAGGACATGGGAGAAGTGGAGGAGATCAAAGGTAAGAGAGCGAGCAAAAAACTGTTTGTGGAAGTATGGTCTATTTTGCAGCAGTTGGTTGTAGTTTACAGATCATTGTGATTGTTCTTTGTATTACATGATTTGACTATAAGCCACACTTTTATGTAAGTGTTAACTGGTAGACTTTGTGTTGCTTTGGTTGACATTGCTCATGCAGTTTGATTCCTAGGATGTATGTATGTCTTTGGCAGATTGTTTTCATTGGACTGTAGTATCAAAGGTCTTCAAATTTTTTACACATCAATAGTTTTTGTGTGTTTGTTATCATGGAAGATGGTAACTTTGAGCAGGACAGTGGATTATACAAGGATGAGAGTTGTAGTATGGGTTGGATATGTCATGTGCAAAATTTCTATCAATGGTGGGTTTTTTAGTTGGATGTAAACAACTAGCTGTGGTTGTTGTTATAACTGTTCTGCAGCATTCGTGCTCGATCTTGTTTTGGAGATGTTTGGACTTCAGAGTTATGTTTTCGTAACAGGTTTGAAGTTGGATACATTGATATGTCTATGTAACATTTAGTGTTCCATCATGTTTTTAGAATTCTAATCTTTTTGTCAAGTTGGTGATCACTTGGAAGATGTTACAGGTGCTTCTATAAAGCTCGTGAGCATAGTGCAGTTTAGTTGAGGTAGCATGGTAACCTTGGTTGTTCACAGACTAGTTGTGATTCCCCTGGATCTTGCAAGGTATTCGACAAGTGAGAGAATGTTGGGAAATGAGGTGTCTCAACCTTGCATATTTCCCATAGCATTTATTTGTATTTAATATTTTTCCACGGTCAATTATTATTTTTATTGAGCTCCAAAATAATGTAGGGGCGTTTGAATTCTTAATTGGCACTTTTACCACATGTCAATGCCTTGAAAATTGAAATATTAGTTGTCAAAAGATACCCACATGATAGTATATCATGGAAGGACTATTTTTAGAGGTATTATGACAGATTCTATGACAACTGTAAGGGTCAAAAATAGGGGAGAACATTTTGGACGTGAGAGTTTATTTTTAGACTGGAATCTTGGTTGAGAAGTTAAGCACATGGTTTTGTAAAACCACAGTTGGTTTCTTGTATAGCTAGAAGTCTATAAATTAGAGGCTTGAAGAGAAGTTTGTGAGAGGAGAGTTTTATGCAGGGTTATGCTATCGATTTTTCCTCCAGATGAGCAAGATGCAAATCTCCATGTTAAAGCTTTGAGCCTGCAAATGTATTGTAACATGTTTGTTGTTGCAGATTAATACATTGGTTCGATGCTTTGGAGTGTGAGGTTTTTTACCCGAAGGGGTTTTCCCCATGTATATTGGTTTCTCTTCTCTTATGTCTATCTTTCTTCTATTCTTCTTGTTTCATGTTCTTAAAGTGTTAAATTTACATGTTGTTATGCTGTTGAAATTTATTTAGATCTGTAAGCTACATTATCTTTCTTCTAAGGATTAATGAGATGGGAAATCAACTATGTTTGTTTCCGCTTTAAAGGAATAGTAGTATGTGCTTGCATCAAGTTATTGAATATATGTTTAAGTAAAATATAGGATGTTGTAAGGTGCATGCTGGGTTCCTCTTTCCCTTTCAAAAATCCACATAAGTGGACATTTAAGAAAAAGAACCCATTAATAACTCTAAGACACCCCTCAACATCAAGAATATTGCTACACCCTTTTCTGAGATCTGTACATGGACTGAGAAGCTTGCCCTTTCTAGGAATATTAATGTTGGGGTTGTTTCTACCCTAGAACATCACTACAGGGAAGGAAAACCAACTAAGGTTGTACATGGGATCAGAAGATTGCCCTTTCTCCAAGAGATTTCTTATATCCAAAAATCTTTGAAGCTTCCAATCCATACTCACCTTATTCTTGGCAAGTCGCCAATTGTTAGGAGCTTTCTTGCTCCTAACCACTTTAGATAAAATGCTTTAAAAAATTATTAAGAGAGCACACCACTCTCCTCTATCTTAGAATTATTTCTATAATGTCTTGATAACCTTTAGTTGGTTCCCCCTCAAGAAAGGCATTAATATGCTTGTTGGACTTGTTGCCCTAGCTTGGCGTAGTGAAGTCTGATTTCTTGGATGGTTTTGTCTGGGAGATGCTTAACATGATTGGAGTATTTGTAGACAATGCTTCTAGATTAAACTATGTATGAGGAAAAACAATCATACACAGTTTAATCTAGAAGCATTGTCTACAACATCATGGACTGTGGAAAATTAATGACTACTATTGGAGTATTTGTTGTCACCATGCCTTCTTGAGGCACCTCCTCTTCAAAGTTTGAATCTTCTCCAATCTCAGACTGTGGAAATACAAGATGTTTTGGGAATTCATCATCTGAATCATCTTGAAAGGTTGTATCTACCAAAACACCAAAGGCTTCTTCTCCCATGATTTTCTAGATTTCATCTGCTAGGTGAAGAGTTGCTTCTTCTAACAAAACTTGTGTAGCATCCTAGATGTCTATTTGATCCTTTGGAGTTTCTTCTCCTCTGGTATTCAAGGGTTCTGAAGGAAAATCTTCTTTAGTATGGAGATCAACTTGTAGGAATATTTCTTGCAGTACCCTATCCTCCACCTCTTGTTTAGAAGAGAGTTCCTCCCCTTTATTAGACAAAACATCATCTAGCATTGCTCTCTGGGAATTGTCTAAAAAATCTTCTAAAGAAGAAGAAGGATGATATTCAAAATCCAAGTTTTTTTACTCTTCTAAAATTGTGACTATCGTTGTAACCATCTATGTCCATTTCTTCCCCACCTGAGAGGGTCCCTTGTAGGTCTATCAATATATCCAATTCCTAATCAGTCTTGATGGGAAGATATTTTTTGGTCATCAATTCTAGACAGTGACCTTCTTTATCCTTTTCCTTTGCTAATATCTCCCTGCTAGGCATGGTGCTTAAGAGTTCTAGCCCTTCTCTAGCAATCCCACCTTCCATAGTATTATTCAAGTCTATGGAGATTTCTTGGCTTGTCTCACTGGGAGAAAGGTTCACCGGTGGTTCTTGAAAAGAGATATTTTTGTGCTTGCCTTGAAGATGGGATCTGAGATGCAGTCATGATGTCCAAGACCCCCACAAATTATGCATATGGATTCACAAATCTCATAGCAAATTTCTTGCTCCCATTCTCTTATAGAAGTTTATAGTTTGATGTTTTTTGGGAAGCCCTTCTTAATATCCAGGAGGATACAAATCCTGATACCATCCTCTACCGCTAATGATTGATACTCCTCCATGGATTTGAAGACACCAATAGAATCCACAATAAACTTCAAGATTGTCTCCTCTCTATATTCTAGAGGTAAGTTTTTTAAATTTATCTAGGAAAGTGCATGAGATATCACCAAATTTGATGTTCTGAAGTTGACTTGCTAGGGCTGTAGATAAACTTTAATTCCTTCATAAAACTAGGTGTTCTTCTGAAAAACTAATTCTCTGTCTTTTTCATTCTTAAAATGACCATGAAAAAACCCTCATCAAGCATAATAGTTTCCTCATTCTCTGGTTGGTTCATTTTGATCCATGTATACAAATCATTCTTAGAGGAGGATCTCTTCCAAGGTTTACCTATAAGTGTTCTCTCCATGAGTTTGGCCTTTTTGTTGCCAAGTATCTCCTCTGGTATGCTAACTTGAAGCTCTAAATTCTTAGGTATTTCCTCCCTACTAAGAGAGGTTTTTTGACATGATATTCCTTTGTACCATCTTTGAGAAAGGATATTTGTGATGCCTTTTTTGAAGAACCACCTATGATCTCCAATCTCGCCTAGAGTATATTTTCTTCCTGTTGGTAGAGATCTTCTCTTTGCCATACCGCCTGGCCTGGAATGCTCTGTTTGAAGGGAGTGAGTGGCATCTAGAGCTTCACGAAATAGACACACGAGACTTCTTTCTCTTTATTCAAGTTGTGTTTAGATTCATTTTCATCTATCTCAATTCAAAGTGTGTCTATTGGCATAGGGGTGTCTAAAAAACTAGATAGTAGAAAACTAGATAGGACCCTAGTGTAGTTGTAGTGGAAATTTCCCTTGGTTATTGTATTATAATACAAGCGTAACTTTTCCTTATCTACATTGTAATTGCATGAAATACATTCCACCAAGATGGAAACATAACTAAATGGGAAATGGCATGGGTATGCCAATGCCACCATTACAAAATTTTAAAGCCACAATAATTATTACAAGATAAATAAGGCACCACACCATTAATGGAATTGTTCATGAAAGCTACCATGTTGTGGATGTGAAAAGGGTGAACACCTAAAGAGATATAAAATAAATTTTCTTACTCCACAAGATTAAAAAAAGTCTAGACTAGGTCCATTTTGTGAAGAGAGATTATAGGTTATGATTTTACAATTGTATAAAGTATTGACTCTTTTGGAGAAGAGTGTGTTATGTGATTTCATTTTTAAAGAGTAAATGTGATATATAATGTAAAATTATTAAAACCTAAGATGAAATAATATATAGTTTTCTCCTATTCTAGTGCAATGAGGGTGCTGACATCTATATGAGCATGTAATCTTAGTAGAGTTAAAATCCACATGCAATTAAATAAAAAATACTTTAATATAATTATAATTTTTAAATTTAACTATATTAGTAAAAATAAAAGCATTATTATAATGAAGTGTTAAAAATTAGAGGATGTGGCATTTATTGATTGCTCTAGTGGCATCATTTTTGAATATTGCATTTCAAATCTCATTATTTGTACGTCCATATCGACTTATGGTTTGTCACAACTCAATATCTTGAAAACTAATATAAAAAAAATAATATTCATTTAAAATATAAAATGGTTTACACATAAGAAATAGATGATAAGATTTGTAAATCCACTAGTGACTGGAGGATGCATTTTCTTTAAACTAAGACAATGGAGGAAGCATTTTCCTTAAACTAAGATAGTGGAGGAAGCATTGTCCTTAAACTAAGACAGTGGAGGAGGCAGTAGCATTAAACAAAGAGAGTGGAGGATCATGGATTTTTCTATAAATTTGATGGAGATAGCAAAGGGAGGACACACACTTGGGTTTTAGAGGCATGGCTGGAGCATTCTGGAGGATGTTGGCAAAGGTCCTGGAATCTATCTTTACACATGCCAGTCGCATCTACTTGTAAGTTTTCTAAAGTCTTGTCAAACCCCATTTTGAACATATCCTGCAATTATTTCTTTCCGTTAAATGAGATCTCTCTGGTATTCGGTTAAACAGTTCATGTGCCTAGTCTATGCTTCTATATATTTGCATTAGAAAATTATCTTCCATTATGCTAGGACGGGTGTCCATTCCCTGTTCCACAACTTCATTTTGTGCGCAGGCAGGGAGGACGTCAATAAAGGTGTGGAATTAGACTTCAAGCCTGCCAATTGTATTTGCTTGAAGATTTGTTTTAAAGCCTTTTCATCAAATTGATTTTGTGCATATCTTGTAGCCCACGTACTCTAACTATACTCCCATGATTTGCATACTGGACCACCAGAGCATTTCCAATCCTAACATCTGACAAAAATTCCCTTATCTTTATGCTTTGATAGACGGCCATACCCTGTTCCTAAGCGCCCATTTAAAAGATTGTGAAATTTGGCTTTACGCCTACCTATATTGCATTTGCCTGAAAGTTTCAAAAGCCTTTTCAACTTTATGCATATCCTGCAATTCAATTTGATGACATCTCTTTGAGGCATTCTATCAAACAGTTCATGTTCTTTGTCTGCAATTCACGTTTTGCATACATGTCTACCTGAGCATTTCAAATTATGTTAACTGACAAATATCCCCAACCATTAGCAATTATGCTATGGAGGATGTCCATACCCTGGTCAAAATCTTCCATTCTGGCATGGGTAGGGAGGGTGCTGGCAATTTTGTGTCGAACCTGCAATCATTGCATTCCACGTGATGACATTTCTTTGAGGGATTCTGTCAAACAGTGGACGTGCCTTGTCTGTGATCCATACCCTGTTTCTAAGCACCCATTTGGTACAGACAGGGAGAACGTTGGAAAAGGTTGTGGACTTGGGTTTATTGCTGAGAATTGCAATTGCCTGAAAGTTTTTTTTTTACCGTATTGAAACAAATCCGCTTTGTGCATATCCTGAACCCATTAGACCATATTTCTTTTAGGCATTTTGTCAAACAGTTCATGTGCTTTGGGCATGCTCTGTACCGGGGTAATTGCAACTGTAACATCTGATGAAAATTGTCCTCCCTTTATTCCTTGATGTATATCCATGCTCTGTTCCAAAGCTCTCACGTAAAAGCATATGATTAGTTTAATGTTATGTTATTTGATGGAATTTGGCTTTATGACCACCGATTTCATTTGCCTGAAAGCTTTTAAAGATTTTTCATTCAATCCATTTTGTGTAGATCGTATAATCATTTCATTCCATGAGGTGGCATTCTTTGAAGGATTTAGTCAAAATAGATGATCTACCTTGTCTGAGCTTTTCCAACTAACTATATCCTTAATTATTATCAAATTAGACTGAGATGTTTTGGTCAATAATAGTATTGCATTACTTGATTTATGATTTAAAAATTTACAATATTGTTAAGCGCTTAGGTTATTATTCATGGCAAATATATATTGGTTATCAACCTTGCATAAGTATAGTACTTGTAAGTCATCAATTCATCTCTAATAATATTGTTTATTAAATGAATAATCACGTGTACATTATTCGTATTGAATTGAAAAAATTAACCCTCTTGAACTTAAGTGACTCATGTCCAATTTTAACAAATATATATGTATGTAATTTCAAATTTCATGGTGTCAAATGTGCAAAATGGTGGATGTATTCCATACATATAGTAATTGGGATGAACCAACTTGAAGGTTTGCATTTGTTGTTTAACATAAGGGATGCATCGAAGATAATTAAAAGAATAAGGTCAAGATATCCAAATTTGAGTAAACTAGATGGATGGTTATTGGTTTTAAAATACTTAATGATGTTCATCAAAGATGTTAATTGGGTAAAAATTATATAGTTAAGCTAGATTTAAGCTTAAGTTAATAAACTTTATAATCAAAGTTCACTTTGATGACCAACAAATCAACATGTTCAACTACAACTTCGTCATAATATTGGGGAAAAGGAACTCTATAAGGAAGTCAGACCTATGATATTATAAAAGTGTATTCAAGGATTACGAATAGAGAAGAAATTAAGAACTATTACATAACACCTTATCTTGCTAGATAGTAATGTGACAAAGGTCTTGTTCTACCTTCTATACCATCCACTTAAATGATATTATATAGCATGTAATAACAAAGTGTGAATGATCTCAATATATTAATTAAGTAATTACAAGTATATGACATTGTGTATAAATATGTTAAGCTATAGTTTTCAACTAGCATAATAAGTGATGTTATATCACAATTATCCTTGTTATAGGATTGAAGTAAGAATCATAACTAGAAATACACCATGATTATATAAGTAATTGTCAAACTTTATGGGTATAGATTTAAAACATAGCGATTTGGAACAACTTCAAAGATTTGTCCAATATGACTTATGGAAAGAAGTAAAGCTAGCGTGTTAACATTTAGAAAAGTTTTAGTTGAGAAACTTATTGAGATTCAAATATCTTAAGTTCTTATCCAAGTAAGTCAAATGCTTTTGCAAGAAATTGCTCCTCATACTATACTATTGGACAATGTTTATTAATTCTTGGTCTTCTACAAAAATCATTATGTACTTGATTGATTAAGTGTTTTTCTAGTATTATGCTTTTGGATCAATTAAGTTAAAGAAAAGTATTGTTATGAGTTCGCATATTATAAATGTGGTCAAAGTTGACCAATCAAGTTGTATAGATGTTTTATGATCCATAAGTAGTTCAATCATAAAAATGATATTTCCAGTAATGATTGTTATAATTGATGCATGTTTGTTAACAATGGAATTAACCAGTTTTATTAAAGTTAGTAAACCCCTTGTTGAGATAACTGTCTTAATTTACAACTTTCATTAAGTCCTCGTTGGTTCCAATGAATTGTATCAATTCTTTACTTGTATGAGGAAATAAGTTTCCCTTGTTTCTCTCAAGACTAAATCCTTATGTGCATTATTGATAGAATATTCCTTCTAAGTTATGAATGGATGACATTGAACATTTCTAGTACTATTTATTTCGCATAAATAAAGTGATCAAGCATAATTTTTGTACTTAACTTGCATCAAGATTCAATGAAGTATCTTTCCTTTACCAATTTATTTATTAGTTTTAATGCAAGTTTTACATTTCTACTTAGCTAGGTAAACTTGTAAAGAAACATCCAAACTCAAACAAATCGCAGTGTTCGGTATTTACGGTACCTCTGGGTCACGTTTACGGGTAATACCATCACGTTGAACCAAGTACCTTGCGCCTAACATAGCTACAACAATGACGTCTGGGCACCATCCCTCTAAATCGTCGGGGAGTAATAAGGAACATGTCGAAGTTAAATCCGTAGGAAGGGAAAATCTCCTTAGATATCTCATTAAAAAGATTAACTAAAAAGAGAGGATGAGTCTATTAAACTAATGATTACCATGATGCTCATTTGGAAAACACTCCAAGCATATTATCAGAAAATAGGGTTTATTGATACGTGGGTATAGATCGAGGAGGACATGTGAAATGTCAGATAGGGCAACTAGGCCGATCTAGATACGCTATCTATCATATGCTTTCACCTTGCCCTTGCAGATTGTGGTGAAAGTACTAGGGAATCAGGAACAGACTTAGTCATGATAATTATCTAATTTGGCTTGGGGAAGCAAATTAGCTTTCATGGGTAGATACCTTATAGGGATTCCTCCGCACTAGGACTAACTGACAAACACCCCTTTAGGTGTTTGTGGTAGTGGACTAACTTCCGTCCCTGTTTCACCGAGTGGGTGGCAGTCGACGAAGAACTGTCTGGCGCAGGGAAGATCCCTAGAAAGGGCTGGGTACCCGCTCACAATTACATCAAACATAGTGCAAAATAGAACTACATGTTCGCATTCCCCGCGTTAGTCACATCCTAAGGAGGGGGCCTTGATCTTGTGGATACAGGGTATGTAGGCAATCTGGACAGCGAAGGATGCCCCCAGTACTCAGGTCCCCTGGATGTAGGGTGTCCTACAATTAGCATCGTGATCTTAATTCTCTGAGTAGTGATTACTGATTTGTGTTAACATGAGATTGTTAAGTTAATTTTATGCAGATAATAAGGATACAGTTACTAGAGGAGAAGCAAGCTATCGAAAAAGAATGCAGGATGTAATGCATGACTTAAGGTATGAACTGATCCGTTGTGCTACATAATGCCCCTTCTCTCGTAATGTACTCTCTCTTAACTAGATTTAAAATTGGTGATCGTTTAAGAACCTGATGATTCTAGGAAACTAAATTTCAAGTTTCATCGCATTGCTATAGCATACATTAAGCACTTCTGGAAGAATTTAACATTTCCTACATCTGCTAGATCAAAAATTTTATTCCTCAGTATTTTTGAAATCAGAGTTTAATGTTATTTGATTTAGGATGAATTGGGTCCTTACATGGTTTATGCTATCTTTGGCAACCATTTGTTGGCCACTGTTTCCATCTCTGCCCAATCTGGGCCTCGCTCTATACTTCATACTTTTTATCATTGCATTTAGTATGGGTGCTTTGCACCTTTTTTCTTAAAAAATAAAAAAAAAAATAGAGAATGTGGCGGTAAATAGGGATAACATGCTAATATAAATAATAAATAAGAGATAAGCCTTCATCAATGCACATAGAAGATATACTAGAATATAAACAAGCACATTCATTAAGATACACATTTTTTTACATGTTATATGCTCCAAGCATCATGATAAAATCATACCTAAATTTCAATGATCTAGATGTATATACATGATGTTTGTTAAACTATGAAGGTAAAAAAACTATGGTGAAATTTAAAACAATTTATCTTCCATCACCTTTTGATGGTTTAGTTGTAGAAAATTTAAATGTTAGTCTAATCAAGATCATAGATTTCTATGTTATACCTATAAGCACTAAAAATGTGCATGGGCTTGCACAAAGACCCTATGATTAATTGTAATCCTAATCATGTACAAGGAAGCGTGAATAAAATGCCCTTCCAACAATGCTCTTCTTAGTGACATGTGGATGTAATTTCTTGGTTCATCGATTCTTCACAATGCTAACTTTTCTTCACTTTCCCCTTTGTCAAAATTTCTTCTTTTACATTCTTGTCAACCTTTCTTACATAGCTAATTTTCATCATAACATAGTATTTTCACCTTTCCTATACATGTTTCATGTGTGTCCACCCTTTAGAGGCCTCTAAATGATCTCCCAAACCAAACCCATCTTTTAGAATTCTCACATCTTTAATCATTTCTAGATCTCCCCCTATTATTTCTAGATATCCCCTGGGTGACCCTACTGGTAAAAGGGGGGGTCCTATTTAATTCATCTATCTGACCTATTTCAATAAGTGAATTGCATCTTTAACCCTCCAAGACCATTCTCCATCCTTCAATTTTCACCCAGAAGCCTTATTTTTTTGGTTGCCCATTGGTCTCCCCTAAGTGACCCATGGGCAACCTTATCATGTTTTTTAATTTGTGTTTCCCATCAATCCGAGCCCCAAAAGGCCTGTTTTTGCTCAATTTTGCATGCATTTTCTACCCTAAGATAGACTAAACTATTCTTAGCCCATCCATCACCCTCAATCATGCATAATTAACTCTTTTGATCTTTTCTTATCATCTCTTCAACTCATGCTAACTCCATTTTCTCAGGTTGTGATAAGCTTTCATAGCTTCATCACTCGTCAATTAGCATGGTCTTCTCTTCAATCAAACTTGCTAACTCTCCAATCAAGAGAGTTAATTCCCCAATCATGCCCACCTATCATGAACCATTCCATCATATAAATACCTCCTTCCTCTAAGCATTAGGGGAGGAAAATTTCATAGTTGCAACCATTCATAAGCATGTTGTTTTCTCTCCATTAGCATCCTTGATGCTCACGCATGATGCATTTTCCTTTTCATTTCTCTTCAGAATTTATTCTTAAATCTCCTCAATGCATGCTTATGCTCTCATTTTCTCAAGCCAATGCTATAATGCCCAATTAACACTCTCACATAGTGCTCATAGCTTTCTCAAGCTCAAGTCAATATCAATAATTTTCTCTCTTCACACTTGATGCCAAGAGGAGGACCTTGTTGCTACACAAGGATGGAGAGGTTGCCGGAAACAAAGGATTCTTGAGGGTAGTGTGAAGACTCATGCGTCAACCATATTTCAAGTTCTTTCAATTATTTTTTTAGGAATTAGATCACAACATTTCTCTTGAGGAAAGTAATTTATCATTGCTTTAATCTTGATAGGAATTGTTAGCATAGCTTCATTTCTTGGCACTAGATTACTTGTTTATTTCTTTCAATAGATTAGACTATCATTTGATTTCCTTAGAGTAGAATTTCAAAAAGAATTTTGTAAAAACACAAAAACATAGATAAACTTGCATCAAAGAAACTCATCTAGACTTGCATCCATATTTCCTTTTGTAGTAATTAGATGATCTTTACTTATTGAGAAAATAAAAAAAATGATTGCATTCCTATAGTTGCATACATTTAAAAACACTGGTCAAAAAATTATGAAAACTTAGAACAATGTTATCCTCAAAATTAGTTGTGCTCATTTGTAGGATGACCCCTATGAAACTTGTTTGTTTTATAGCCTACAACTCTAAGTACACAAATCAAGGAAAATCTTCTTGCCCTCGTGCATGGTCCTCTAGCCCTGGAGAATCTATTTGAGTATCTTCTCATCTTAGTTTGTCATAATTTGCAAAAATTGAACAAGTAAGCAGACTTGTCAAACTAGTGAGTTCGATAGTTTTCAGGCGTTAGAAATTTTTTGTTTTACATGCATGGGCAGTAAAATTTATTGCCATTGCATGTTGTTAAGTTTCTTGACATGCAAAGGCGGTAAATTTTATTGCCATTGCATGTTTTGTATTGATGTTTCCCTATATGCAGGGGTGGCAAAAATTGCGGCCTGTGCATCTCCTCGTTCACGTTAAGTGCATTTAATACACTTCGTGTTTATGTTTTGTAAAACCTTTTTATTGATTTAAATTGTTTTATTTTTGATTTATACTTTATTCCTTGCCTTCATGATTCATCTAACCCCTTAGGAAGGCCTCAACCCTTCCTCTGGTGCATGAGTTGAACCAAATTTACCATATTCGTGACAAGGGTTTTTGTTGATTTGTCAGCTCTTTCACTGGGTAAGGATTATCCTTATTTCTTTTGTCTTTCCTATTTTTCCTACTTAGGGTTTTATATTATGTTTTTCGTTTGAATCATTTATTTCCCTTTGTTAAAAATTGCTTGATCCAAACTTATAGAGTTTTTATTTTTGTTTCAGTGAAATGTTTTCACTGCTTTGGAGTTGACATTTTACACCTCTTTGTTTAGGGTTTTCATTGTAATATTTTCATTTTGAAAGTTTTTGTTTCTCATTTTTGTTTGAGTGGCAAAAATCACCGATGATTTATTTTTTTGTAAAGATTGTTTATGAATGTAGAGGCGGTGATTATCACTGCTAATACATTCACCCATGTTAGAGTTTTGCTATATGTAAGGGCAACAATTTTTGCCGCCTGTACATAACCTTTAGTATTTTCTCAAAAGCACAGGTGGGCATTTTTACTGCCTATACTTGAAGATGGATTTTCCCTCATATTTATGAGCGGATAAAATCACCACCCATACGTAATACCTAAAATACATCAAAATGTAGGGGCGGCGATTTTTGCCAACCATACATGAAAGTTATACCTCTTGATAAGGAAGGTTGGCGATTTTTGTTGCCTGAGCATGACAAGGTTTTTATCAAACGCCAAGTATCAAATGCATAGGTGGACATTTTTGCCGCCTATAGACTTTGCATAGAATTCACTTCCTACATGCAGGAGAGCCAAAATTTGACACCTTGACACAAAATGTAATATTCTCCACATGTAGAGGCGGCAATTTTTGCCGCCCATGCATCAATGTCCCAAAATTCTTTAACTCTACAGAATTTTCACATCTGTTAAACTTTGCCCACTTTCACTCAGTTCTTCACTTCAATTTCTCTCTAGCCCCTTCAAGCTCATGCTTTTGATCATGATTTCTAATATTGCAGTTTCCTCAAATGCCAATTTTTCCCTAACACTGCAAAATCATGCCTCTTAGTGATGCAGTTGCTTCTACAAGATTGTCAAGTTCTTCTTCTCAACCAAAGGAGTTCATCTTTCAAATGATCGATCCTTTTACAAAGAAAACCAAAGTTATGAAGTACAAATACTAGGGTGTGTTCCCCGTAACTTTAGTCACATCAAATGTAGATGAGATACAAGATACGAAGATTGGCCATGTTGATAAGGCCAAATTTTTAGAAAGAACAAAGAAACAAAATCCTAGTCACTACATGAAGAGGATTGTAGAAAGCAATACCCATTTGGTTGTGTCTTTTATCATAGCAGCCCACAACACTGAGTTTGTTCTCCAAGTAGCTCACTTCTATAATAGTGATAATAGAAAAGTGGCAGATGCACATGGTACCGTGATAATGATGTTGGATGCAGAGTTCATAGACAAAGTTTCATGTGTCCTAGTGCAGAGGAAAGTACAAAGCTAGATTTCACTATTGCTCGGAGGGAGTATGAAAAAGATGTTGAAAAAGTAGGGCCATAAGCACTAAATGGTTGAAAACTGCTAGGTCTAATCTATCTAGATGGCCCAAGAGTTTTTCAAGGAGAATGACTTTGTAGAAGAGGTTAGTGATATGATAACTCTTCTCAGTAGAGTTAGAGGGCTACCTTCTTCTTCCACTTTCCATGAGTGGATGTATCCCTATATCAAAATAATCCTTCAAGGTAGAAAGAATATTTTATAGGGTGAGACGATTAGTAATGCTCTTCATGAGCAATTAACCAAGGTTTCAACCACTTCCAAATTCTATATGACATCTTACTTGGTATATGTAGTTGTACCTATGAGAAGTTTTCCAGGGTTAACCTCAGAAGGAGATCGAAGAGTCATTCCTATGTATTAGCATTACCCCCAATTGACTTTAAAAGGATCTATTCATCACTTGTGGAGGGTGAACGATGCTTTCTCTGTAGTGTTCCTGTGTCTTTTTGATCCCCAACTGGAATAGAAAAGAGTATTAGATGAAGCTTGGGAGGTGGTAAATAGGTTTGATTGTATGTATCTTCAATTTCCAACCTTTACTTATCTGAGGGCTAGTTATTTCTAGGGATATCCCTACATGCTACCCAAGTTCCCTAGTGACAAAATTGTTTTGATGGAGTTATGCCGACAAATGATTGTTGTGCATAATAAGCAGATGGAGCTAAAGAAGCCTGGTTTCAAGTTTCCCATGGAGATTGGCAGGTACTCCATTGCTACTACTACAAAAGCTAAAGCTCTTGACATTGAAATGTAATTGGTGACAATGAACTAGTTCAAGAGGAGAAATCATTTTGACTTTAGGGGAGTGAAGGACAAGATCAAGAGGAAAACTCCATCACATGTCTCAATGGTAGAAGATGTATGGGTTGATCTGAGGACTAGGGAAGAGATCAGAAAATTAGATTATTACAGGTTGACTCTTAGTCAAATTGAGGACTTGAAACTAGCAAATATTCTTGAAGGCATGGCAGATGAAGAGAATATTGTAAGTCCTAGGCATGTGAGTGAAAATGTTGTCAGTTCTCCTTTACCTGTAGTATTATGGTCAAAGAAAAAGTTGACCTCAATAAGGAAAAGGTTTGAACCTATCTTGGCAATTACTAATGTGTGGCTGCAAGGCAAGGGGATTCAATTGAAGTATTTTGCCGCTGGTTCAGAAGAGGAGATCTTGGCTCAAACAAGCAAAAATGATGAAATAAGAACCAAGAATAAAAGTGATGCACCAAGCTCATCTAAGGCTCCTAAGCCTAAGATAAAATTTGTATCAAAAGGTGGAAAAGCTAAAGTAATGGAAGAAGAGCCAAGTGCAGAAGAAATGGAAACAAATTAATAGGCAATTAAAGAGCCTGTTGTTGAAGAGGTGGACATTGAAGAAAGACCTTTAGGAGAAAAAGAGGATGAGTAGGAATTAGAGAAGGAAGCTGAGCAGGAACAACTAGAGGGACCTACCATGTCTCCTCAAGAAGATATCATATCAAAACCTCCAGTTTCTTCTTCCTCTTCCTCTAAACTTGTTTTAGATTCTATACTAGTTGTTTCTAGTACTCTTGTTACTCCTATTGTTATACCATCTTCTGGCTCTACTACACCATCTTCCTCTAGAACACTTTTTGATAGTCCTAAAGTTTCTTTTGATGCAATTTTTGGTTCTTTCAAGTCCCTACCAAGTTTATCCTCTCCTTCATATGATATTGGTGATCAAGAAATTTTAGACCAACTTGTTTTAGGAACTGAGTAAGCTGGTAATGTTAATGTGTCGAGTGCTATTTTCACAAATACTTCTCCAATAATCACTACAACTAGTGTGGGTACAATTCCTTCCATGAAAACAATGGCTTCTAAACCATATTCTAGTGCATCAATGCTTCCTCCATGCCTTTCAGCCTATACTCCAAAGAGGAAAAAGCAAGCCATCTCTCCAGATGACTTTCATTTTTATAAGTTAGCACCTGTTAAATCAAAGACTCAAAAGAAGCCCAAGACTCTTTCTCGGCTACTCAAAGACAAAGGTTACAAGTACGTTAAAATTGCTCAACCACCACCAGATGATACCATCAAGAATTTCAGTATGAGTGATTATTCTATCTCTAGGATTAAACTACAGAAAATTACTCATGAAAGTTCCAAGGCTGATGTTCAGTCAACTCTCAATTCCTTGATTATGAAATTTGATCATGAGAGGAATGAAGGAGCAATACAAGGCAAGAGCTAAGCAACTAGCTACAGTAATATAAGGAAGATCACCTTGTCATCTGAATCAGTGGCACCTAAGGTAATCACTATAGAGGATCCTATTATTCAGAAAGCATAAAAGACTTATGTCAAGGGAAGAGTGGTTGAAGAATATCTTGAAAGAATGCATTATTCACAAGGAGTGTCTCTTCTGACAAGTGCAGTTGAGAAGAAAAGAAAAATGGAAAAGATAAGATCTAAGATGGATGATTTGTTTGATGTAATATCTCAAGACATTGAGTACTTGGATACTAGTCTTGAGAAGTGGATTGATATGAAGAAGATGAAGGTGAAAACTTTGGTATCAATTGGCATTATCTCAAAATGTGAATCTTATGTAGAAACCAAAGAGTCATTGATTCACTGAAGTAATATTTTAAAAGAATTGATCAAAGATTTAGAGAGTACTAGGGAACTGAGTGAAGACAGTGATGTCGATCTTCTACACAAATTGGAGGAACTCTCGTATATGTTGGCAACTGATGATCACCATTTTCTTCCTGCTGATGAGATGGACTAAGAATTTAAGAGTATGGTTCAAAGGGATTTTGAAGAGAAAGCTTTTTCAGTTGCTTCTCTGGATAATCTTTTGGACAATCAATTAACTCTAAATAATCTGAAGTCTAAGTTGGCAAGTCATGAAAAGGAGGCTACTATGGTGAAAGATGCAATATTCAAAGGTTGAGTGGTTTCCAAAAATATTGTTGGTCCTGACAACTTAAAAATGCAAACAGTGCTCACCATGTATGAAGATTTTCTAAAGAAGAATGAGAGTGCAAGTTAATTCATGTTTTCATGCCTTAGTATATTTTTGTAATTTCATATGTACTTTTTTTTAGTTTTGGACATTTTTACATGTACTTTTTCAAGATGCAATTACATGTAAAAACAAGGAAAGTCCCAAATCAATAAGGACTCTTCTTGTTGAATAAGTCAAGTTAGTTGTTTTTTTCCTATTTTTGCTTATTGCCTCTCACTATAAATAGAGAGGGTCTCTTTGTAATTATGGACCTTTTAGTTATTGAAGAAAAAACTCTACCAAAATTGAGAAGCATTTTTGAGACTTTGTGTTCAAGATTGTAAATCAAGATTTTATCAATAATAAGAAAGCAAGTGAGCATTCAAACTTTTTTTTGAGAATCTACTTGTAGTGAATGAGAGATGATCTTATGTATTTTCTCTTGCACCGTCTAATGTAATTGATCAAATAAGTATTGTGAATTCATATAATCTGGGAGGTGATCTAAAGCTAATTTTGGAGTCTTTATGTTGCAACATTGCCTTTGGAATTTATATTCTATGTTCGTGAGTTGAAAATATTAAAAAACTTTGAGCTGTTATTTATTTTCCATATTCATTAAATCTCTTGATAGCGTACAGTGGAGACTTTGGGCTACATTCTACACTACATATTTCTCATTCCAAGTTAGCAAAAGAAATTACGAAAGACTTTGCACTTCTATGAATTTCTAGTTTATTTAATGCTGGTATCATTTTGAATATTCTTATGTTCATTCAATCTTGATATTGGTTATTATTGTTCCAATAAGTAGTTTGTGAGTTTATCATACATTGTAAGGATTAAATTGAAACATCATTTCTGAAAAAAAAAGAGAAATAGATGATATGGCACCATCCACAAGCTAGTTTATAATGTACATAAATCTACTTAAGTACTTGTTGATTGTAGTGAGCAATAAGAAGGGAGCCTCCCCTTTCTGAGAGGATAGATTAAAATCTCATCATACTATGGTTGATATAACCATTTTGCCTTTAGTTAGTTGAAGACAAAATATTCACCCAATAGTTTTTGGCGACTCCTCTAAAGAATGAATACGCATCCAAGAGCCCCATGCTATTGGCTGAAGTATACCGGTCTCATATTGCTTATAATAGGTTGTTGTGTTTTTAAATCTTTGTTAGTTAGTTTGCACTTTCGTTGAACCTAGGTATACCAGAAGTAGAAGAGCACAGGGAATTGTTAATCCTAGTTTTGAGTTAATGCAACAAAATAATTTTAATCTTCTGCCAAAGAGATCTCTTTAGAGTACACTAAGCTTTCCACCTACCAGCGCCAAATCTCTCATACCAACTGAAGCATCAAGTGTTCCTAGAAGTACACCTATCCCACAAGTTTCTAGGTTTGTAATTCTACCTTTCAATTAGTGTACAATGGCTCTTCCTCCTCCTGCCAGTCCATGGGGAAATGCTTTTAGGCCTTTAAATCTTACCCTACCATTGCATGATCTTCCCCGTAGCTCAAGAAAAAAATTTCCAAATTTTTACGGTGATGGAAAAGTTCACCCTGATGAACATATTGTAGCTTTTTACATTGCATGTGGTATCCTAGGGGTAGAATATGAAAATATATCTCTAAGAATTTTTGTTGAGACACTTCAGGGTGTTGCTTTAGACTGGTTTTATCATCTTCCTGCTCAATCCATCACTAGACAGAATGTTCTACAAACCAAGTTCAAGGCTAGGTTTAAACCTCCCAAAGATGTTCATGCCCTCTTGGCTCAGCTCAATCAAATGAAAAAGGAACTACAAGAACCCATGCATGAGTTCATTGCGAAGTTTAACAAGCTAATCAACCAGATTCTTGCAACTTCTCAACCTACAGCTGAGAATCTAAAGTGTTTCTTCATAAACACTCAACTGCCCGAGGTAAGTTTTCTTCTGAGGAGGGCTAGTCCAACTGACTTGGCAACAACTCAAACTTTGGCTATTGAAATAGAGGACGACTTATTCCTTTCCATAAAAATAAGGAAGGATACAAACTAGGCTAAAGGGCAACCTTCTACAAGTATGCCTTCCACAAGCACCATGAATCCCATGCTACAAAAGTTGGTTAATGAATTATTAGCCTTGAAGAAAGAAGTTTCTCAAAATATGTCCTTTCCTTCCTACAAGGACATACCAAGGAAAACTTTCCTGAATGCTCCATATCAAAGCAATGCTATGTGGAACCAAGGATAAAACAGGCTTCCCCCTACACAAGGGAGACTTGCTTTGGAAGGACTGTCGATTAATGCAACAGTTGGATACTATGAAGCTAAACAAGAAATTTCCCCTCAACCTGATCTTGATCAAGATAATATTGCCAACCTCTTCATAGAAGGAGAAGAGGAGTTGGCCGGCGACTCAAACATTGGTTTCCCAAATTTTTAGGATGAAGTGAAACAAGGAGGAGATGCATATGGAGAGTCATATGTTGTTTTCATGTAGTCACAAAATCAACTGAATCAACAAGCGGTTGACAAAGGAAAGTCTAAGGAAGATTATTATCCTGCAATCACCATTTCTAAGAGAGGCACACCTCTACCTTTCCAATCGAGGGATTCAACCCATGAGAAACAAGTACATCTAATATTCCTTCTTCTTTTATTCCTCAAACTAGTACTTCCAATCCAAGAACTCAAAATGAAAGTATTCCTTCTCCTGTGTCTACTTCATATCAATCATTTGATATAATAGACCATGCTAGAAAGACTAAAATTTAGATGTCTGAGGTCAAGTATTTGCAAGGCAATCTAGGTCAATTTGAAAGGTTAGCTAAATTTGTAAAAAATAAGGTTGCCCTTGTAGGGAATGATTCTTCCCAAAATATTCCTGTCATTTCTAAGACAAGAACCTCCTAGAACAATCTAGTTTCTACCCCTTCCACTAGGAAAATTAAGCCATTCTATGTTTCCTTCTTGATAAATGGTCATAAACTTAGTAATTGTGTCATAGACTCAAGTGCCTTCTACAATGTTATGCCTGCCAAGGTGGCACACGCCCTGGGTTTAACTTTGACAAAAACCTTTGGTAGATGTTTTTCAATGGAAACCAAAGAAGTGCCTCTAATAGGGCAAATTAAGGATGCACAGTTTGCATTCGCTATCTTTCTAGAGAAAAAGGATTAAAATGACCATCTTAGTGGCTGAAGTTCCTGCCTCATATGAAATTTTATTGGGGCGGAATTTCTGCAAAGATGTTGGTGGGGCAATCAACATGGACTTATCTAAATAAAAGATACTTGTTAAGGGTGTCATGCAAAAGTTGCTTCCTGAAAGAGAAGCAAAATATACTATAACCACATATAAGGATCCAAAGGTGCAAATTCTTTTTGAATCTTCTGGTATGGAAAACTACTTTCTAACTACTGAGGATGTTTCTGATACATCAGATGATAGTTCTAATGAAGACATGATAATGGAAGACTACTCTTCTTCAAGTGAAGAATCTCTTAATCATGAGAATGTCAAATCAAATAGTTCAAATGATATTTGGACTTTGGAGTTTGATGGTAGCTGTACTTCAATAGGATCCAGGGCTGGAATAGTCCTCATATCTCCCTAGAGAGATATTTTTCCTTTTTCTTATAAGCTACAATTTGATAATACAAATAATACTGTTGAATATGAATCTTTGTTGCTGGGTATGGAAGATGCTCACACCAAAGGAGTCAAGAATCTCCATGCACAAGGAGATGCAGAACTTGTCGTTTGCTAGGTGAGGAATTTGTACCAAACTAAAAATGAAAGGTTGAGGTACTATCACAATCATGTGTGGGATTGCATTGAGGACTTTGATGCCTTTAACATTTCAGCAGTACCAAGAGAGTTCAATGATCGGGTAGATTCATTGGCCGCCTCAGCCACCCTTATGGTTCCTCAAAAGGATTTTAAGGGTAACAAGTACACTATTGAGTTGGTATTTCAACCAAGTGTCCTAGATAATTCTGATCATTGGCAAGTTTTCAATGGCAATGATTAAATTATCGCATTCCTGGAGAAAGCAAATAGCTTTAATGAACTTTACTTTGAGGGAAGTGATTCTCCTCCTAGAGAGTCTATTTCTGAAGTTGATTTTGAGATAGGGGAAGAGTTTCTATAGTTGAAAGGTAACAAAATTCCTAAAGGCTTGGTTTCTCTCGAGAAACTATTTGACAAGCATGATCGATACATCAAGGAGTAGTAGCAATAGATTGGAATGGGTTCATCAACAAAAGTTGAACAAGTGAATCTAGGTACAGAAGCTGATCCCAAAAAGGTCAACATTGGGAAGTGTTGTACGGATGATGAAAAGTTCAAGTTCGTGACGCTTTTGCGTCACTATATTGATGTGTTGGCATATTCCTATGATGACTTGAAGTCATTTCAGCCAAGGGAAGTTCATCATGAGATTCCACTTAAGATGGGATCCTCACCTCATAAGCAAAAATAGAGGCAATACAACCCAAAGATTTTGGGTACTATTCAAGCTAAAATTCAGAAGATGTTGAATGCAAGAATAATTTTCCCAATTCATCATTCTACATGGATTGCAATTATAGTACCAATAAGGAAAAAGAATGGTGAAATCCACATTTGTGTGGATTTCCAGAATTTGAATTAGTCCTCCCAAAAAGATAATTACCCACTTCCAGTAATGGATCAAGTACTTCAAATGGTGACTGGTTCAGAAATGCTATCTATGTTGGATGGCTTCTTAGGCTACAACCAAGTTGAGGTTAGCAAAGTGGATCAGTATAAAACTACCTTCACAACTCCTTGGGGTACTTTTGCTTACTGCAGAATGCTATTTGGATTAATCAATGCTGGTGTGACTTTTCAGAGAGAATGGACTTGGATTTCAGATATGAAATGGGTAAGTTTACTGTTGTCTATCTTAATGACTTAACTATTTTTTCAAAAAAGCATCAAGATCATGCATATCACTTGCAGCAAGTACTGGAGAGATGCCGTCAACATGGAATTTCCCTTAATCTGAAAATGTCTATTTTGGGGTAATAGAAGGTAAGCTTCTTGGACATATAGTGTCTAAGGAAGGTACAAAAATTGATCTTGAGCAGGTCAAATCAATTCAAGCTCTTACTTTGCCATCAAGTAAGATAATCGTTCATTCTTTCTTTGGAAAGGTGAATTTTCTATGAAGGTTTGTTCCTCAATTTGTAGAGAAAACTCGTCATATTGTAAATATGATGAAAGGAAAGTCCACTTTCCATTGGAGTGCAGAAGGTAAGGAAGCTTTTGAGGACATTAAAAGAGCCATTTCCCATGCTCTAGTTTTGGCTTGTCCTGATTATACTGGTCAAAGATTTCATTATGTATAGTTATGCTTCCCAACATACACTATCAACTATCCTGGTGCAAAAGAACAAGGAGGGTATTGAATCTCCTATTTCATTCATGATTTTCCCTTTGAAAACTCATGAACTCAAATATTCAGCTATGGAGAAGCATTCATATGTCATCATAAAAGCTGTCAAGAATTTTAGGTTCTACATTCTGAATTCACATACTATTGCATTGGTTCTAGATTCAATAGTCAAATCTATCCTAACCCAACAAGAGTTTGAGAGAAAGAGAAGCAACTGGATTGCTAAGATCCAGGAGTACGATCTTGATATTGAGCCCACCAAGCTTATGAGCGGGAAAGGATTATGTCAGCTTATTGTTGATAATGTACCTAAGCAAACAGGTGATGAAGAAGCAGAGATTGAAGATGTTCCCACCATTCTTTTTGTTAGCACAACAGATGAATGGTATTCAAATATTGCTTACTTTCTCACTTATGGTGAATGTCCCAATCATTTGTCTTACAAAGAGAAAAGGTCTATCAAGCTCAAAGCTACAAATTTCATCCCATGGGACAATGTTTTGTATAAGAGAAGCATTGATGGAATCTTCATCCATTGTGTTGATAAGGCACAACAAAGTAAATTATTAGAATCCTTCCATAGTTTGGCATGTGGTGGGCATTTTTCAGCACCTGTAATAGATCACAAGATTTTAAGAGCTAGATACTATTGGCCTACACTATTTCAAGATGCATATGATTGGGTGCATAAGTGTGAGATTTGTCAGCAATTTGTGGGGAAACCCAAGTTGGCTGTCCTACCACTCAAACCAGTCATTATTGAGGAGCCTTTTCAACAATGGGGTATTGACTTCATTGGTGCAGTGAATCCACCATCAAGTGTAGGACACAGTTATGTTCTTACAACAACTGACTACTTCACAAAGTGGGTGGAGGCTATTCCTGTGAAGCAAGCTACTTTTGAGGTAGTTTGTAGGTTTCTCAAAGAAAACATCATATCCAAGATTGGGGTTCCAAACAAGATTGTAGAAGATAATGCTACATACTTTTCTTCTCATGAAATTGCTAGTTTCTATTTTGAATATGGCATTATTCTTTCTCATTCATCCTACTATTACCCCCAAGGGAATGGTCAAGCTGAATCTAGTAACAAGAATCTGGTCACTATCATCAAAAAGCTAGTAGATGAAAATCAAAGGACCTAGCACAAGGCATTGTTTGATGCACTATGGGAAGATCATATTACTCTTAAAAGGGTAATTGGTATGTCACCATTTCAGTTATTTTATGGATTGAATGTTGAGATCCCAATTACACTTGAGCTTCCAGCTTTGAAGTTGGAAAAAGTAGTTAAAGATGGAACTTTTGAGAGTTCTATTGACAAGCACATAATGTTCCTTTCTGAGCTTGAGGAACAACGTGTCAAAGTGGTGGATCACATTGCAGAACACCAAAGTCATGTGAAGAAGCTATTTGACAAGAAGGCCAAATTAAGAGATTTTCAACTCAGGGATCAAGTCTTGTTATGGGACAAGAGATGAGAATCGAAAGGAATGCATGGTAAGTTTGATTCCCTATGGAGAGGCACTTTCATCATTCATCAAAGATATGGTGAAAATAGTTTCATTCTGGAGTATCAATATGGGACACCTTTCTTGCTGCCACACAGTAGGCAACATCTAAAGCTCTTCATTCAATAAAGCAACAAATAAGTTCGTGTACTTTTGTATAGTTTTTGTGTCTTTTGTGTCACCTAACTCTATAGCCCAATGGAATGGACGAAGGAACTTAGAGACTGGAGTTCTTCTCCCTTTGATTGTCTCAAAGGATGATCGAAGGAAGCTTCCCAGTTAGAGCCAAATGTTATCCTCAAAATTATATGTGCTCATTTTGTAGGATGACCCCTACGAATCTTGTCTGTTTCATAGCCTACAACTCTAAGCACACAAATCAAGGCAAATCTTCTTGCCCTTGTGCATGGTCCTCTATCCCTGGAGAATCTTTTTGATTATCTTCTCATCTCAATTTCTCGATGTTTGCAAAAATTGAACAAGTAAGCAGACTTGTCAAACTAGTGAGTTTGATAGTTTTTAGGTGTTAGAAAAAATTTATTTTACATGCATGGGCAGTAAAATTTACCACCATTGCATGTTGTTAAGTTTCTCTACATGCAAAGGTGGTAAACTTTACCGCCATTGCATGTTTTGTATTGATGTTTCCCTATATGCAAGGGTGGCAAAAATTGCCACCCGTGCATCTCCTAGTTCACGTTAAGTGCATTTAATGCACTTTGTGTTTATATTTTCTAAAACCTTTTTATTGATTTAAATTTTTTTATTTTTCATTTATACTTTATTCCCTGCTTTCATGATTCATCTAAGCCTCAGCAAACCCTCGAACCTTCCTCTGGTGCATGAGTTGAACCAGATTTACTAGATTCATGACAAGGGTTTTCGTTGATTTGTCAGCTCTGTCACTAGGCAAGGATTATCCTTATTTCTTGTCTTTCCTATATTTCCTACTTAGAGTTTTATATTATGTTTTTGTTTGAGTCGTTGATTTCCCTTTGTTAAAAATTGTTTGATCCAAACTTATAGTGTTTTTATTTTTGTTTCAGTGAAATGTTTTCACAGCTTTGGAGTCGACATTTGCACCTCTTTTTTTAGGGTTTTCATTGTAAGATTTTTAGTTTGAAAGATTTTCATTTCTCATTTTTGTTTGAGTGGTGAAAACCATCAATATTTTATTTTCTTGTAAAGATTGTTTCTGAATGTAGAGGTGGCGAGTATCGCCGCTAATAAATTCACCCATGTTAGAGATTTCCTATATGTAAGGGTGGTGATTTTCACCGCTCATACATAACCTTTAGTATTTTCTTTAAAGCACAGGCAGGCATTTTTGCTGCCTATGCTTGAAGATGGATTTTCCCTCATACGCATGAGCAGCAAAAATCGTTGCCCATACGTAATACCTAAAATACATCAAAATGTAGGGGCGGTGATTTTCTTTGCCCATACATGAAAGTTATACCTCTTGATAAGCAAGGTCGGCAATTTTTGCCGCCTGAGCATTACAAGGTTTTTATCAAACGCCAAGTATCAAATGCATAGGTGGGCATTTTTTCAGCCTATACACTTTGCATAGAATTCACTCCCTACATGCAGGAGCAGAAAAATTTGGTGCCTTGACACAAAATGCAATATTCTCCACATGCAAAGGCAATGATTTTTGCCGCCCGTGCATTAATGTCCCAATATTCTCTAACTTTAGAGAATTTTCACATCTGTTAAACTTTGCCCATTTTCACTAAGTTCTTCACTTCAATTGCTCTCTAGCCCCTTCAAGCTCATGATTTTGATCATGATTTCCAATATTGTAGTTTTCCCAAATGCCAATTTTTTCCTAACACTGCAAAATCATGCCTCTTATTGTTGCAGTTGCTTCTGCAAGATTGTCAAGTTCTTCTTCTCAACAAAAGGAGTTCATCTTTCAAATGACTGATCCTTATCTAAAGAAAACCAAAGTTATGAAGTACAAATACCAAGGTGTGTTGTCTGTAACTTCGGTCATGTCAAATGTGGATGAGATATGGGATATGGAGATTGGCCATGTTGATATGGCCAAATTTGTAGAAAGAACAAAATGACAAAATCCTAGTCACTACATGAAGAGGATTATAGAAAGCAATATCCATTTGGTTGTGTCTTTTCCCGTAGCAGCCCACAACACTAAGTTTGTTCTCCAAGTAGCTAACTTCTCTAACAGAGATAATAGAACAGTGGCAGATGCATATGGTAATGTGATAATGAGGTTGGATGCAGAGTTCATAGATAAAGTTTTCATGTGTCTTGGTGCAGATGAAAGTGCAGAGCTAGATTTCACTATTGCTCAAAGGGAGTATGACAGAGATGTTAAAAAAGCTAAAAGGTTCATAAACACTAAATGGTTGAAAATTGCTATGTCTAATCTATCCATATGGCCCAAGAGTTTTCCAAGGAGTGACTTTGTAGAAGAGGTTAGTGATATGATAACTCTTCTCAGCAGAGTTAGAGGGCTACCTTCTTCTTCCACTTTCCATGAGTGGATGTATCCCTATATCAAAATCATCCTTCAAGGTAGACAAATTATATTCTGGGGTGAGCAGATTAGTAATGCTCTTCACGAGAAATTAACTAAAGTGTCAACCACTTCCAAATTCTATATGACATCTTACTTGGTATATGCACCGACATCTATGAGAAGTTTTCCAGGGTTAACCTTAGAAGGAGATCGAAGAGTTAGTCGTATGTATCAATATTACCCCCAATTGACTTTAAAAGGATCCATTCATCACTTCCGGAGAGTGAATAATGCTTTGTTTTCAATGTTCCTGTGTCTTTTTGATCTCAAACTAGAACAGAAAAGAGTATCAAATGAATCTTGGGAGGTGGTAAAGAGGTTTGGTTGTATGTATCTTCAATTTCCAACCTTTACTTATCTAAGGGTTGGTTATTTCTAGGGATATCCCTACATGCTACCCAAGTTCCCTAGTGACAAAATTGTTTTGATGGAGTTATGTTGACAAATGATTGTTGTGCATAACAAGAAGATGGAACTAAAGAAGCCTGGTTTCAAGTTTCCCATGGATATTGGCAGGTGCTCCATTGCTACTACTGTAAAACCCAAAGCTCTTAAGACTGACATGCAATTGGTGACAATGAAGTAGTTCAAGAGGAGAAACCATTTTGACTTTATGGGGTGAAGGACAAGATCAAGAGGAAAACTCCATCACATGTCTCAATGATAGAATATGTATGGGCTGATCTAAGGACTCAGGAAGAGATCAGAAAATTGGATTACTACAAGTTGACTCTTAGTCAAATTAAGGACTTGAAACTGGTAAATATTTTTGAAGGCATGGCAGATGATGAGAATATTGTAAGTCCTAGGTATGTGAGTGAAAATGTTGCCAGTTCTCCTTTACATATAGTATTATGGTCAAAGAAAGAGTTGACCTCAATAAGGAAAAGATTTGATCCTATCTTGGAAAATACTAATGTGTGGCTGCAAGGCAAGGGGATTTAATTGAAGGATTTTTTCACTGGTTCATAATAGTAGATCTTGGAGCAAACAGGCAAAAAGGTTGAAATAAGAACCAAGAATAAAAGTGATAAACCAAGCTCATCTAAGGCTCCTAAGTCTAAGATAAAATTTGTATCAAAAGGTGGCAAAGCCAAAGTAACAGAAGAAAAGTCAAGTGCAGAAGAAATGGAAACATATGAATAGGCAATTGAAGAGCCTATTGCTGAAGAGATAAACACTGAAGAAAGTTCTTCAGGAGAAAAAGAGGATGAGTGGGAATCAGAGAAGGAAGCTAAGCAAGAACAACTAGAGTGACCTACCATGTCTCCTTGAGAAGATATCATATCAGAACCTCTAGTTTCTTCTTCCTCTCCTACTAAACTTGTTTTAGATTCTGTACCAGTTGTTTCTAGTACTCTTATTACTCCTATTATTATACCATCTTCTAGCTCTACTACACCATGTTCCTCTAGAACACTTTTTGATAGTTCTAAAGTTGCTTTTGATGTAGTTTTTGGTTCTTCAGGGTCCTTACCAAGTTTGTCTTATCCTTCATATGACATTGGTGATCAAGCAATGTTAGACCAACTTGTTTCAAGAACTGAGCAAGCTGCTTTAATGTTAATGCGTCAGGTGCTATTCTCACAAATTATACTTCTCCAATAATAACTGCAGCTAGTGTGGGTACAATTCCTTCCATGCAAGCAATGGCTTCTAAACTAGATTCTAGTGCATCAGTGCTTCCTCCATGGCTTTCAGCCTATACTCCAAAGAGGAAAAAGCAAGCCATCTCTCCAGATGACTTACATTTTGAGAAGTTAGTACTTGTTAAAGCAAAGACTTAGAAGAAGCCCAAAACTCTTTCCCAGCTACTAGAAGACAAAGGTCACAAGTACCTTGAAATTGCTCAACCACCACCAAATGCTAACATCAAGAATTTTAGTATAAGTGATTATTCTATCTCTAGGATTGAACTAGGGAAAATTACTCATGAAAGTGCCAAGGCCAATGTTCAGTCAACTCTCAATTCTTTGATTATGAAATTTGATCATGAGAGGGAAATGAAGGAGCAATACAAGGCAAGAGCTAATCAAATAGTTGCAGTAATAAGGAAGATCACCTTGTCATGTGAATTAGTGGCACCTGAGGCAATCACTATAGAGGATCCTATTATTTAGAAAGAAGAAAAGGCTCATGTCAAGGGAAGAGTGGTTGAAGAATATCTTAAAACAATGCATTCACAAGGAGTGTCTCTTCTAACAAGTGTAGCTGAGAAGAAAAGAAAAATGGAAAAGATAATATCTAAGATGGATGATTTGGTTGATGCAATATCTCAAGACATTGAGTACTTGGATACTAGCCATGAGAAGTGGACTGATATAAATAAGCTGAAGGTGAAAACTTTGGTATCAATTGGCATTATCTCACATCTTGAATCTTATATAGAAACCAAAGAGTCATTGATTCATCGAAGTAATGTTTTAAAAGAATTGATCAAAGATTTAGAGAGTTCCAGGGAACTAAGTGAAGATAGAGATGTCAATCTTTTACACAAATTGGAAGAACTCCTATGTAAGTTGACAACTGATGATCACCATTTTCTTCCTGCTAATGAGATGATCTAAGAATTTAAGAGTATGGTTCAAAGGGATTTTGAAGAGAAAGTTTTTTCAGTTGCTTCTCTAGATAATCTTTTGGACAATCAATTAACTCTAGATAATATGAATTCTAAGGTGACAAGTCATGAAAAGGCGACTACTACAGTGAAAGATGCAATAATTAGAGCTCGAGTGATTTCCAAAAACACTGTTGGTCTTGACAGCTTAGAAATGCAAATAGTGTTCACCGTGTACAAAGATTTTTTGAATAAGAATGGGAGTGCAAGTTAATTCAAGTTTTCATGCCTTAGTATATTTTTGAAATTTCATATGTACTTTGTTTTTAGTTTTGGACATTTTTACATGTACTTTTTCAAGATGCTATTACATGTAAAAACAAGGAAAATCACAAATCAATAAAGACTCTTCCTATTGAATAAGTCAAGTTAGTTGTTTTTTCCCTATTTTTTCTCATGGCCTCTCACTATAAATAGAGAAGGCCTATTTGTAATTATGGACCTTTTAGTTATTAAAGCAAAAACTCTGCCAAAATTGAGAAGCATTTTTTAGACTTTGTGTTCAAGATTGTAAATCAAGATTTTATCAATAATAAGAAAGCAATGAGCATTCAAACTTTGTTTTGAGAATCTACTTGTAGTGAATGAGAGATTTTCTTATGTATTTTATCTTGCACCATCTTATGCAATTGATCAAATAAGTATTGTTAATTCATATAATCTGGGAGGTGATCTAAAGCTAATTTTGGAGTCTTTGTTCTGTAACATTACCTTTGGAATTTATATTCTATGTTCGTGAGTTGAAAATATTAGAAGACTTTGAGCTACTATTTATTTTTTGTGTTCATTAAATCTCTTGATAGTGTACAGTGGAGACTTTGGGCTACATTCTACACTATATATTTCTCATTCCAAGTTAGCAAAAGAAATTATGAAAGACTTTTTACTTCTGTAAATTTCTAGTTTATTGCACGCTGGTATCGTTTTGAATATTCTTATGTTCATTCAATCTTGATATTGGTTATTATTGTTCCAATAAGTAGTTTGTGAGTTTATCATACATTGTAAGGATTAAATTGAAACATCATTTATGAAAAAAGAGAAATAGATAATATGGCACCATCCACAAGTTAGTTTATAGTGTACATAAATCTAGTTAAGTACTTGTTGATTGTAGTGAGCAATAAGAAGGGAGCCTCCCCTTTCTGAGAGGAGAGATTAAAATCTCATCATACTGTGGTTAATATAACTATTTTACCTTCAGTTAGTTGAAGACAAATTATTCACCCAACAAACAATTAAACCCTTGGATTCATCACAAGGTATTTCTAAACATTCACATACAAGAGTAAACCCTTGGTTTCATCACAAGCTAAATCCGACATACAACATCACAAGTCAAACCCTAGGTCAAACTCTAGGTCTACTTTGGTCAATATTTTCCCTAAGAATATAATGGTGCTCAAGAATTAGAGGGGAGTGGGTTAGAGAGATTCGTGAGGAATTAGAAGAAATAAACCCTAGACCACAACTTAACTAATAATAAAAAATATCCTTAAGGTTGTACAACAAGACAATCAAATACAATAAATACTTCAAGCCCACAAGGAAAGATTACAATGTGCTAGGGTCATCCAAAAAAAAATAGCTTACCCACTAGGCATGGGAATCTAAGAAACCCAAACAGGAGACATGTCACAAGTGACCCTTCGGCTCATACAATTATCTCAACAACCATAACCATAGAAAAGGTTCATCAACTACCAAACAACACAAGGCTCTAAAACAAGCTAATCACACTCTACGATGTTTTTCTCTCATAAGAATAGAAACACCCCTAGGTCTCTCCCAAACTCGACCGGATCTTACCACAAGAGAGGGAGTGACATGAAGGCCATTAGTGATAAGGAGAGGGTTCATGTGTGAAGGTTGACTCGCCTCGTGAGTCATGTTTCGAGTAACACATATTTTGGTGAACCTGACATGAACACAAAATCTTTCTAGAATGATTTTTTGTGTTTCTATTTTCTAAATTCTTTCACAATCACTTTTCATAATGTCACATCCATTACCAATCTCATTTTCATTTTTGGTATGCTCAGCTTCTATTTTTCTCTCATCACTTTCATTCATTCTATTTATTATGAGGTGTGAATGGAACCCCTAAATATGATGGAACTTGAACTAAACCTAGGGAACCTTCTCTCTAGAGAACTTGAAATACCATCCTTTACAAGTATGTGCTACCTAACCCAATGGCACTTGTTTCAAATTATTATGACTGTGAAGATTCAAAGTTAAAACGATAGGAGAGAACCAAGACGTTCTCTAACATTCAACAATCACACATGGGAGAAAAACATGACAATCCAACCCACTCATCATAAGGCACATAAAGTACAAGTAAGATAAGAAATCCACCAACTGGATCAACCCTTGACAAGCAACCTAAACACACATCTAGATGACGAAGTAAGACATTTAGAGAGGAACTTGTAATATGCTAAAGAATCTCAAGAGGCCTTGCATGCCATTCTCTAAGAAGAACAATGTGAAAATACCTTACGAGAATGAATAGGAGGGTCAAGTCACAAAAATGTGTGAATTGAAATGCCATGAAACAAATAAACATAAAGAGGTCCAACACCTACTAATCTCATAGCAACAATAGTCCAAAAGATTAGGACTCTTGAAGTAGAAAAACCAATTCAAGACAAAAGATTGAAGCCACATGACAACATTAGGGTAGAAAAAGACTAGGCAGCATCTCAGAACCCCCTACATGAACTTATATTCTTGTTATGGAAGTAATTAAACCTTCCCTAGTGGGAACCAAATAATGCAAAACCTTTAGATGATTCAAAATAGTTAACAAAATCAAGTCGTTGTGCTCGAATATCAAAATCCACCATAAATCGCATTCCTAGAGGCATACCTCAAGTACTTAAAGGAACCACTTGAACAAATCATACAAAATATAACATTACCATGACCTCTTCTAGATCTACCTAAGTTTAAAGGAGAAGGAGATCCCAACTTGCACATCAAAACATACATGACTTCCATGAGGGAACTTCTCCCTTGGGATTGAGTCATCACTAAGATCTTCCAAAAGACACTAGAAGGAATCACCTCGGATTGGTACTATCATCTTCTTGAGGCCTCTATCCATTCATTTAGACAACTTATAGTGGATTTTGTCATGACTTTCACTATGAACAAACTCATTAAATAGGGCTGCGTGAATTCCTCACCATGAAGTAAGAATCAAATGAATCAGTAGCACACTTCATTACGCAGTGGAGACACATGATCTACTCATGATCTACAAGTACCCTAAATATGCATCATAGGGAATTGTGCAACCTCTTCTTGCATGCCCTTAATAGGGGCACTCGAGAGGAAGTTCAAAAACTATTTTATGAATCATACCAGGAATCCCTAGAAAGTACCCTACGAATTGATCACTCTTCTATTGATAGCTAATGAAAAACTTAAGATACAAATGGATGATTAGTAAAAAATTATAACAATGGAAACAACACATCTACCTTAAGGATATTAAAGAATAGTAGAAATATGACTATGAATGAGGTAATAGATCAACCCCCAATTAGGAATAAGATGAGGGATGACTACAATGGAAGAAATTTTTACACTCAGAATATCAATGCAATAGATTGACCTCAAAAAAATGACTACTACTCAAGAGACAATCATCAGGCTGGAATCAAAATGGAAATGATAATAGGTATCAGTCGCCTCCCTATGAGTATAATCAATTCTATTCCTTTCATAGGACTTGGGAGCATAGTAATGAATCATGTAGAGAATACACGTTTATCACTAGGTTACCAGAAGATCAACAATGCATATTTGACAAAAAGTTACACCTAACAACAACAAGGATCTAAAACAAACACAAATACCTATCTCTCCACAAAACATGGACATGAAAATTTTTCAAGACCCTTTTCCATCTCACAAGAACATTGAAACAAACAATCAAGACATGATGACTAAAACCATTAAAAACATTCCCAAATAGTTAGGACCAAAAGAAGAAGCTAGCATGTTAGGTTTGGATGAAATATTACATGCAGAGGAGGATGAACTCAATAATGAGAAAAATAAAGAAGTTCATGAAGGAGTGGTTTTGACTGTAGAACTGATTCCTACTCCAATTAGTCCTTATGAGTTGATAGAGGATTTAAAGAAAACTTATACTCACATATCACTTATACATCTTCTTAAGAATTTTCCTTCACACCACTTAGCCCTTTTGAAAGTGACAGGACTAAGATGTCTAGATCAGATCACTCGTCCATCTAGTGAACAAATCAATTAGGTTGACCTCGACATGAATCCACCAAACACTAAATTGAAAGACTCAGGATTATTCTTTAATCTAGAGAAGATGCCTTCTAAGGAAGATTTAACTAAGAAGGGAGATTTGTATCTATACTTAGAAGTGTGAAGTTATGATATGTGCATAAAGAGAATGCTAATTGATAATGGGTCTTCTATGAACATAGTTTCATTTTCCCTCTTGGAAAGGATGTGATATGGACACACTATTATCATTGCATCCTAAGATACCCTAAGAGGATGTGATAACTTGAAAGGTGCTATGATAGGAAAAATCACATTACCTATTTCCTTAGGACTAAAGACCATTCCTATGATATTCTACGTTATTGACAAAGACACTATATATAACTTACTACTTAGAAGGCTATGGATACATAGAATGAAAGCCATACCATCCATGCTATTCTAGGAGGTATAATTCCTACACCTTGGGAAAGTATAAATCACAAAAGGGGATCCGAAGCCTTTCAATATGGTCAAAATGGATACAATTAAAAATAAGATAGGGATCCCTTTCAATTGCAAGTTGCCAACCAATAAAATTTCTATCCCAAACCTAACACCATAGATAGTATGAATCAAAAGGATGGAAACCAATGGAATAGTAGTAAACAACATGGAATTAAGAAATTTTGAAAAAGGGAATCATCAAAACATAAAGAGATAGTATCTAAAGAAACCATGAAAAAAGTCATGAAATGGATAGAGACGGATGGTCCTTAATTCCCCTTAGACATCCTCATGATTAACATATCTTATTGAGATGATCTAGGGAAGGTTGATCAAACCATTCCCTACATAAGTGAAAAATATCAAATGACACAACAAATAAAATAGATAGAATTCAAAACTACAACACTAGACTTAAGGGAAGTGCACCCACACACCTTAGATCCTAAGGAGGAAAAAAGAGAAAGTCACACTCCTTTAACACCACTAAAAGACACCATGTCAAGTGAGCCCTATGTACCTCTAATGTAGGAAGGGAGTGATTCATATGTACCACTCTCACCCTTAGAGGATACTTATACACCATGGACAACTCCAATAGAAGTTGAGACTCATAACCAAGAAGTTAATTCAGTAGATAACAAATTCACAAACATTGGACAAAGAATTCATCATGAGCCTTCTTAGCTCCTCAACCCAATGAGAAACCTTATGCTTCAAGATTTGTGCAATCTAATGATATCAATGAATGGGAAACACCTTTAGTACAAATAGAAATGTTTGAAAGACTCCCAAATGAGGATGAGGTGAGCGAGGGAGAATTCCATAAATAACTTAATTTGTCAATAACTTTAGGTGTAGAAGACCCCATTATCTTTTAATTACTTGAAAATTATATAGGGTATTCAATTGACTTATGACTAGAACCTAACAAAAAACAAGTATAAGTTTCGTTCCTTCAGATGAACAAATGGATCCATAAACTCTGATAGAATTTTTTCTATTTCTACAAAGTATTCAAGAGAGTGTTGAAGTAAATGTTTACATGCAAGATGAATTTGATTTACTCGCAAAAGGTTTAAATTATGATGGAATCTTGGATTGGATTCCTTCTCACCTGCATGCCTTTTAGGCCTTGATTCATCACATTGTCACAAGAAGTCGAGGAACAAAATCCACTAAAGAAAAACAATCCTTCAAGACCATATAAAGTTGAAGAATTTATCCTGAGAAAGGGAATCACAAAGAATGAGAAACATAGGAAGAAGAGAAAGTTCCACGAAGATTGGAAAAGGACCATACATTATCAAGAAACATGTTAGAAATGGTACATATCTCTTGTGCACTATGGAAGATGAAGAATTTGGTGAGATGGTCAATGCCTTTCACCATAAGAAATATTATGTCTAAAAAATCATATAAATCATAAATATAAAAATACAAAAAGAATCAGATAATTCAAAAAAATCAAAAAAATTATCCATTCTTTATCATTTTGTTCTATCATGCATCTTTCTAAGTGACATGCTCTTATTTTATTTTCATCTCAGTAAGGAGTCTAAGATTACTTAGGTATGATTTGATTATTTCAGCCTTTGAGATCCCTTGTATTCACAATTGTTGTTTATCATCCCCTACCACATTTGCTAATGATTCTAATCAACGTAAAGATACATGCTATTAATTCTAAGAAAAGTTAATTTTCAAACCTATAGTACTCAATAGAAGCTTGCAAGTAGACCTCTCCAATTCCCCCTTAGTAGAAGGGAAGTCTGAATGGATAGTGATAACTTTTGGTGGTGCTCATCCCTTTTCCTTCTTGGCCAAAAACACCAAGAGGATCATAACTCTACAAGAAACAATCTAAGATATGAGTGAACAAAAAAATGAGTGATAAAAATAAAAAGAATCATTAGAATAGTAGAAACACCAAAGCAACTGAAAATCCAAGCATCCAAAAAATTTCAAAGCATCCTAGCATCAACAGTCTAAAATCTAAAAAAAAAATTAAAACATTTAAAAAAAATTAAAAAAATACAAAAATTAAAAAAAAAAAAGATACGAAAAAAGAGTGAAAAGAGAGAAGATTGCTAATTTACATACTCTCAAGTGAATATAAATCTAAGCTCGAAGCTATGAAGTGATATCTATAGACAAAGCAAGGTATAAAGCACACACACCAGTTGAGAAACACCAGGAGCCTATCTATCTTTAGGGTCATCTTCTATTTTGGAGTTTTTCCTTTACCCTAGTTCTATTTAGCCTTTAGAAAAGCCCAAAATTTAGAAGCATTCCACCTCTTCCATGTCCCCACTTGAGTCCCAAATCCTATCCCAAAGGTTAATAGGTCTCCTATACCAAGATAATTCATAATCCCCCAAGTCAAAAATCTTATTAAAGATTAGTCACATTGTTTGTTCCATCATGCATTCATCATATCGCAAAAAAAACAATAAGTTTATGTCATAACTCATGATATTCCATAGGATTCAAGTTTTGTTGCATTCCCTCATAGCCTTCTCCATTTCATACAGTTCATACATTTCATTGTTTAGTAGGGAAAATAGAGAATGTTGAATGCAAGCATGTAATTACACTACATCAAACCCTCCTTTCACTACAACATTCAAGGGCAAAACCGCACTAAGCCACTACAAGATGGAAGAGGACTCAACTCCTAATTTTGTACTCTTGTTTGTAGAGGAAAGATGTGACTCAATCGAGCCTTTTATCAAACCCTGGGCCAATCAATGAAATAAACCATAGAATTGAGATAATCAACTTGTAACAGAGAAACAACAATAGAAAGTTAGGATCTGAAAGTACCAAGATGATCAATGAGATGTCAAGACCTGTTCCACGGAAGATGAAAAGGCAGATAACTCCAGTGCTAGCGCCTGAGTCTGAAAAGTCTCAATATCTAAAAGCTTAAGACTAGAAAAATGTTGTAAATGATGCTTTGATGCTAAACCTAATGTCTGAACTAGGTGGTGGACACTGGTGCTAGAGCCCAAGTCTGCTATAGAGGAATTTCTAAACTCTATTTTTAGATCTTAGATCCTTATCCCTTGCTGAACCTCCCTGTACCTTCACTTCTACAATTATTGCATCTGGAACCTACACACAAGAAGAAAAGGGGTTTGGGGTCAGGGTGTTTAGGGACTTGCCTCAGTTAAATCTCGGGTTAGCATTCAAGCTTTCCCAACACCGTTGTTAGAGAGATAATGTGTCTTTGCATGATAGAGGCTAAAGATAATCTGAATGATGATGAAACAATTCAAACACAATGATAATGTCACCTTGGTAGTGAAGCCCTTAGGAGGATGAATATTCTTCAACTCATAAGGATGTTGATGATGATTCCAAATCTGCAACAAACATAATACTAACACAAATCTGCAACAATAACACAATGAATGCCTTGAATGCTCTATGCTCAGTATCATAACCTTGTTATCATCAACTTGTTACAAAATGAATTCAAAAAATTATTTATATATGCTATCCCATTAAACTTTCAGAAATTAATTGAAAGATCTGACAAGGACAATTTAAAAGTCCTATACCGACATGTATTAAAATTTATCCTATCTAAGTCCCAAGGTGCCTTTTTTGGTCAGGACCTAAGTTTTAAATGGGCCCCTATTTTCCATTTGACATGGGTTTCAGGGGATTTCTCATCGAGATGAATAATTTTTCTTATAGAGTGTAGGAATAGGGACCTAGGAGCTAAACTAGGAGGTAAAAAGGCATGTGTCCACTTTTTACTCCATAACATTTAGCCCCCACTTTAATGTGTGTACGAACCTACGATTCAGTACATGTATTAAAATATGGTCAAAGCATATCAAAAACATCAAACACAAGAAAGAAGGAACAACCTAAGTTTGAAGTACTACATAACAACACTTTCTGTAATGATCAAGATTTAACTTAAAGCATGTAATTTAATCAAGTCATTAATTAAGAATTGATAGAGTTGATCAAAATTTGAAACAAAGAAACATAATATTTTCCATCCATTAAGCATGTTAATCAAATCAAGATATAACATAACTTACAATCCAATAAACCATTACAATCTTTAGTGAGTAACCATCACTAATCAAATACATAATATGCTCTAGGCATCTTAATCAAGTTTTTACATCACAATCAACCAATTGGTCTCAATATGCAATTACTGTATCTAGAACCAATGACATCTATCTCCATAAGCCTCATCTTATCTCATGCTTGGGAAGGAGAGCATCATCATGGTGCTTTTCCTCCAACCACGAACCTGCAATCCCCTGCTCATCCTCCTAACTAGAAGAAGCCCTACCCTTCACATAAAGGTTAGACATTAGAACCCAATAGGCTAGCCATCTGAGTGTTTTTTGTTGTGTCCTTCCTAATGTCTCACGGTCACAAACTATAGATCCCCTCTAACTTGTATCACACTATTGGAAACACTAGGCCATCTGGAACATTATGGACCGATGATGCATGCAGAGACAGATGCATCACTTTGGCCAAAGTTTTCATACAAATACATTACACCATGAACATCGTTGTATGTCCACCACCGTAACTCGACTTGTGAGTTGTCATGTCCTACAGTTATTCTTAATGACCCAATTCTTTAGGTCTTGTATAAGTGGGATCAATTCAAATCATTATCCATGCTTGGAGATTTGAATTCCTCCATAGATTGGTTACAAGATTCTAGTGACTCCTCGTTACACAGTTTGTTTTATTTCACTTATATTTGACCATTTGACCCCTAGGCCACATATGGTTCACATTTTTAGAAATAAGTCATCTCATATGACAAAATTGTATACATGTACTCAAGTCATACCTTGCCCTTGATAGAGTAAACGTATAATATTCATAACTTATATCATTAACAAAAAGACTTACACACAGACTCATAATGATTGTATAAATATTCTTATATAAATTCATTTCAATGATTTCATGTTGAGACCATGTTCATAATGGTTCTTCCTCCTCTATACTCAAGGGTATAAGTATACAATTTCAATAATTAAGGTAACTCAAAAAGAGTTTCACAATCAACTTCTCATATAAGCTCAATTGGTGTCTAATGTGGTGTCGTAAACACACTATTATTCGAACGTTACCCTGACTATCATCACAGTCAAATATCCTTATCATGAATTGATAATTCCTTCGTGGATGAAACCATAGTCACAAGACTATATCATTATCTTATGTTAATAATTGATATGGAGCTATTGCCCACTCCACTTAAGAGTTTTATATTATATCCAAGTCAAAAAAATGATGTGAGATATCATTTCTTAACCAACCCAGCTGATACGGCTCAGACTCTGGTTATTATTTACATATTATATGATGTAAAAGCATCACACTTATGTCGTACAACCCTAACATTGACATAAAAAATATTGTTATCAAAGGCTCAGCCATATGGCCTTGAGCAAGAACGCAGTCATCTCAAATGACTTGGCCTTACGGCCTTGAGTATGAAACATAGACTTTCTAAATAACTCAGCCTCACGTCCTTGACTATAAAGTACAGTCTTTTTAAATAACTTAGCCTTATGGCCTTGAGTATAAAACATGGTCTTTTTAAATAACTCGGCCTCAAGGCCCTGAGTATAAAACACAGTCTTTTTAAATAACTTGGCCTCACGGCCTTGAGTATAAAACATAGTCTTTTTAAATAACTTGGCCTCATGGCATTTAGTATATAACATAGTCTTTTTAAATAACTCAGTCTCATGGCCTTGAGTATAAAACACAGTCTTTACATAAGGCTATCGTAGCTCAGTTTCAAGCCTCGAGCCTACCCTTCGATAGTACTATGACATTTTACTGTTTCAGCCTTATAACCAAGAATGTAGTCTTAAAAAGAGTTTCAATGATAAATAATTGGCCTTATGGCCTACAAAAATATATATAAAGATTTCTAAAAATTTAAAACTTAGCTCAACAGCTGATGACAAGCTGGTAAAGATAGCTCATCCATTAAGGCTATGAGCTTCATGTTATAGGGATAAATTTGGAAAGCTCAGTGTGAAAGCTTAGAGGCATTAGATGATAACACTTAGAAATCAAAATGCTTGGTTGTAATAGCCTCAAGCTTCAGCCAGATAAAGATTTTAAATAGTATTAAACACAGTTCTTTGTTTAAATGTTTAAATCGATAATGAGGAGTAGGATTACATCCTTGTAAAACCTGAATAATGATAGAAAATGAGTCATCATTCCAGTTTGAGACTCCTGCAAGCACACTCGGCTCTAAAACCAGCTCCCACTTTCTACTGTTTCATCCACCGAAAAAGGCCAAAAACCCAAACCAAAAACCAAAAAATTACCCTTTTCGCAAAACACTCCCTTTTGGTTCTCTCACCTTTTTCGACTCTACGCATGCCAAAAAGAAAGGTAACTATCTTTCCCCACCCGATCGGTTCCTCATAAGGTAGCTAAAATCAGGCATCATGCTCAAAGGTGGATGAGTTTAAAGCTCTCCATCCTTCACTAAATGAACCAACAACAAGTTAAAAGTATTCAACTAAGATCCAATAAAAAGACATAAGAGCTAATAATATCATTATTGTTGTTGCAATTTAACCTACAAAATGGTTTGCAATCCTTACTAATAAGATTTTTAAAAAAATGAATACAAGGAAGCACAAAAGAACACATTTAGATTGTCAAATTTCGGTCGAGATATTCTCCTCTGAATTCAACTATCATCCTTAGTTGAGAGACTAAGAAACACTATCCTATAGAATATAAGATTACGAGACTTCCATCTCTCACTACATGATTGTCCCCACGACATGAGATGATTCTTCAAAAACATCGACTGGTCTTCACGACTAGTCTTAAAGGTATCAAGGACATAACAACTTTCAAAGGACAAGAGAACTAAGAAAAGAGGCATGACACGTGTCAACTTACACATAGTGAAGAAGGACATAAAAGTCGATACTCATATGGCTATTGGACCCTTTGCTTTCTCAACATCTAACCTTTCCTCCAGGATGATACTCTCCTTCCTTCTCCGAGGGACGTTCATTTTCCTGTTCACACTCAGGACCACAAGATCATGATCAGTGTATCATCATAATCATGTTTCATAAAATCAATTTGTAAAAAAAACAAATCATCATCAATAACTTTTTCATAACCAAGAGTTAAATTAGATATTTGCACAATATCCAATCAATTAACTATGTCTAATCCTCCTGATTATCATACTAAGTTAATGATTAAGTCTAGTTGTAAGTTGGGGATGTAATATATCTTTCCCCATAAGAATCATCATCCCTGATGATTAATTGTCTTTAAATAAACCAACATAACATGAAAATGTCTCCAAAAGCATAATAACAAATGTCTTTGAAAAGATGAGTAAATCTAGCATGGAAGTCATCATAATTTTCCTAGGTGGCATTTTCCATTGAATATTGGTCCCACTCGACCTTGCACTGTGTTATTTCCTTATTACGTAAGCATAGATTATGCATTTTGAGCACCTTGATGGGCTCGATCACCACCACTCCTAGGTCCTTCACCTATAGAAGGTTCCAATCAAGCATAGGAATTTGATTATCACCAGAATTAAACTTTTTCAAATAAGAAACATGAAACACATTATGCATCATGGCAAGTGATGGTGGTAGAGCAATTCTGTATGCCACTAGGTTGACTTCTTCTAGAACTTCAAATAGACCCACATATCTTGGTGCCAATTTGGACATTTTTCCAAATTTAATGGAACTTTTCTAGGGTTTTACTCTTAAGAGAACTTTATCTCCCACAGTGAAATTCCTTTCAATACGCTTAGCATCTGTGTAACTCTTTTGTCTATCATTGGCTTCCGCTAGCCTCTTTTTAATTAAATGGACTTGTTCTTCCATTTTAGATAGCATTTCAGGACCAAGCCTAACCCTATATTCAAGCTTATCCTAGCTTATAGGGGTTCGACACTTCACTCCATACAATGCCTCAAATGGTGCCATCTTAATAGATGAATAGTAAGAGTTATTGTAGGCAAATTCCACTAGAGAAAGATAATCCTCCCACTTGTATTTCTGATCCATGCAATACATCCTTAATAAATCCTCCAACACTTGATTCACCCTTTCAGTTTGTCTATCTGTTTCAGGATGATAAGTAGAGCTTATATTCAACTATGTTCCAAGTGAAGAGAATAAGGTTTGCCAAAACCTAGATGTCATCCATGCATCCCTATCTAAGATAATCTTCTCAGGAATGTTGTGGAATCTGAAAATCTCTTGAACACATTTCTAAGCAATGATGGGTGCCCCATCTATCAAGTTTATCAGAATAAAATGGGCTACTTTGGTGAGTCTATCCACCACAACCAAAATAGCATTGTTCTTGTTCCTTAACATAGGAAGTCCTTGCACAAAGTCCATGCTTATAATCTTCCATTTCCACTCTGGAATTTCATGAGGGTATAATAATCTTGTCGGGTGTTGGTGTTCCACCTTCACCCTTTGGCATTCTAAACAAGTAGCTACAAAATTTGTAGCATCTCTTTTCATTCCTTTCCAAAAGTATAAAGGTTTCACATCAGTGAGTAACTTGGTTACTCTAGGATGCCGAGGGTATGGTGCAAAATGAACCTCTTTCCAAACCATATTCCTTAACTCTACTGAGTTAGGTACATACATCCTTCTTTTAAACCTTAAAACCCCATCTGGTTCAAGGTTGAATCCTTCATATTTTGGATTTTGTGGATCTTTTTCAAGGGCCTGTTTTACTTGCTTGTAAAACTCATCTCCGTTAGATTGTTGTAATACCTAATTTCTAAAATCAGATTGTATAGAGACCATAGAGGAGATATGCCTTCTCCTACTTAAAGCATCTGCCACTCCATTCTCTTTTCCCTGAATATATTTAATCTCAAAATCATAATCCGAGATAAATTCTAACCATCTTCTTTGGAAAGCATTAAGATGGTGTTGAGTGAATAGATATTTAAGTCCCTGGTGATCTATTTTCAACTCAAAAGGTTTTCTAAGTAGATAATGTCTCCACATTTGGAGTGCATGCATGATTACTACCAGTTCTAAATCATGTGGGGCATAGTTTTGTTCATATTTTTTTCGTTTACGTCATACACAATAACATATTCTTTTTGGACCAGTACACCACCTAAGCCTTCCCCCAAGGCATTGGTAATGATGACAAATTGACTTTCCAGGTCAGGCACTTTCAAAATTAGAGCTCAAGTCTATTTTTCCTTCAGTAGGTCAAAGTCCTCCTGGCACTTTTCTGACCATTTAAACTTCTTTCCCTTTCTTTGCAAGGAAGTTATAGGATGTGTAATTTTAGAGAAGTTATTTACAAACTTCCTATAATAGCTAGCAAGGCCCATAAAGCTTTGAACCTCATGAACATTTCTTGGTTCAGGCCTTTTAGAAATAGCCTTAATCTTAGCTAGGTCCATAGCTATTCCCTTAGCCAAAATTATATGACCCAAATACTGTACTTCTTTCTAAAAGAAGGTATACTGAAACAGCTTGCCATAAAGTTTATGCTCTCTTAATATCTAAAGAACAATTCTCAAATGCTGCATATGTTCCTCTTCATTCTTAGAGGAGATTAAAATGTCATCAAGGAATATCAAGACAAACTTGTCTAGGCAGCCTCTGAACACACTATTCATAAGATCCATAAAAACTGCAGGTGCATTTGTTATCCCAAAAGGTAGGACAGTGAATTCGTAGTGTCCATATCTGGTTCTAAAGGTTGTCTTATGGATGTCTTCATCCTTCACCCTGAATTGGTGATATCCTGATCGAAGATCAATCTTGGAAAATACTGTTGCACCTCTCATCTATTAAAAAAGCTCATCAATGTGGGGTAGAGGATACTTGTTCTTGATGGTTTCTTTGTTTAACATGCGGTAATCTAAACACAACCGCAAAGTGCCATCTTTCTTTTTCAAAAAAATGATAGGCACTCCCCATGGCGACACACTGGGTCTAATCAACCCTTTATCCAACAGCTCTTGCAGTTGAGCCTTTAACTCCATTAGTTCAGTTGTGGCCATCCTATAAGAGGATTTAGAAATAGGTTTTGACCCAGGTATAATATCAATGGCAAAATCAAAAGATCTCTTAGGGGGTAATCTTGGAAGATCATCTAGAAATACATCCTCAAATTCTTTGAGGAGGGGATACTTGTCCATATCTAGTCTTTCCTGGCCTATGGACTCCTTCATCCCTACTTCTTTAAGCTTTTGGGATTCATAAAACATCAAGTCATCTTGGAAGTAGGTTTCTTTTGTTTCATCTATTTTATCCATCATGACAGCAAAAAGTTGGCATCCTTTCTCTATGCCCTTTTTCATTTGTAAGGCAGAAATTTACCTTAGTTTAATTTTCCTAGGTTTCCCTTGAATAGGAACTTGGTTTCCTAGATCATCCAAACAATCTATTGTCTTGGCATAACAATTTGGTTTGGCTCAATGTCTCCATAGCCAATTTATTCCCAGGATGACATCATATGAACCAAGTGGGGCTACATATAGATTTACTTCTATGGAAAAGTTTGGAAGTACAACCCGAGCTTCAAATAGGCATTGCTCTACCTAAGCCTTGGTGTGATTTGCATACTCTACAAACCAAGTATTTGCTATGAATCCTACTTTTCTAGGTATCTTATTTACAATTTTGGGAGAAATGAAACATTTTGTGGCTCCTGTATCAATTAAAACTGAAATTGGATCTCCAAATAAAATACCTATTGTTTCTACTGGGGTTATTTGATACTCAGCTTGCTGCATGGATACATTGTTGGAACACTGTTTATTGGGAAGGTAGAGGATTCCCTCTTGGTTGCACTCCTTGTGATTTGTTGGGACACTGATTGGTGTAGTGATCTCTGCTGCAAGTGAAACATCCTCCAACTAGTCTTCACCTCTCCTGAGGTTTGCCAGAATTGTTCCCATTCTTCTTGGAGTGGTTGTTCCCCTTTTTCTCTCCCCTAGACTCATTTTGTTTATTTTTGGTCCCTTTATCATTCTTCTCATTATAATCCTATTTCTTCCCCTTTTTCTTTGATGGTTGAGAAGATTGAGACCAATTATATCTCTTTCAGTTTCTTTCCCTACAGGCCGACATAGCCTTCAGGTTCTGTTCTTGTCTAATGGCCTTCTTGTAAACCTGTTCCATGGTTGAAGGACTGTGAATGTTAACCTCACCCCCAATTTGGGTGTTCAACCCCATGATAAACTTCCAGACACAAAATTTCTCATCACGTTGATACTATGGCACATATTTCAACAGTCGGATGAATTTTTCCTAATACTCATTTACAGTCATATCTGTCTGTTTCAGGTTTTGGAAGTCTATGAGTTTCTAATCATAGAATAGCTAAGGAAACCATCTTTACCTAAATAATTCTACAAACCTATCCCAAGTAAGGCTTGTAGACCTCAAGCCTAGCTCCATCTTTTTGTTCATCCACCATGTGGATGCTTCACCCACTAGCTAAAATGCTCCCCAAAAAGCTTTGGTAACCTCATTATAATTTCTAATTTCAAAATACTTCTCCATCTCCATAAGCCATGCCTCCATGGCATCTTTGCTTACGGATCCATCAAATTTAGCTGGCATGAACCTTTTTCATGTCATGAGATAGTTCCATAGCCATCAGGCTACTCTTATCCCCATCTTGTCTATCTGCGGAGTTATTTTATCCATGCTAGATTTGGGTGGTGTCATTATGGCGTTCCTCACCATCACCCCCATCATAATTATTTTACCTATCTTCTGACTGGCCTTCCACTTTGTATTCAAGAGTTTCCACCCTTGCCCTTGTTTCTCTTAACAAGGTCAAGATTTGGTCTAATTTAGACTCAGGTTGCCCTGAAGGTGCTCCTTCATCTTGGCTATCCTCCATTCTGGTTCCAACTCAAACCTTCACTACAATCTACTTCTTCCTGAAGTTTGCAGACTAATCATGGATTAGTTTTCCATGCTCTGCAATTTATTCATTTACAAATCTATTCACATTCATGTAATCTTTAACAAAAAAGGAAAGATTGTCAAAATTTGCCATTGCAATACAATTTCCATTGGATTACATATAATCCACAAAATTACAAAATTATGTTTACATTTTGCTCTTGCAAATCCTTTTCAATGTGGGATAAATTCCCATAATCATGTTTTCTTTTTAGTCTCAGGAGGTGAGGATGCACTCTAGTATTCCTTCACATCCTCCATAAATACATTACAGTCCTTAGGAATTTTTCCCTTAACTGGTTCTTTAAGGTTAGAGGGTGTCACTAATGCTCCAATAGAGTTAGGGGCAGCCATCCGTTCAGCTTTCCTTAATTCCTGCTTGATGTGTTTCACTACATCAGCAAAAGTTTCCTCATGAGATAACCATGCACCTACCAAGCATCCAGTCTATTCCAGTTTCTCTTTCATGTAGGCTCATGCCTTCAAGGTCTTTTGTTGGCATAGGTAACATCCATGTTCCATTACCTTCTTGTGAGGTGTGGTTCTAATTTTTACCATTCTAGCATAGAACATCCAAACATTAGCATACTTAATGTTGGATACATTAATCACCAAGTAGTGAGATCATTAGGTCCATGTGTTGAACCCAGTCGCTCTGATACCACACATAACAACACTTTTTTTAATGATCAAGATTTAACTTAAAACATGTAATTTAATCAAGTCATTAATTAAGAATTGATAGAGTTGATCAAAATTTGAAACAAAGAAACATAATATTTTCCATTCATTAAGCATGTTAATCAAATCAAGCTATTTAACATAACTTATAATCCAGTAAACCATTACAATCTTTAGTGAGTAACCATCACTAATCAAATACATAATGTGCTCTAGGCATCTTAATCAAGTTTTTACATCACAATCGACCAACTGGTCTCAATATGCAATTATTGTATCTAGAACCAATGACATCTATCTCCATAAGCCTTGGCTTGTCTCATGCTTGGGAAGGAGAGCATCATCTTGGTGCTTTTCCTCCAACCATGGACCTGCGGTCCCCCACTCATCTTCCTAACTAGAAGAGGCCCTACCCTTCACGGAAAGATTTGACATTAGAACCCAATAGGTTAGCCATCTGTGTATCTGGTGTTATGTCTTTCCTAATGTCTTGCGGTCATACACTATATATCCCCTCTAACTTGTATGACACTACTGGAGACACTAGGCCATTTGGAACACTACGGACCAATGATGCATTTAGAGATGGATGCATCACTTTGGCCAAAGTTTTCATAAAAATATGTTACACCATGAATGTCATCGTATGTCCACCACCCTAACTCGACTTATGAGTTGTCATGTCCTACAGTTATTCTTAACGACCGAATTCTTTAGGTCTTGTATAAGTGGGATCAATTTGAATAATTCTCCATTCTTGGACATTCAACTCCCTCCATAGATTGGTTACAATATTCTAGTGACTCCTCATCACACGGTTTGATTTATTTCACTTAAGTTTGACCATTTGACCCCTAGGCCACATATGGTTCACATTTTCATAAATAAGTCATCCCATATGATGAAATTGTATACATGTACTCAAGGCATACCTTGCCCTTGATAGAGTAAAAGTATAATTTACATAACTTACATCATTAACAAAAGTCTTACATGCAGACTCATAATGATTGTATAAACATTCTTATATAAATTCATTTCAATGATTACATAGCGAGACCATGTTCACAATGGTTCTTCCTTCTCTATACTTGAGGGTATAAGTATATAATTTCAATAATTAAGGTAAGCCAGAAAGAGTTTCACAATCAACTTCTCATATAAGCTCTATTGGTTTCTATTGTCATGTTGTAACCACATTGTTATTCAAATGTTACCCTGACTATCATCATAGTCAGATCTCCTTATCATGAATTGATAATGCCTTTGCGGCTAAAACCATAGTCACAAGACTGTATCATTATCTTATGTTAATAATTGATATGGAGCTATTGCCTACTCCACTCGAGAGTTTTATACTCTATCCAAGTCAAAAAAATGATGTGAGATATCATTTCTTCACCAACACAGCTGATACGGCTCAAACTCTAGTTATTATTTACATAGTATATGATGTAAAAACATCACAGTTAGGTCATACAGCCATAACACTGACATAGAAAGAATTTCTTATCAAAGGCTTGGCCATACATCCTTGAGCAAGAACACAGTCATCTCAAATGACTCAACCTTATGGCCTTGAGTATGAAACATAGACTTTCTAAATAACTCAGCCTTGCAGCCTTGAGTATAAAGCATAGTCTTTATAAATAACTTAGCCTCATGGCCTTGAGTATAAAACATAGTCTTTTTAAATAGCGAGGCCTCATGGCTTTGAGTATAAAACACAGTCTTTTTAAATAACTCAGCCTCATGGCCTTGAATATAAAACACATTCTTTTTAAATAACTCGGCCTCATGGCCTTGAGTATAAAACAGTCTTTTTAAATAACTTGGCATCACAGCCTTGAGTATAAAACACAATCTTTACAGAAGGCTATCATAGCTCGCCTTCAAGCCTCGAGACTACCCTTCGATAGCACTATGACATTTTACTGTTGCAGCCTTACAGCTAGGAATGCATCCTTAAAAAGAGTTTTAATGATAAATAATTGGCCTTATGGCCTACAAAAATATATATAAAGGTTTCTAAAAGTTTAAAACTCAGCTCAACAGCTGACGAAAAGCTGGTAAAGAAGCTCAGCCATTAAGGCTACAAGCTCATTCATGTTATGGGAATAAATTTGGAAAGCTTAGCCTTAAAGCCTAGAGCCACTAGATGATAACACTTAGAAATCAAAATGCTTGGTTGTAGCAACCTTGAGGTTCAGCTAGATAAAGATTTTAAACAATATTAAACACAGTTCTTTGTTTAAATGTTTAAATTGATAATGAAGAGTAGGATTACATCCTTGTAATACCTAAATAATGATAGCAAATGAGTCATCATACTAGTTTGAGACTCCTACAAGTGCACTCAGCTCTAAAACCATCTCCCACTTTATGTTGTTTCTTCCACCAAAAGAGGCCAAAAACCCAAACCAAAAACTAAATAACTACCCTCTGCGTAAAACACTCCCTTTTAGTTCTCTAACCTTTTTTTACTCTATGCATGCAAAAAAAAAAGGTAACTACCTTTCCCTACCCAATCGATTCCTCATAAGGTGGCTACAATCAGGCATCATGCTCGAAGGTGGATGAGCTTAAAGCTCTCCATCCTTCACTAAACCGACCAACATCAAGTTAAAAGTATTCAACTAAGATCCAATAAAAAGACATAAGAGATAATAATATCATTATTATCGTGGCAATTTAACCTACAAAAGGGTTTGCAATCCTTACTAATAGGATTTTTTTTTAAAATGAATACTAGGAAGCACAAAAGAACACATTTAGATTGTCAAATGTTAGTCAAGAGATTCTCCTTCAAATTTGACTATCATCCTTAGTCGAGAGACTAAGGAACACTATCCTAGAGAACAAAAGATTACAAGAGACTTCCATCTCTCACTAGATGATTGTCCCCATGACATGAGATGATGCTTCAAAAACATTGACTGGTCTTCACGACTAGTCTTAAAGGCATCAAAGACATAACAACTTTCAGAAGACAAGAGAACTAAGAAAAGAGGCATGACGTGTGTGTAGACTTATAGAAGGACATAAAAGTTGATACTCAGATGGCTATTTGACCCTTTTCTTTCTCAACGTCTAACCTTTCCTCCAGGATCATACTCTCCTCCCTTCTTCGAAGGACATTCATTTTCCTATTCACATTCAAGACCACAAGATCATGATCAGTTATCATCATCATCATGTTTCATAACTTAATTTAATCAATTTGTAAAAAAAAAATTCATCATCAATAAATTTTTCATAACCAAGAGTTAAATCAGATATTTCCACAATATCCAATCAATTAACTATGTCTAATCCTCCTGATTATCATACTAAGTTAATTATTAAGTCTAGTTGTAAGTTGGGGATGTAACATACTATTTCTAGCCCCCAGACTTAGGCAAACATAAGAAAACACTTAACAGTCACATAAGACATAGTAAATATAGTAAAGAAGCATGTAATACACAAAGAAGATAGTGGAAGCATGCAATACCCAAAGAAGACATGAACACAGTCATATAATACAAAAAGAAGACATGATTTAAGCAATTACTGTTGATATGCACTAGACAACTGAGAGGGGGGGTGAATTAGTTGTCACGAAAACTTAAACACTTTCTGCAATTAAAACATTCATCACTTATCCACAATTATCATAGTTTAATAATGAGTGCATGAAATTATAGACTTAACCATAGATACAACATCAAACACAAGAGACACCAGATTTACGTGGAAAACCCCAAGGTGGGGAAAAACCACAGAGAGGATTAGCTCTCAATATATATTACAATCTTGAAATAATGATGTTCAAGCTTGGTCACTCCATGGGCCTAAACATACTAGCTTACTGCCATGAAGAGAAACTAGGTCTAGCAGGCTCACTGCCTCAACCCTAAACCTAGAAAGATTACAGTAAGGGTTGTTAAGGATTGTTAAACCCTATTGGTGGCTTACTGCCAGACTCACTGCCAAGATCAACACGTTTTTGTATTGTGAATAACAATTCCTCTACTCTGATCTTCCTCTACTCTGCCTTTCCTCTTCCTTCCTCTGGCTCTTCTCTGCTCTGTCTTTGGACCTTTCTTAATATCTTATCATTTTCTTTCAAGGACTTCTTTTCCATGACTCAACTACAAGTATTTATACACTACATCAACCTTGGAATGATCATCAAGGTTAGCATCACAATCATCAACCATTGGAACAATCTCCAAGGTCGGTATTACAAACATTTACAAAATAGGTCCTGACCTATTGCAACATCATGCAAGGGGAATGAAATACGGATCACACCATGCCTTAGCTAGGACTCAAACATGATCTTCCACACCACAACACACTTCCACAATCTTCTAGAGATTTCCACAATAACTGGGATCAACCAGGTCAGCCAAGACTGGTTACACGCTACATTATCTGGGAACAATCTTCACACATCATCTCAATTTCTTAATGCGGACCAAAGTCTAGATAGGATCATGACTAGGATACATCCACAAGCACACTATAATCATCAGGAGCAACTGCATGAACCTTAACCACTTTATCCACAAGAATCTTCTCACCGGAACACATGAACTTCACTATCTTCAACTGTCATAAAAGAAAGATATCTTGCAGACCACCAAACCATTAACCATTGCCACTATATGCACTTATCATCATCCCAGACTTCCCTCTAGAACTGCAAAGACAAATACTTTATTTCAGAGGAATGCAGAGTAGAATACTTTCTTCCTATCACAACTAAACTTACAGAAAAGTAGGTTTGACTCTGGTGAATACAACTCACTGAGATCTTCGTACAGATGGTTCAAACCTGAAATGTAGCATCCTCAAACATATCTCTAACTTACTTCCAATCCACAGACCATTATCTTCAAATAGAAATAAATGCAGAGTAGTTTACCGGACTGTTCTTCAACATACAATTCACTGTCTGTACTGCACTTCTCTGTAACTCACTTGTTTCTTCCGAAGAGGCTAATTTTTTCAATATCCTCAACATACAAGTCTTCTAAACAAGTAATAGAATAAGATATAGTTGACACTAATGACAACAAGGATATGTTGACATCAATGACAACACCGATTAGGCACATACTTGCAACAATCTCCCCCTTTGCCATTGATGGCAACATATGATGTGAAAAATTACAACAGTCATCAAGACAAGATTCTCCCCCTTTCTCTTTACACACTTGCCATTATTTTTTTCTCCAAAATTCTCCCCCTTTCTTTTACACATCTGCACTCTAAGTTTTTCACATGACTTCTCTCCCCCTTTGACATCAATGGCAATAGGCACATACTTGCACTCTTTTGCTCTGATGTAATCTCTCCTCTAAACTCTCTGACTACTCCCCCTTAGAAGTAGCCCTAAAAAGCATCAATCTAGACCTCTGAACACCTCTGGACTGATGCACTATTGTGCATCTTAGTTTAGAGCAGGAGGGGTGATGACCCCTAACTTTTCTCTGAGATACTCAAAAGTATCCTTAGGCAAAAGTTTGGTAAAAATGTCTGCAATCTGATCCTTGGTAGAAACATACTCCAACTTGACTTCATTCTCTGTCACTTTTTCTCTCACAAAATGATACCTAATGGATATGTGCTTGGTCCTTAAATGCATCACTGGGTTCTTTGATATGTTTATGGCACTTCTGTTGTCACAAAAGATTGCAATAGGTTCTTCATACACAACTTTGATGTCCTTCAAAGTCTACTTCATCCATAACACTTGAGTGCAATTGCATGCTACTGCAATGTATTTTGCCTCTGTAGTAGACATGGATATTGAATCATGTTTCTTTCTTAGCCAAGATACTAATCTTTTTCCCAAGAAGAATGCACCTCCACTTGTACTTTTTCTATCATCCACATCTCTGGCCTAGTCTGCATCACTATATACACTGAGAGTAAGGTCACAGTCCTTAGGGTACCACAAACCATAATCTATTGTACCTTTTAAATATCTCAGAATTATTTTGACTGCCATCACATGTGATTCCTTAGGTTCTACCTAAAATATTTCCACAAGACACACTGCATGCATTATTTCAGGTCTGGTCTGAGTCAGATAAAGTAATCCTCCAATCATAGATCTATACTTTTTCTGATCTACCATGGGTGAGTTATCATCTTTGCTCAATTTACAACCAGTTATCATAGGTGTGCATACTAGTTTAGAGTCTTCCATCCCAAATTTATTTAACAACTCTTTCACATACTTAGACTGAGAAATGAAGATACCCTCGTCTGATTGACTTATTTGCAGACCTAAAAGGAAGTTCATCTCTCCAAACATAGACATTTCAAATTCACTTTGCATTTCTCTAGCAAAAACTAAGCACATACCTTCATTGCCTCCAAAAATAATATCATCAACAAAAACTACAACAATTAGGGTTTGTTCATCATTGATCTTGAAGTAGAGATTACTATCTATAGTACCTTTACTGAACCTTATATGTATTAGGTACCTGTCCAACCATGCATACCATGCCCTGGGAGCTTGTTTTAATCCATACAAAGACTTCTTCAATCTATATACTATGTCTCCTTGTTCTGATGACTGAAATCCTTCCAGTTGTTCTATATAGACTTCCTCTTCCAACTCTCCATTTAAGAAGGATGACTTAACATCCATTTGATAAACCTTAAAATATTTTTATGTGTAGAGTAAACTCTACATTTTGTTTCAGTATTGTTGCGATATAATGTTACAGCGTTTTTCATATTTGTGACTATATTATGTTTTTGTGCATAGATCACACCAAGTGTCAAAGCTACAGTGAAAGGGAAATAGTTTAAGCTTTAAGCGAAGATAGCCACGTGTTACTTTTCTTTTGAGTTGTTGCCGCAGAACGTGCCATGTGGTGGTAGCGGTTTCTTTTGTTCAACTTTCATAGCGGCTATGGGATTTGCCACGTGTCTACACCGGAGGTAGTTTCTATAAAGTTTATTTTGTTACCGTATGCTTGCAGATGGTACTGCTTGTCTTTTGAGCCTTAAGCGGAAGGTGTCACGTGTGTTTTCTTTCAAATGTATGGTGGGCCACAATTTTATAAAGACACAGTTTCATACTAATAGCAGAGGGCGCCACATGGTGACAATAGAAGAAGGGTCTCTTTTATTTTAATTCTCTCAGGATGAAGGCATTTTTTTTCCAGTTACACCGGAGTGCGACAAGTGTTAGCTTTTGAGTATCCTTCAGGGTCTCTTTATAAGTTACATGTTATTACGGGCTTCGCCATGTGTCTAGTTTTGTTTCAAGTAGATGGCGCCATCTATCCTAGTTTATTTCTCTATGCTGGTAGTAAGTAATGTACATAGTGGGTCTCGTGATGGTATATCTTAGTTTCAAAGTAAAGAGGATGGTGACAGATGTCATAACGCTAAGTCACCCAGGTACAAGGATACTATTTTTGAGCCTGAAGTAGAGGGGGACACGTATCACTTTCAAAGTAAGGTAGAGTGCGACAAGTGGCATTCTACTGTGTTTCTTCTAGAGGTAAAGAGTTTTAAGTAGTTACAACAGATAATGCCATGTGTCACAATTCTTTTGAGCAATAAGCCCGCGGGTGTCGCCAGGTGTCTTAACGGTGATGCAGTTAGAGTGCCACGTATATTGTGTCATAGCCAATGATCGCACAGGATATTATAGTTGCAGATTCAGGAAATCTTAATGGTTGAAGACTCTCAGTTAGCTCTAGTTCTATTTTGCCATTAAGATTTGGGTTGTTGCAGGCAATTTTGGTCAAGTTTGTGGTTATAAATAAGTTGCAATTGTAATCGATGAGGGATCAGAACTTTTGATAAGTTTTTCATCAAGAATTTAATAGAGAATTCAAAACTTTGTTGTGACCAGATATATCATTTTCATTTATTTTTGTTATTTCTGATAGGAAGGTTATTATATCTGTGCATGTTACTGTTCCTCTTATGATACTGGAATATTAATGAAAAGAACTTTTGTTCTATGCCTTTGTTGATATTATCTATGTCTCTGTAAATTTATCTGTGTTTAGCCTTTTGATCTGATTCAATTAAATTTGCTTATATTAATCATGCAATATCTTCTCTTTAATATAACTATACCTTAAGGATTAGATCCACTATGATAATTGGGAGAATATATTTCATTCAGGCACATCGCCATAGGTTTAGTTCTGCTTATTATATTTGTAATGTTTTTTTCTTCCTTCCCCTTTACTCAAAACACATTTAATAGGAAGAGCCAGCTTCTTTAAAATCTAGAGGTTGTTTCAAGTAGCAAGTCCCACATTCTTTAAACTTCTGATGTTGGTGTTGGAACGTGTGCAATTTTAAGCATCAACAATTTTTGGTATGTCTGGTGGGACATTTTTTGAAGTTATCGTATGAGCCAGAGAGTGACAAGGAATTAGAGCTATGGACCTACAACAAGAGCTCAGTCTGCTGCTAATCTAGGTATTCTTTTACCACCATTAGTTACTATTCCAAGAAGAAGGGTGAATCAAATTGCAGTGACACAAGGAATAAATATGGGAGTACCTGTAGCCCCAAGGAATTATGCAACTTGGAACACTGGCAGTTCTCTCATTCTTCTAGTACCACCAGCCACTTGGGACCCCATTCTAGCTAATGCTTTGAAGGCTCTACCTAAGTTTAGTGGAGAAGATTTCAAGACACCTGGGGAGCATCTTTAAGATGTGTCTGATGTGTGTGTAGTGCATGTTATTACTAAACAAAATGTGGTAATAAGATTGTTAGTAGCTTTTTTCAAAGGAAAGGCCCTAGACTGGTATAGATCTCTGACTCCAAATACAATATCTATTTGGGATCAACTTGGTGATGCTTTCTTTGCAAGATTTAAAGAGAAAGGTGATAAATCTTCCCTGCTGCAACAATAATCACCATAAAAAGGGCACCACAAGAGGCTATAACTGATTTCAGCACAAGGTTTCAAAAGACATGGGATAGAATTCCTGCTACAACAAGGCCACCATCAGGTATGGAAATTGTGTTTTACCTCAAAGCTTTCAATTCTAATATATCAGTAATGATTCAGTCTCTGGGAGGTCAGACTCTGTTAGAAGCATATGAGTTAGCTGTTAAAGCTGAAAACAACTTGATAGATGCTGAAAAGTTGCCTCCAAGGCCTCCTATGCCCATGTTCCCAGAAATCTCCTTACCTTTCCCACAAGAAGCCCCTAATCTCATAGTTCCACCTATGTCCATGTAGACATTCCCAATACCTCAATAACCTGCTATGGCAACACCTTATGCCCAACCATCTAAAATGGATGATGTCAAGAATATCCTTAGGACCTTTTCAAATGAGATAATTAATCTAAAAAGGCAACAAACTTCCTATTCAAAGCCTCCTTACCAAGGTTTCCAACGAAATAGACCCCTTACCAGCCAAATCAATATCAAGGCCTTCAAAGGAAAAATAATCCCCAGCCTTGGAACCAGTTGGTCACAGTCCCCACACCTCTACAAGTTGTTCCCCATAATCCCAACAGAGAAATAGTTCCAGGATATAATAACTTAGCAGGAAACACCATTGCATGTTGCTTTCCTTGCAACGATGCCCATATGCCCAGGGATTATCCCAAAGGAAATTTGTAGAAAAAATAGCAAAACAAAGAAGGGTAGAAGGACAACTCCTAACATCCAATGCTCCATCATATCAGTCACCTAGTGTTCAGAACGCAGTAATGGTTGCCCAGATGCAAGGGATGTCTATACAACAAGAAGAAGAAATTGCTCTTGAACATGCCTTATTTTCATGGATTGAAGATGAAGATTTAGTGTTCTTGAATGAAGTATCCACTTCCAAGAAACCATTGGTCCAGTCAGATTATTATACCAGATCAAAGAGAAGGATGATGGAACAACCCGAGGCCACAAATAATGAGACTACTATAATTCCTCCTTTCCAGAGTCATTATAGCCTAGTTTCTAGGCAAGAAGCACCTTAGCCAGTTCAGAGTCAAGTAGCCTCGGGTCAGATGCTAGAGAAGACAAGCTACCCTTACTATCCAAAGACACAAGCATTGGGACCTATGAACATGGTGGAACAGCTGAAGAAGACCCCAATGCATGTATCAATCTAGGATATTTTAGCTATTCCTAAGCAAAAGACGTTGTAATAAGCTTTACAAGGTCAGGTGGGTTCTAAATCTACCAGTGCTAAAGAAGGAGTTACTGATAAAGGAATGATTCAACATAAAGATACTACACCTTTATAATAGGAGCTCTATTGAATAATATGCCAGAGGTAGGTAAATCTAAGCTGTTAGTAGGTGGCGACTGATCAAGAAAGTACTGTACACTAGCCATGTATCCTCGCCGACTTAAAAAATCCTAGGGCCGACTTAAAAAATCCTATTTTTTTTATGACCGACATAAGAAAACCCTAATTTTTTGTAACCGACAAAAAGGCTTGATAAAAAGAGGCCAAGGGTTAGGGTTTGAGTATTGTATTGTAGCATTTGCAGCGGTATTGAGTTGCAAGGATTGCTGATTGTAATCGGTTTGATTTACTAAATAATAATATTGGACTCTCTGTTTGGTGGATGTAGCCCGAGTTTGGGTGAACCACGTTAAATCTTGTCTCTCGCTGTTATTAATTCTGTGTATTTCCATTTCTCTATTTAATCTTTATTTGCATGTCATTGATATCTTCTACCTGCTAACCCTAACAAGTGGTATCAGAGAGGGTTGTGTTCGATTATCGTCTGCAGGAAAGTCTCACGATTGAGTGGGAGCAATGGCGGACGAGGGTAAAATGAAGGTTGATAAATTCAATGGGCAGAACTATCAGTTATGGAAGATGTAGATGGAAGATTACCTCTATCAAAAGGATTTATGGAGGCCGTTGGAAGGAGTAACCAAGAAACCGGCAACAATGTCTGATGAGGATTGGAATCTTCTTGACAAAAAGGCACTGGGAACCATTCGGTTGTGCCTGGCACCGTCAGTGGCATTCAATATAACGGAAGCGAAGACAACAGATGGTCTGATGAAAGCTTTGGCTAAATTGTATGAAAAACCCTCAGCCTCAAATAAGGTATTTCTCATGAAGTAGTTGTTTAATTTGAAAATGGTTGAAGGTGGATCTGTGACAGGTCATTTAAATGAATTTAATACAATTGTCAGTCAATTGACTTCTGTAAATGTAAAATTTGATGAAGAAGTTAGAGCTCTCTTGATATTATGTTCATTACCTGAAAGCTGGGATAGTTTGGTAATGGCGGTTAGTAACTCTGTTTCTGGTTCAAATACCCTAAAATTTGATGATGTTGTTGGTGTTATTCTGAGTGAGGAAATTCGTAAGAAAAGCTCAGGTGGATCCAAATCAGGCAGTGTTTTGAACGTAGAAAGCAAGGGTAGATCAAAGGAGAGAGGAAAAGGTTCTGGAGGTCATGGCAAGTCACGAGGAAAATCAAAGGACAAAAGATCCCAAACCAGAGGACAGAAGGATTGCTGGTACTGTGGAAAACCAGGTCATCTAAAGAAAGATTGCTAGTCTCGGAAAAATAAAGAAGGAGACAAACAAGAAGGCAATAAGGAAGCAAATGTGGTAAGCAATAAGTCTGAAGATGATGCTTTGATTCTTTCCCTAGATAATGCTGATGATTCATGGGTTTTAGATTTAGGGGCCTCATTTCATGCTACGCCCCATAGAAGTTATTTCCTTGATTATGTCCAAGGGAATTTTGGGCTGGTTTATTTGGGAGATAATGAACCCTGTCAGATTGTTGGAAAGGGAAGAATCAAGATTAAGTTGCAGAATGGGAATCATTGGCTACTACAAGAGGTGAGGCATGTTCCAAGGCTTAGTAGGAATTTAATTTCAGCAGGGCAGCTAACTGAACAAGGTTGCACTGTTACATTTACTGATAAAAATTGGAAGGTTTCAAAAGGTGCCTTAGTAGTAGCAAAAGGTGTAAAAGTAGGCACCTTATATCTTTGTATAGGTCATACTGTTCCTTCTACTTTAGATTTTATAGAGGAAAAACAAACAGGTTTAGGAACAGTTGTTGCAGGTTTACAGGAAGAGACTGGAAAAGTTGCTGCAAGTTCTAAACTGGAACAGTTGCTGCAGGTTTACAGGAAGAGACTGGAAAAGTTGCTGCAGGTATGAAGGTACTTCATTTTAAGAAAGTTTTACCAGGTCTGAAATGTATTAATATGGATTTCTGTGAAAGTTGTGTGTATGGAAAACAAAAGAGAGTCAGTTTTCTCAGAGATGGGAAGCAAAAGAAAAATGAAAAGTTGGAGCTTGTGCATACAGATGTATGGGGACCAGCTCAGGTATCTTCTTTTGGTGGCTCTCGGTATTATGTCACATTCATAGATGATGCAACTAGGAAGGTCTAGATTTATTTCCTTAGACAGAAATCTGATGTATTTGAAACATTTAAGAAATGGAAAAGCTTGGTTGAAAATGAGACAGGTAAAAGATTAAAATGTCTCAGATCTAATAATGGCGGTGAGTATTGCAGCAAAGAATTTGAAGACTATTGTTCCTTTAATGGAATTCATAGGCAGAAAATGGTTCCAGGGACTCCACAGGAAAATGGAGTGGCTGAACGCATGAATAGGACAATAATGGAGCATGCAAGGACCATGAGATTGCATGCTGGACTGCCTTTAAACATGTGGGCAGAGGCTGTCAACACTACTGTATATTTAATTAACAGAGGTCCTTCAGTTCCTTTGGGCTGTGGTATTCCAGAGGAAGCATGGACTGGCAAGAAGGTGAGTTATTCTTTTCTGAAAACCTTTGGCTGTGAAGCATTTGCACATATAGATTCTGAAAATAGAACCAAGCTGGATGCGAAATCAAAAAAATATACCTTCATTGGATATGGCATTGATGAATTTGGTTATAGGCTTTGGGATTTTGAAAATCAGAAAATTGTGAGAAGCAGGGATGTTATATTTAATGAGAAGGTGTTGTACAAAGATCAGTTGCAGCAGCATGAGAAGAAAGAAAAGGATTATGTGGTGCTGGATGATACTCCAAATAGTGATGTTCCAGTGGCTCCTCATGCTCCGCAACAGCAACCAGAAATACCACAAACTCCAATGAATGTTAGACAGTCAACAAGGATAAGTAGACCTCCTGAAAGGTTTTCTCCCTCTTTGTATTCTATTTTGTTAACATATGTTGGTGAACCAGAAGGGTATGATGAAGCTATGCAGGTGAATACACAAGTTCAGTGGGAGCTTGCCATGCAAGAAGAAATGGACTCCTTGCTGAAAAATTAGACTTGGGAATTATGTAAGTTACCTATAGGTAAAAAGGCTTTACCAAACAAATGGGTTTACAGGCTGAAAGAGGAAGATGGAGGTAAGAAACGATTTAAGGCCAGGTTAGTTGTAAAAGGATTTGCACAGAAACAGGGCATTGATTTTGATGAGATATTTTCTCCGGTTGTCAAGATGACTTCTATTCGTACTGTTTTAAGTATTGTGGCTGCTGAAGATTTGCATTTGGAACAGCTAGATGTGAAAACTGCCTTTCTCCATGGTGATTTGGAGGAGGAGATATACATGGCACAACCACAGGGATTTGAGGTCAAAGGTAAGGAGAAACAAGTGTGCAGATTGAAGAAAAGCTTGTATGGCCTGAAACAAGCACATCGGCAATGGTATTTGAAATTTGATAGTTTTATGGCTGAGCAAGGCTACAGTAGGTGTAATTCTGACCATTGTGTTTATTTTAAGAGGTTGGATAATGACAGCTACATCATTTTATGTTTATATGTTGATGACATGCTTGTAGCTGGGTCTAACATGGATCACATCAGAGAGTTAAAACATCAGTTATCACAGTCATTTGATATGAAGGATTTGGGGGCAGCAAAACAAATCCTTGGTATGAAAATTTGTAGAGATAGGAAGAATAGAAAATTGACTCTATCTCAGGCTGCTTATGTTGAAAAGGTGTTGCAGAGATTCCATATGGAGAATGCCAAAGCTGTCAGTACACCTTTGCCTAGTCATTTGAAATTGACTAAGGCGATGTGTCCAAAGACACAAGAGGAGGAAGAGAAAATGTCCAAGATACCCTATGCTTCAGCTGTAGGAAGTTTAATGTATGCCATGGTATGCACAAGACCGGATATTGCACATGCTGTCGGAGTCGTTAGTAGGTATATGAGTCATCCTGGATTTGAGCATTGGAATGCGGTCAAATGGATTCTCAGATATTTGAGAGGTACATCTAATAAACACTTATGTTTTGGGGGCTCTAATACTGATTTAGCAGGTTATGTAGACTCAGATTTGGCAGGGGATATTGATACTAGGCGGAGTACTACAGGTTATGTCTTTACTGTAGGTGGAACATCAGTGAGTTGGATTTCTCGGTTGCAAAAGGTGGTTGCTTTATCCACCACAGAGGCAGAATATGTCGCTGCAACAGAGGCAAGCAAGGAGATGATATGGCTACAATCTTTCATGGAAGAATTGGGTAAACAACAGGCTAACAGTTCTTTGTATACAGACAGTCAGAGTGCCATACATCTTGCAAAGAATTCTACCTTGCATTCAAAGACCAAACACGTACAGTTGAGGTATCACTTTATTCGGTCAGTGTTGGATAATGGACAGTTAAGGCTGGAAAAGATACATACAGATGAAATCCAGCGGATATGTTTACAAAGGCAGTGACAAAGGAGAAGCTGAGCTCCTCTTCAGCTTCGATTGGTCTTCTAGACTGAACACAATAAAAATTGAACAGTAGAGTCTAGGGTGCTTATTTCCAGTGGGAGCTGCATGCGTAGCGGTGTCGTCCAGGATCAGTCTCCAAGTGGGAGATTATTTTTTGGTGTGGAGCCTGATCAGTCTCCAAGTGGGAGATTGTTGGTAGGTGGTGACTGATCAGGAAAGTACTGTACACTAGCCATGTATCCTCGCCAGGGTTCGGGGCCGGGCCGGGCCCCGAGCAGGGGTTCGGGGGCGGCAGCCCCCGAGAAACGAGGGTTCGGGGGCGGTAGCCTCCAAGAAAAATTTTTTAGGGCCGACTTAAAAAATCCTATTTTTTTTATGACCGACATAAGAAAACCCTAATTTTTTGTAACCGACAAAAAGGCTTGATAAAAAGCGGCCAAGGGTTAGGGTTTGAGTATTGTATTGTAGCATTTGCAGCGGTATTGAGTTGCAGGGATTGCTGATTGTAATCGGTTTGATTTACTGGATAATAATATTGGACTCTCTGTTTGGTGGATGTAGCCCGAGTTTGGGTGAACCACGTTAAATCTTGTCTCTCGCTGTTATTAATTTTGTGTATTTCCATTTCTCTATTTAATCTTTATTTGCATTTCATTGATATCTTCTGCCGACTAACCCTAACATAAGCCAGATCTATTTTATCTGACTTTAATAGTAGGAAAGAAATTGTTGCATAATGCAATGATAGCTTCTGGAGCTAGTACTACGGTCATGCCGAAACAGATAGCAGATGCTCTAAAGATAAAATATGAGCCACTTACCAGAGAAGTCATGCAGTAAGATGGAAATTCTGTTCAAACTATAGGAAAAATCAAACAACTCTTGTTGCAGCTATATCCTTGTCCCAGTATAATTGTCAATCACGATGCGGTAGTCATAGATATTCCACCTATCTTTGGTGTATGCCTATCCAGAGATTTCACAGCCAAGATAGGAGGTTACATGTAACTATATTGGTCACACCTAATCTTAAGAACCAACTATGGGACAAAGATGAGGGTATTGTCTAAGCCATTGTCTAAAGATCATATCACCGATGAACCAACCCCAAAGATAGAAGCATCTCATGCCATTATGAATAAGAAAGAGTCTTTGTTGAAGAATTAGGTGACTGGATTGAACATGACCAACAAGAGAAGGAAAACAACCATTTGGTGACCATGATGCAGAGTGATCCTTATGGAAACTATGACTCTACTGGTCTGGGCACTTATGTTATTTTTGAGGAAGGCCAAGAAATTCCAAATATTATAAGAAAAGAGGTATCTAAAAGGGAAGGATCTGAAAGAGACTCTAAAATCTAGACTTTAAATTTTGATGGGGCTAGGAGCAAGAGTGGTGCTGGAGCAGGTATTTTCCCTACTACCCCAAATGGTGAGAAAATTCTAAGAGTCATTCGCTTTTAATTTGCTTGTACAAATAATGATGCTGAATATGAATCTTTAGTTCATTGTCTTATGTTGGCCAAGAAGAGTGGAATCAAGAATTTAATGGTCAAAGCAAACTCAGAGTTAGTAGTAAAACAAATCAGAGAGAAAGCAATAGCTAAGAATGTAAGAATGAGATCCTACCGACATAGAATTTGGGATCTAATAGATGGTTTTGACACTTTCAATATTGAGGTAGTGCCTAGAGCCCAAAATTTAGAAGCAGATAGGATGGCACAAATTGGTTCACAATTTGACCCAGCAAGTGACGTACTAGTTAATAATGAATCAGTAAAAGTTATAGTAAGACTAGTAATTCCAGACAATGATAAAAATTGGCAGGTTTTTGACAATGATTTTCAAGTACTCTCATTTTTACAACAATCAGGGGAATTTACTAACTAGTTATAGCCCAAGATTGAGGAAGCTTATGGTGATCAAATCATCCAACTAAAGTCAAATAATCTCCCTAAAGGACTGATCACTCTAAAAAATTTATTTGACCCTGAAGATGCAAGCTTAGATAAAAGGAAGTTTAAGGCAAGTAAGAATGATTATTCTGAAATTCAAGTTAGTGAAGGAAGTTAAAACTAGGCAATGCCACTACCCAAGAGGAAAAGGACAAGTTGATTTCCTTATGTAACAAGTACGATAGAGTGATTGTTTGGACCTATGAAGACCTTCATGGCTATAACAAAGATATTATCCAACATACCATAGAGATTGCTAAAGGAGCAAAACCAGTCTGACAGAAGCAAAGACCAGTCAATCCAAGAATTGGACCCCTAATGGTAGATGAACTACAAAAGCTTCCAGAGTCAAAGATCATCTTTCCAATTAAGCATTCAACTTGGGTGTCTAACCTAGTTCCTATGAGAAAAAAGAATGGTGACATAAGACTTTGTGTGGATTTCAGAGATCTGAATAAAGCATCTTTGAAAGCTCTGTGTGGATTTCTATGGAACATATTTTATAGACTATGGCTGGGTCAAAGATGTTTTCTTTGCTTGATGGTTTCTCAGGATATAATCAGATTTGGTTGGTAGATGAAGACCAACACAAAACAACATTCACTACAAAATGGGGAACATTTGCATATGCTAAGATGCCATTTGGTCTTTCAAATGCTGGAGCTACTTTTCAGCGTGCCATGGACGTAACATTTGGGGAACTTATAAATAAGATCATTTTGATTTATCTAGATGACCTGACTATATTTACTAAGAGTGCCAAAGATCATTTTGATCACCTAGAGGCTATTTTCAAGCAATATCAGGAATTTGGGATCTCTCTAAATCCCAAGAAATGTGTCTTTGCTGTGCCTAAGGGTAAACTTTTGGGACACATAGTGTCAAAGGATGGGATTTCCATTGATCTAGAGAGAGTCATAGGCATAATGAATCTATCCTTGCTAGTTAACAAAAAGGTAGTTCAATCCTTTTTAGGAAAGATTAATTTTGTCAGCCGCTTCATCTCTGATTTTGTAGGTCTAATTAGACCAATTACACTATTGCTTAAGAAAGATTTGGTCTTCAAATGGACAACAAAAGGGAGGCAAGCTTTTGAAGAAGTCAAGAGAGCCATTTCAATAGCCCCAGTACTAAAAACCCTAGATTTCTCTAAGTCTTTTATAATGTATGTGTATGGAGGGGAATACAATGTGGCCATTGTCCTTACTCAGAAAGATGACCAGGAAAAAGAGGAACACTCAATAGAATTCTTCTTTAGAACTCTAAGGGAATATGAATCAAGATATAATTTTATAGAGAAACAAGCCTATGCTATGGTAAAAGCCCTTAAGAAATTTAGACACTTAGTAACAGGGAACAAAATTCTGATATTGGTAGCCCATCCTAGCGTAAGGGAATATATTATGGAGGGTGAGATCATTGAAAAAAGAGTTAATTGGATAACAAAGATTTTAGAATGACATAGAAGTAAGGCCTATCAAGTTGGTTAGAGGCAAAGGAATGTGCCAATATATGACCCAAGACATAGAAAAATTAGTATCAGAAGAAACAGAAAATGAAAAGGTGATGAAACTCCAAGAGGTTGACCAAGACTCTTGGGTTAGAGACAGAATACATTTTATGAAGACTAGAGTGTTCCCAAATAAACTCTCTCCTAATAAGAAAAGGTACTATAGGCAACAAGGAATTCATTTTGTGTTAATTGATCAGATCTTATTTAGAAAGAATATTGATGGAATAATCTTAAGATGTATATAGAAGGATGAAGCTCAAAGAGTACTACATGAATTGCATCATGGGACCTCCGGAGGTCATTTTTTAGCAAGAACTACTACAATCAAAGTGACACAATCTGGTTATTTCTAGCCTACTCTATTTACAGATTACCATCAGATGGTTAAAGAATGTCAAGCTTGCCAATTCTATACTAGAAAGAGGAGAAATGCAGCAATACCTTTAAGTCCCATAGTAGTAGATGAACCCTTTTCTCAATGGGGTCTAGATTTTATTGGCATGATTAATCCAGTGTCAAATATGGGACACAAGTGGATTCTTATAATAACAGATTACTTTACCAGGTGGAGTGAAGTAGTACCACTCAAGGAAGCAACTGAAAAAGTGATCCTAGAATTTTTAGAAGGTATAACTTCTCAGTTTGGTCCTCTTCGTACCATCATATCAGACAATGCTAAGGTGTTTTTGGGGACTAAATTTGTTTGCAAGAGACACTATATGGATTCATGATTGTTGTCATTGATGGCAACAAAGTTCATCCCACACATCCGCAAGACATGGTGTGTCTCTACTGGAAGTCAGAATGAAGATTGTTGAGGTCCGGTAAACAAGAACAGAGCTTGTGGCAAGGTCCGACAGACAGGTCCGGATCTCTCAGAGCAAGTATCTTGGTGTAGTACATATTTGGGGAAGTCAAGAGGACTACCTTGAGTGGTATATTCCAAGGATTTAGCCTTCGGTGATAGATGAAGAAAAAGATATGAATAGTTGAGTACCGGATTCCTGAGTGACAGTGTGAACAGAGAAAGAACTGACTGACAGAACATCAGACTACTTTCTGGATGTGTTACTGATAGTGTTAAAGGTTATGAAGGCATGAATCATGTTTGGCCGACATGATTAATGATTTCTACAAGTATATACTTGATCCGCATTACTTGATGTGCTAGGATTCAGCCGACAGATCAGAATTAGTGAAAAGATTAACTATTCCGGGTGCCGACTAGAAAGGTGATGAAATTACTTGTGCAAATATATATACACAATGGATTTAGGTGTGAGAAGGATTGTGGTGATATGTTATATGCAAATAAAAGCAGAGAAGAGCAAGCGCAGTAAGGAAGGTCAGGTATGTGAAAGGAAAGCAGCATAAGAGAAGAGGAAAGATGAAGTGCAGCAGATCAGTGTACTGAGCTTAACCGGAACTAAACTCTAGCATATGTGGATGCTTCCAATCAGTTCAAGTATTGTATAACATTCTTTTGTAGACAGTGTGTCTCCTTGTAGGTAGTGTGCCTCCTTTGTGAGCTGTGTGCTCAGGCAGTGAGCCCTAATTGGCAAGTGCCATTTTGTATTTCCTTATTCTTCTAATAGAGAATAATCTTTGGGTTAATCACCCCGTGATTTTCTCCCTTAACAGGGTTTCCACGTCAAAAATACTATGTCATGTGTTTTTCCATTTCATGGTAATGTTTGCTTATTTGAATTAATGTTGCATTGATTAATAATAAAGTTCAGAAAGAAGAAATAATTAGGATAACTGATTCACCCCCCCTCTCAGTTATCAACAATTGGTATCAGAGCCAAGTTCCTCCTAATAGAGCCTAACATCTTGAGGAAGATCTGGGAGTTCAAATGGATGCATATGGTTTAAGAGAACAACTCAAGACTACCCTTGATGATCTTAAACAGTCAAACTCTGAAGTCAATGAATTAAAGGAAAGACTCAAATAGGCTGATGACTTCATGAGAGAACTAAAAGATAAATTAAGTCTCTCTATGAAAAAGAGAAAGGAGTTGCTTCAGCAATTGGCAAGATAAGGTGAAGAAAATAATGCAAATGAAGAGCTGACTGAGAAAACCAAGTTATGTGAAAAGTTATCAAAAGAAATCATTATGGTAAGACATGAAATGGAATTAGGAGTTATAAAGTTTACCCAAGAAATTGAAGAAAAAAGAAAAACTGAAGATAATCTAAGACAATCTCTCAAGGAGAAATCAGAAGATTGCCACCAGATGGATAGAATTATCAGACATCTTGAATCTGATCTTGAAGATGCTAAAGATAATGAAGAAAAACTTGAGGATCAAATTGTCTCTCTAAAAAGGGATCTTCAAACAGCAAATGAGTATAAAGAGAAATTCAAGATAAGTTCTGCTCAACTTGAAGTTCTTCTTGGAAATCAAAAGAAGGTAGATGACAAATGTGGTTTGCGATATGAGAAAGGAGAAAGCTCCAGATCCGGTCAGAAGAATTTTGGATCAGAAAATCCAAGGATCAGGCCTAGAAGACCTCCGGTAAGACAGTCCAATGCTCAAAGATATCCATCCTTCAATGGATACTGCCACAGCTGCAATCACTTTGGTCACAAAGCTAATCAGTGCAGAAAGAGAATGAATTAGACTAATTCATCCTTCTCCGGATAGTGTTTTAACTGCAAAAGGTATGGTCACAAGTCGCATGAATGCAGAAATATGCAAATGAACAAATCATTCAATGGTAGATGCTTTGCATGCAATAGAATAGGTCATATGGCTAATCAATGCAGATCAAGAGGATATCAGTCAAATATGCAAAGAAATGTTGTTTGCCAAATCTGTAATAGGTCCAGTCATAATGCAAAATTCTGTAGAAGCAAGAATCAAGAGAAATGAGGTCTGGTATATCATAATCAGAATCAAGATAAGGGTAAACAAAAGGTGAATGCGGATGAAGTTAGGAATGAGATGAACAAGATTTGGGTAAAGAAAAGTTTAGAGAATGTAGAGGTTGGATCCGCACTAGACTCTAGTGCTGATATTCCTTCCGAAAACTAAAAGGTGAGCTCTGGCTCAGGGGGAGACACAAAGAAAACCTTGTTCCCCTAGCCAGTTAAGTGGTGCCTGAAATTGGCACATGAGAAGCTGCGGATCAAAGGGTTTCTAGAGAAACATGTAAAGAAGGTCAGGTAAAGATCTGAGAGATCTGCAAGAAAATTTAAAAGGTTCAATTCCTTCAGAATTGGTCTAGTTAAGCAAGTCTTCCAGTAAAACAGGTTTCTCACAAGATTGGCCCGGTATGAATCCAAATTGATACAGCTTGATCTGCGGATACATAAGATGATCAGAAGGACAAGTGGATATGATGATTCATCACTAACATCGATCACAAAGGAATCATAATGATCCGGATGAGTTTCTTCCTCCTTGAACAAGGAAAACTAGGCAAACCAGAATGAATTAGGTTGCGCATTTATTGCAGGGTGAAAATTAGGGCTTCTTGGAATAAAAGAGTTCATTTGTTTGTCATTTACACACTTGTACACTCACATGCGAAGAAGAAAGAAAAGGAGCTCTGCAAACAACTTCTCTCAAAAGATCAAGGCAACTCTTCATACAGCTCTATTTAAATTTCTTTGTGTGCCCTAACCTGCGGAAAAGGTGTTTATCGTTCTTGATATCCTTCAGTAAGATTGTTTGATAATGGGTACTCTGAATATTGTAAAGATTTATGTAGACCTCGCCCTACATTTAAGAAACATCCATACAAATCCTTGGAGGTAGACCCCCTAGGTGAATTTTCTAGTGTTCCACATGGCGTTTTACACACAGAAGACATTAGGGTTTACATACATGCCAATATTGAAGAGTTTGGGGAATTCAAACTAAGAGACATCTATCACAAACAATTGATAGATGATGCTTTTGCGATTAAACCAGAATATAAGGGCATCCAGGAAAAGCATTTTGATCAATTCATTCATTTCCCCTACTTTGAAGAAGATGAATGGGTCCGGTATGTTTTAAGTAGGGTGCATGATAACTTCCTATGGCTGAATAGACCTTGCAAGATCACCAAGGAAGCAATTAGGGCAGTAACTAGTTTACATTCCTCCGAAGGAATTCCTGTCCTCAAGTCTGTCAAAAATAACATTGTCACAGAGGCCACCGGATCAAAATTTGATAAGAGGGAAATGACCATTGAAGATATTACTGACCCGGATATCAAGTATGCATCTATGATAATAGGATACAAGATATATCATTCCAGTAGGGAGAATTCAATATCCGGAACTGCAGTATACATGGCCTATGAGATGCTGAGAAAGAATGCAGATTATGATCTCTGTGAACTCCTCTTGAGCCAATTAATGGAAAACATATAGAAGATCAAGAAGGACAAAAAGAACTCCTTTAAATATGGAGGACTGATACTATGTTTGTTCTTCTACTTTATGAATGAGCTTCTCGGATCAAATGGATGGGTATGGGAAATTGACAAACTGGTAGCTATCCAGATCAAAGATTACTTGCATGAACTTAGAGATGCAAAGGCAAGAAAAATAGCTCTGTGGGGATACTTTAAGAACTTTCAGAACATGATGCAAACAAGAGAAAGGATTCCCCAATCCCTTGTTGAGAAATACAAAGACACAGTCTGCTTTATGGTAGAGACTGATCAATGCCTAATGGAGGTAGTAGAACCAAGGACAGTCTGGATCATGCCCATGGGATATGAAGTGGATGAACAGATTGTGGAGCTACATGTTCAACACATGCTGAGTCAGCCTAAAGATCCAAAGGCAGAAAGGTTTGGAACCTTTGAGGAGTTGAGTGTAAAGATCCATGTGGAACTCAGAGAACCAGAGATGAAAAGGAAGGTGAGAAAAGAAGTAGAACATATTACACAAGGCCTTGGGATCTCAAAGGAGGCACTTGATGCCAACCGGGAAAAGAGACAAAAAGCTGATGAAGAGAAGAAAGAGGCAGAAAAAGGAAGCAAGAAAAGTGCTCCGGTAGAAAATTCCACCTGGACCAGATCTTCAAAAAGACCAGCACCTGTCCCTGCTAAAAGCTCAAAACTGGAAGTCCAAGCATCCGGCAAAGGAAAGAAAAGGTCAAAGACAAAAGCCACAAGGGCTTATGCAAGTCAAAGAGATGAAGAAGAAATCGAATCAGATGAGGGGGTAAAGGAAATAAAGAAGTAGAAGAAGAAAGGATCCGGTAAGCCCTCCACAGGCCAAGACAAGGAAGAAATGGTAGAGGAATTTGTTGAAAAGCCCACCCTATCCCTAGAAAGTATAATCAAATCAGTCACTGTGGATGGAAACCTTCAACCAATGGCCGAATTCTATGATGATTACAATGAGGCCGACCAAAAGATCCTGCAGGAAGCTACAATTAGGTATCTGAACATTTACAATAAAACTTTTATTGAAATTATCTCTCTAATTCCTAAGAGTCTAGAGAAGGAGTTGGAAATGAGAAAGACCAATGCCATGGCAAAAGACCTTGAGATCTGAGAACAGATAGCTATTCAGCTATATCCTTCAATTGATCCTAAGACAATGAACATGGTATTCAAAGACTAGAAGGATGAGTTTAAGAGCAAAGCAAGGATGAATCAGCTCATGCCTGGTGAGACTGACAGGGTAGCCAAGGATACAAAAGAGATCCTCCGGAAGGCCTTCAAAAGATTTAATCTTCCTATTGTAGAGGACTTGGGTAGTGACTCTTCAACCACAAGTGTTGCAGAAGAAACTTCTGAGAAAATGACAGAAGAGGTGGGCCCTGAACAGACTAACATTTCTCCTCCGGTTTCCCCCACAGTCTCCGGATCTAAAGGAGAAGAAAAATCATAGGAGAAAGAAGCAGAGGTGAAGGAAAAAGAAGATGACAGTGCTAAGGTTGTAGAAGAAGAGAAGACTTCAGCAGAGAAAACAACAACTGCTAGTGGTGAAGGAGAGAAAACTCCTAAGGACAGCTCCAAGACTGCAGAAGAGAAGAAACATCTGTCTCTAGCAAGAGACACTGCACAAACTGTCTAAGAATTTATGAGCAAAGAAACAATGGAGATTGATGAACCGGAGCTTCTACAAGGTCCATTCAATTTTGATTCTCTTTCTCTGGTACAGACAATGAAGATAGCTTTATTTGCAAATGCTAAGGCTAATGAAAAACTCCTAAAGTCTCATATGGAAGACTGTGAGTTGATAGAAGCTGCATCCGAAGTGCTGGAAAAGATCATACCATCTTTTCAGAAGGATCCCACAGCCTCCTCTTTCGGTAATCTCAAAACCTTAGTCAGCAATGTTAGTACACATTTTGATTCTCTAGAAAAATCAGTTAAAGAAAAGGTCCAAAAGGAGTTTTTGGATAAAAGGTTCTCTGAGGTATAGGGTTTGATCACTAATGATAGGAGAAACATGAACATTGGGATAAAGAGCTTAGAAAATGCTCTTAAGGATGCCGGTGAAATATACAAATTTTGTATCTCCTGGTCCAAGGTAATAGTGGAGATTGAGAAGAAAATAAAAGAGCAAGAGGACAAACTACTAAGCTTGTCTCAAAGTTTTGATCCTCTTTCTTCCTCTATAACAAATCAAGAATGTCAGAATATTGCAGTCTTGAGTGAAATCAAGAAATTGGAGAAGGAAAAGAAAAATAGAATAAGCAGGTTGAGTGAGCTCAGGGGGTTAATTGTCCCTAGGCTAGAGGCCATACATGAGGCCATAACAGAAGCTCAAATCACAGCCCAGACAAATGATCTGACAGATCTAAAAAGGGCAGATGCATTTGCATTCCTATTGAGTGGGCATATCTCAATTTTGGACAGGATGAAGCAAAGTTGGGCGACAGAAGTTGTACAGTTGAAGAACACTTTTGCAGACATACTTAAGTATATGTAAGTACAACTTGTATATATATACTTATGCGGCTAAATATAGTTAAATTTTTGAAAATTTTGGTATGTGGACCCTACCCTTTGCCATTGATGTCAAAGGGGGAGTGAGGAGCAGTGAAAAATGAGGAATCCAACTAAGGGGGAGCTCCGAAAAATATATATAAAGACAGAGCATTAGCCAAGGGGGAGCCTAGTGTAAACACTTAGTCATTTTTCACTAAGTGTTGCCAAAAATGCCAAAGGGGGAGATTGTTGGCAAGAGACACTATATGGATTCATGATTGTTGTCATTGATGGCAACAAAGTTCATCCCACACATCCGTAGGACATGGTGTGTCTCTACCGGAAGTCAGAATGAAGATTGTTGAGGTCCGGTAAACAAGAACAGAGCTTGTGACAAGGTCCGACAGACAGGTCCGGATCTCTCAGAGCAAATATTTTGGTGTAGTACGGATTTGGGGAAGTCAAGAGGACTACCTTGAGTGGTATATTCCAAGGATTTAGCCTCCGGTGATAGATGAAGAAAAAGATATGAATAGTTGAGTACCGGATTCCTGAGTGACAGTGTGAACAGAGAGAGAACTGACTGACAGAACATCAGACTACTTTCCGGATGTGTTATTGATAGTGTTAAAGGTTATGAAGGCATGAATCATGTTTGGCTGACATAATTAATGATTTCTACAAGTATATACTTGATCCGCATTACTTGATGTGCTAGGATTCAGCCGACAGATCAGAATTAGTGAAAAGATTAACTATTCCGAGTGCCAACTAGAAAGGTGATGGAATTACTTGTACGGATATATATACACAATGGATTTAGTTGTGAGAAGGATTGTGGTGATATGTTATATGCAAATGAAAGCAGAGCAGAGCAGAAGTAGTAAGGAAGGTCTGGTATGTGAAAGGAAAGCAGCATAAGAGAAGAGGAAAGATGAAGTGCAGCAGATCAGTGTACTGAGCTTAACCGGAACTGAACTCCAGCATATGTGGATGCTTCCAATTAGTTCAAGTATTGTATAACATTTTTTGTAGACAGTGTGTCTCCTTGTAGGCAGTGTGCCTCCTTTGTGAGCAGTGTGCTCGGGCAGTGAGCCCTAATTGGCAAGTGCCATTTTGTATTTCCTTATTCTTCTAATAGAGAATAATCTTTAGGTTAATCACCCCGTGGTTTTCTCCCTTAACAGGGTTTCCACATCAAAAATACTGTGTCATGTGTTTTTCCATTTCATGGTAATGTTTACTTATTTGAATTAATGTTACATTGATTAATAAGAAAGTTCAGAAAGAAGAAATAATTAGGATAACTGATTCACCCCCCCTCTCAGTTATCAACAAAATTGTCTAAGTTTGCTTTAAGAAATGGGATATATTTAAAAAATTCTTCCAATTACTATCCACAAGGTAATGGTTTAGCAGAGTCCACCAATAACAACCTCATCAGACTCATAAAAAGAATAGGAACTGATTACTAGAGAGAGTGGCACAAGTTACTTAACACAGCATTATGGGCTGATAGAATCACACCAAAGCAAGTAACTAAAATGTCTCCCTATGAGTTGGTTTATGGCAAACCAGCAGTGATGCCACTAAGTTTAGAGATTCCTGCCTTACAATTGTTGAAGCAGATAGAAATCAAAGAAAATGGCTCAATGCAAGTTAGACTTGCTGAGTTGTTGGAAGTTCAAGAAAAGAGAGAAAAGGTACATGAATCAGTAATGAAGCATCAGCAAATGATTAAGAATTGGTTTGACAAGAAATCTTCCAATCCAAATTTTGAAGTTGGGTCTCTGGTGTTGAAGTGGGATGAAAGAGCTGCCAAACCGGGTCGATACAACAAATTTGAATCATTATGGACAGGTTCTTATAAGATTCATTCTTGTAAGCAGCAAAATTCATTTGAGCTGGAAACTATGGATGGAGAACCTGAGGAGATTCCGGTAAATGGGATCTTTCTGAAACATTTTACCTAAGCCTGAGACTGATCATGTATCATAGTTAGTTTCTTTCTTTTCCTTTTCCTTCTTTTGTCTTGCTTTCCCACTTTTCCCCCTTTTAAATAAGTGTTCTGTGAACATGTGTCACTAGCGCAAAGGTCCCTTCTCTTTTAGCAATTGCATTTATTTGAAGTTGTTTGCTAGTAAAAAATTCTAAGAGGTACACACTTTTTCAAAAAGATGGCCACTCTTATGGCATATCTGAAACTTCGTCCAATATGGATTTTGAAAAGATACACTAACTGTCTCTCATTACTAGTGTCATTAATATGACAAGATGTGTCGTTAATTGTTCCATAATGCCTTGCTAAACTAAGTATTAGTCTCTTCAAGAGTTGCACTTGCCATTATCATTCTGCATTCCTAAGCTATTGTTGTGTTTAAGCTCCATTCCCTGTAGGCATTTCCAGCTAAGTGCAACTCTTTCGTAGTTCTCTTATCTCTTGTGTCAAATCTTCTAAGTTTCTGCAAAGATACAAAAATGTCAAAGGTGTAATCGTCACAGGAAGGACTTGGGATCTTTAAGAACACTGACAAGCTGATGAACAACAAATCTTACGCTTCAGTACCTGCACAGCCAAGGAAAAACCATCCAAGGACAAGGGTTCCAAAATAAGGAGTAAGTGTTGACCCAGCTTAGGTGAAAGATTTTGCTGATGATATATTTGATACCCACATGCAGAAAAATACTAAAACTCGCAGAGAAGGGGCTCGCTAGAGATGCCTCCTCCAAGCGTCAAAGAGACAATGGGAAACTTTCAGGATGAGAATCTGGACTTCTCAGTTGGCGCAGTTTCTGGTTCCTAATGTGCATCCGTGCCCCGAATTAATTGATTTGTGTGCAGAATTGTTCCACCCACCACCATACTCTATTCAGCAAGGCCCATCCATGATTCAAATTAGCCCCAAGGTGATTAGGGATATGTTGGCTTTGCAGTATGATAGAACGGCCACTTTTCCTAATGTTACAAAATTGCAAGGCACCTAAGCAAATTTCAATAATAAAGTAAAGTTTTTGAATGCTGAAATGTGTCTGGGTGAAGATAATACCTAGTTGCCTACATTGCCCACTGGCTGTGCGCAATTCAGCTCTGACGTCTAAGATGCCCTCGCTATGTTGGCCTTTATCTTCGGCCAGAATGAAGACTACAGTTTATGACTAGCAACTGGCAGTTATTTTTAGATTGAAAACCATTGACAAGTCCCAGGAGTACTGGCTAGACTTTTCGGAGCAAATTGCAGCAACCATGATTGACCAGCTTACCAATTTCAAGACCAAGCGTGTATTCAGGTATTCTGCATATCTATTTCATTTAATGTTGTATCAAAACCCTGGTCTCTTTCAGCAATCCATGCCTTTGAATATGTATGACCAAGAATCTGATGGTAGTAGAACCATTCATGTGTCTGCATGGACTCATGTGTTATCTGATACATCTGATCCCTATGATTTTTCTAAATTCTTTGTTGCTCTTGCTTTTAGCCAATTAAGTTCTGAGCCTGTAGAACACAGGATGACACCAAGGATTAGGGGTTTTCTAACTAACTACCCAATACCTTGTGATTACTTCTTTGAGGCCCATACTACTATAATCAAAGTCCATGGTTTTAGTGGGGAGCTTGTGTTATTGCCCAAAGTCTTGACCCCTAGGATCACATTTTTAGAGGTAGATCGCCAAGTATCTATCTTAGATAATGATTATGGCCACAAGAAGAGAAAGAAAAAGATGTATGATGTCCCTTGGACAAGAGGGAAGATAACAATAGAGGTCAGGGGAACTAAGAGCCTCTTACTGAGAAAATTGGCTACCTATGGTTTCTTAATCATAGAGGATAAATGGAAATATGACCCTGATAGTTTCTTGGCCTCCTGGATCATCGCCAACAAAGTTTTTGCCAAAGTAGTTCATGAGGGATGCCCATTCTAGGATGACAGAAGGTCCCCTAAAGAAGATAACCCAGACTTCTATGTGGAGTTGAGTGACTTGCCTTATGAAGGTCCTAGAGCCTAGGAGACTTTCTATGTGAATGAAAAAGAGTATGACCCTAAATTGAAGATGACTCGGGGCTTGAGGAAGACATTGAAAAGCAAGGACTGGAGTGCAGAAAAGATTGAGGCCTATTGGAAATATCAACAAGAAATCTCTGAAATTACCCTTACATTTGGAGATGTAGACACAAATGAGACATGGGAGTCAATATGGGATGAATAGCATCCATCTCCAGTCTCAAGTCCTAATACAAGTACAATTCAGAGGGGTGATGAAGAAGCAGAAGAAGAAACGAAGGAGGCTACTAGAGAACAGGAAATAGGACAAGCATTTTTAGCTAACCCCAGATCTCCATGGCCTTAGTCTCTTAGCACCCTTGAGAAATAGAAAGGAGTTATACCATCAACATCTCTCAGGACCCATCTAGCTTCGGCATCTGGGGGTTCCAAAGTGGTTCCTATGCAAAAACCAATTCTGATTGATATGGAAGAAGAAGATGATCCTGAAGAGGCATCTGATAGGCCTCGAAAGATAAGAAGGCTAATATTGCCTAAGGAGGAAGAAGAAGAGACACCTAGGTCCCAACAGCAGCAAGCTCCAGTCATTTCATTTGAAGCTCAAGTAAGTACTTCTCCTCCTTTCTCTCCTATATCTGTTTCTTCTTATTTAGGAGTGGCATCCCCAAATACCCAAATTTCCATGTCTCTTGCCACTTCTACTACGCTTTTACAAACTTTCACTTCATCTGTTAGTGCATCAACCATGTCTTCAAAATCTGTAACCTTGCCATTGTTTTCTCCATCTATGCCTAAACGAGCCCCGCCTCAAATTTCCCCTACCTAAAAAATATCTCCTATTCCTTATGGCCTGCCTCGGGGTCATCCTTTTCCTAGAGGTTATATTGCATCTCCTCCCACTTTCCAAGCCCAAGAAGATACAACCAGGAAGGCTAGAGAGGCCAGGATGGAGAAGAAAAGGAAGAAAGAGAACAAAACCCCTACTATGGCTCACATGAAGTCACTTTTTGATCCTATTCAATAGTCTTTGACTATGACACATTTGTCCCCAAATGTGGTTAAGCCAAATGGGCAAATGCAAACTCAAGATTATGCAATGAATGTTGTGGCCATGGATATGTCTTTGTTCAGGCCCCAAGACAAGGTAGAATTAATGAATGAGACTACTACTGCAGTGGCTATAGATTATTTAAAAATATCCAAAAGGTTACAAAAGGTGGAAACTGATCTAGCCCAAGAAAAGGTTAATAAAAGCAATTTAACCTGGGAGATATAGTAAAAAATTAATGAAATTGATTCATTAAATAAATAGTTGCAGACTACTATCATTACAAATTCATCAAACCATACAGGCACAAGTTGCATCTTTGAAAACTGAGCTGGCACAAGAAAAAGTTGTTACTATTTTGAGTTAGGAAAAGGCTACTGTAGAGAAGAAATATCAGGATAAATTGTCAGAGGCAACACAATTAAAACAAATGCTATTAAAGGAGTAGAATGCCAATAGTGCAGCTCAAGCATAGTATCTGGCCGAGTAGCAGAAAACAAAATAGCTGACAATTGAGTTGGCCAATAGACCACAGAATGTAGGGGTCTTGAATTTTGTTGAGTTATACATTTCAATATGGAAAAGAATCTTCGAGGAGATTATTCAGTTCAAGCCATCTCTCACCTTCTTATTGAATGCCCAGCAGCTATGTGAGAAGGTGGAATCTTCTGTGCAGGCTACATTGTCTATTGTTTCCTTGAGGGTTTCTAATTCTCAACTTCTATTACAGAAGTTGTATAACACAAAAGATGAAACATTATCTGCAGCAGGTATAGATGACAGAATGGTTGCTGCCAAAAAAGTAAATGAGGTTTAAAGATGCAATACTGCAACTATGAATTGTAAAGGGCTCCTTGATATTATAAAGAAGGGAGTGAAAGATATGGAGAAGCATATTGAAGGTCTAGTGCAACTGGGTCTCCCTTCACCTTTCCCAAATGATAACGCAATATTGATGATAGATGAAATAAAGGCTCTACTTTTGATAAAACAAAATGATCAGACAATTTTCCAGGGTCTAAGTGATTCATCTACTATGGCAGAGGTTGAAGTTGTATTGGTACCAATGGCTCATCTAGAATTTCAATTGAAATCTGTAATCTATATTTTGCAATCATTTTCACATAAAGATTTAATCTATCTTGATTTTGCTTTTCAAGATTTGCAAAGTAGGCAGGGGTTGTCAGATTTAGACTAGTCTTTATATCAGACTACATTACAGAATCTGTAGTTGAAGTTTTCATATCTGTGGCTATATCATTTTTTTTTCCTTTTTGGGGTTCTTTCTAAGAAGGCTCAAAAGTCCTAGTGGTTGCCAAGAACTGTAGAGTAAACTCTACATTTTGTTTCAATATTGTTGCGATATAATGTTACAATGATTTTCATATTTGTGACTATATTATGTTTCTGTATGCGGATCGCGCCAAGTGTCAAAGCTACAGTGAAAGGGAAATTGTTTAAGCTTTAAGTGGAGATAGCCATGTGTTACTTTTCTTTTGAGTTGTTGCCGCAGAACATGCCATGTGGTGGTAGCGGTTTCTTTTGTTCAACTTTCATAGTAGTTGCGGGCTTCACCACTTGTCTACACTAGAGGCAGTTTCTAGAAAGTTTCTTTTGTTACCGCATGCTTGCGGATGGTGCCGTGTGTCTTTTGAGCCTTAAGTAGAAGGTACCGCATGTGTTTTCTTTCAAATGTATGGTGGGCCACAGCTTTATAAAGACACAGTTTCATACTTATAGCAGAGGGCGCCACGTGGCGACAATGGAAGGAGGGTCTCTTTTATTTCAATACTCTTGGGATGAAGGCATTTTGTTTTCCAGTTACACTAGAGTGCGACAAGTGTCAACTTCCGAGTATCCTTCAAGGTCTCTTTATAAGTTCATTTTATTATGGGCTTCGCCATATGTCCTGTTTTGTTTCAAGTGAATGGTGCCATCTGTCCCAGTTTATTTCTCTATGCTGGTAGTAAGTGATGTACGCAGTGGGTCCCATGATGTTATATCTTAGTTTCAAAGTAAAGCAGATGGTGACAGATGTCATAACGCTAAGTCGCTCAGGTATAAGGATACTATTTTTGAGTCTAAAGCGGAGAAGGACACATATCACTTTCAAAGTAAGGTGGAGTGCGACAAGTGGCATTCTCCTGTGTTTTTTCTGGAGGTAAAGAGTTTTAAGTAGTTACAGTGGATGCTGCCATGTGTCACAATTCTTTTGAGCAATGAGCCCATAGGTGTCCCCAGGTCTCTTAACAGTGATGCAGTTAGAGTGCCACGTATATTGTGCCATAGCCAATGATTGCATGGGATATTACAGTTGCAGATTCAAGAAATCTTAACCATCGAAGACTCTCAGTTAGCTCCAATTCTATTTTGCCATTAAGATTTGGGTTGTTGCAGGCGATTTTGGTCAAGTTTGTGGTTATAAATAAGTTGCAATTGTAATCAATGAGGGATCGAAACTTTTGATAAGTTTTTCATCAAGAATTTAATAGAGAATTCAAAACTTTACTGTGACCAAATATATCATTTGCCTTTATTTTTGTTATTTCTGATAGGAAGGTTATTATATCTGTGCATGTTACTGTGCCTCTTATGATACTGGAATATTAATGAAAAGAACTTTTGTTCTGTGCCTTTGCTGATATTATTTGTGTCTACAAATTTATCTATGTTTAGCCTTTTGATCTGATTCAATTACATCTGCTTATATTAATCATGTAATATCTTCTCTTTAATATAACTATACCTTAAGGATTAGATCCACTGTGCTAATTGGGAGAATCTATGTCATTCAAGCGCATCACCATAGGTTTAGTTTTACTTACTATATTTGTAATCTTATTTTCTTCCTTCCCCTTTACTCAAAACACATTTAATAGGAAGAGCCAACTTCTTTAAAATCTAGAGGTTGTTTCAAGTAGTAAGTCCCACATTCTTGAAACTTCCCATGTTGGTGTTGGAACCTGTGCAATTTTAATTATCAACAATATGCTTTCTTTGTTTCTTACCACTTCATCATTCTCATTCATTTTGTTTTTGAAGACCCACTTTGTACCAATTACAGTATTGTCTTCTGGTCTGGGAACAAGATCCCAAGTCTATTTTTTCTCTATTTGCATCAATTCCTCTTCCATAGCCTTTATCCAATTCTCATCTTTGAAAGCCTCATCCACAGTTTTAGGTTCAATCTTTGAAATTAGACAAAAATTTACTTGTCCTTCAGCAACTTTTCTTCTAGTTAAGATCCTTTTGCTCTTATATCCTATGATTTAATTTTTAGAATGACTGATTCTTACATATCTTGGATTTTTGGTATCACTTACCGGAGCTTGTTCTTCTTCATTTGTGATGTCTTCATGTTGCACCACTTCTGAAACATTTGGATCGTCTGACTCATATCCACTTGATTCTAAAGACCTTTCCTTACATTCATCAACTTTAACATTTGCACTTTCAATGATCTTATTCAACCTCTTATTATAGCACCGGTAGGCCTTACTCTTGGTGGAGTAACCAAGGAAGATTCCTTCATCACATCTAGCATCAAACTTGCCTAAATCTTCTTCTCTTTTGGATTAACATCTGCTACCAAAAACTTTGAAATATTTTACAGTAGGAACTCTACCATGCCACAATTCATAGGGAGTTCTTGAACTGTTACCTTTTACTTGAACTCTATTTAGGATATATACAGCAGTGTGAATTAACTCTCTCCAATATGCTTCTGGAAGATGATCTTCCTTTATCATGGTTCTAGCAGCTTCTTGAACTGTTCTGTTTTTCCTTTCAACAACTCCATTTTGTTATGGAGTTCTGGGCATATATAACTCTCTTTATTCCATGTTCTTCACAATAGAAATTGAATTCATTTGATGTGAACTCTCCTCCTCTATCAGAATTGGAATTATTGCCATCATTTAGAAAAAGAATCAGATTGTTTCCTCTTTGTTGGAGCTCGATTCCTTATGCTTTCCATCATGGGCATTAGTTCGACCAGCTTTCTCCAGCAGAGAATTCTCAAAATCTTCCATAGTCCTTGCTTGATTTACAACTGCTACAAATACAACCTTCCAAGGGATTCTATATGTGAGCATGACAAAATAGAATCATTTATCCTTAGTCAAAAATAAGAATTTCCATGGCACGAGTTGAAGAATCTGTTGATAACTGAGAGGGGGGGGTGAATCAGTTATCGTAAATATTTCTTCTTTTGAACTTTCTTATTATTTTCTTATTATTCAAAGCAATATTGAATTAAACAAACAAACATTACCATGAAATGAGAAACACATGACACAGTATTTTTGACGTGGAAACCCAGTTAAGGGAGAAAACCACGGGGTGATTAACCCAAAGATAATTCTCTGTTAGAAGAATAAGGAGTTACAAAATGGCACTTGCCAATTAGGGCTCACTGCCCAAGCACACTGCTCACATGAGGCACACTACCTACAAAGAGACACACTGTCTACAAAAGAATGCTATATAATACTTGAACTAATTGGAAGCATCTACATATGTTGGAGTTCAGTTCCGGTTAGGCTTAGTACACTGATCTGCTGCACTTCATCTTTCCTCTGTTCTTTATTCTACTATCCTTTCACATACCAGATCTTTCTTACTACTCCTGCTCTGCTCTACGCTTATTCGCATACACCATCACACCATTCCACATCTCACAACAAAATCCATCCTCTATATATATCCACACAAGTAATTTCATTACCTTTCTAGTCGGCATCTGGAACAGTTTAGTTTCTTACAAACTCTGTTCTGTCAGCTAAATCCTTGCTCACCAAGCAATGCGGATCAAGTATATACTTGTAGATATCATTAATCATGTCGGCCAAACATGATTCATGCCTTCACAACCTTTACCATCAATAGTAACACATCCGGAAAATAGTCTGATGCTCTGTCAGTCAGTTCTTCCTCTGCTCTCACTGTCTTTCAGGAATCCGGTACTCAGCTGTTCATATCTTTTTCTTTGTCCATCACCAGAGGCCAAATCCTTAGAATATACTACTCAAGGTAGTCCTCTTGACTTCCCCAAATCCACACTGCACCAAGACACTTCCTCTGAGAGGTCCGGACCAATCTGTCGGACCTTGCCACATGCTCTGTTCTTGTTCACCGGACCACAATAGTTCTTCATTCTGACTTCCGGTAGAGGCACACCATGACTTGCGGATATGTGGGATGACCTTTGTTTCCATCAATGACAACAACCATGAATCTATATAGTGTCTCTTGCCAACAGTATCCCCCTTTGGCATTGATGGCAACACTTAGTGAAAAATGACTAAGTGTTTACACTATGCTCCCCCTTTGCTGATGCTCTATCTTTATATACAATTTCCAGAACTCCCCCTTAGTTGGATTCCTCATTTTTCACTGCTCCTCACTCTCCCTTTGACATCAATGGCAAAGGGTAGGGTCCGTACACCAAAATTTTAAAAAAAAAATTCTATACATAGCCGCATGTTTACTTACTCACATAAACTGCAGAATGTCTACAAAAGATGTCTTCAATTGGATCAGTTCTGTAGCCCAACTTTGCTTCATTCTATCCAAAATTGAAATGTGACCACTCAACAAAAATGCAAAAGCTTCTACCCTCTTGAGATCTGTCGGATCATTTGTTTGGGTGGTAGTCTGAGCATCACTGATGGCCTCATGCATAGTTTCTAACTTAGGGATTATAATCCTTCTAAGTTCTCCCATCTGGTTAGTGATATTCTTCCTTTCCTTCTCAAAGTTCTTTATTGCATTTGTGATTGCAATAGTTTGACATTCTTGATTTACTATGGAGGAAGAGAGAGGATCAAAACTTTGAGACAAACTTTGTAGTTTGTCATGTTCCGCTTTTATTTTCTTATCAATTTCTACTGTTGCCTTTGACCAGGAGATACAAAATTTGTAAATATCACCGCCATCCTTAAGAGCATTTTCTAAGCTCTTTATTCCAATACTCATATTTCTCCTATCATTTGAGATTAATCCTAGTACTTCTGAAAATCTTTTATCCAAAAATTCCTTCCAGACCTTTTCTTCAGTTGATTTTTTGAGAGAATCAAAATGTGTATCAACACTGCTGACTAAGGTTTTGAGATTACCGAAAGAGGAGGCTGTCGGATCTATTTGGATTGATGGCATAATCTTTTCAAGCACTCCAGAAGCAGCCTCGATCAACTCACAGTCTTCCATATGAGACTTTAGGAGTTTTTCATTTGCCTTAGCATTTGCAAATGAAGCTATCTTCATTGTCTATACCGGAGAGAGAGAGTCAAAATCAAATGGGCCTTTTAGAAGCTCCGGTTCATCAATCTCTAATGTTTCTTGGCTTAGAAACTTTTGAACAGTTTGTGCAGTGTCTCTTGCTGGAGACAGATGTTTCTTTTCTTCTACAGTTTTGTCCTTTGGAGTCTTTTCTCCTTCCATATTCTTACCACTTTCAGTTGTGGTTTTCTCTATTGGATTCTTCTCTTTCTCTGTATCCTTGGTGCTGTCAACCTCTTTTTCTTTTTCTGCTGCTTCTTTCTCCTGTAATTTCTCTTCTTCTTGGGATCTAGAGACTGTAGGAGAAGCCGGAGAAGAGATGTTAGTCTGTTCAAGTGGCACTTCTTCCGGAGCAGATGATGCAGCTGTTTCTGCACCTAAGTCCTCTGTAATAGGAATGTTGAACCTTTTGAATGTATTCCAAAGGATCTCTTCAGTGTCCTTGGCTACTTTGTCGATCTCACCAAGCATAAGCTGATTCATCCTTGCTTTGCTTCTGAATTCATCCTTGCAGTCCTTGAATATCATGTTCATTGTTTTGTGATCAATTGAAGGATATAGCTGAATAGCTATCTGTTCCCTGATCTCAAGGTCTTTTGCCATGGCATTGTTCTTTCTTATTTCTAGTTCCATCTCTAGACTCTTTGGAATTTCAGAGATAATCTCAATAAAAGCTTTATTGTAAATGTTCAGGTACCTAATTATAGCTTCCTACATGATCTTTTGATCTGCCTCATTGTAGTCATCATAGAATTTAGCCACCGGTTGAAGGTTCCCATCCACAGTGACTGATTTGACTACACTGTCTAGAGACAGGGTGGGCTTTTCAGCAAATTCTTCTGTCATTTCTTCCTTGTCTTGGCCTGAAGAGGGTTTACCGGATCCTTTCTTCTTCTGTTTCTTTATTTCTTTTACTCCCTCATCTGACTTAGTTTCTTCTTCATCCTTTTGGCTTTGATAAGCTCTTGAGGCTTTTGTCTTAGATCTCTTACCGGATCCCTGGACTTCCGGTTTTGAGCTTTTGGTTTTGATAGGTGTAAATCCTTTTGATGATCTGGTCCGGGTTGAGGATTCCACCAGAGCACTTTTCTTGCTTTTCTTTTCTGCCTCTTTCTTTTCTTCCTCAGCTTTTCTTCTCTTTTCCCGGTTGGCATCAAGTGCCTCTTTTGGGATGCCTAGGCCTTGAGCAATATGCTCTACTTCTTTTCTCACCTTCCTCTTTATCTCAGGTTCCCTGAGTTCTACATGGATCTTTACACTCAGCTCCTCAAAGGTTCCAAACCTTTCTGCCTTTGGATCTTTGGGCTGACTTAGCATGTGTTGAACATGTAGCTCCACTATCTATTCATCCACTTCATACCCCATGGGCATGATCCATATAGTTCTTGGTTCTACTGCCTCCATTAGACACTGATCTGTTTCTACCATGAAGCATACTATGTCTTTGTACTTTTCAACAAGGGATTGGGGTATTCTTTCTCTTGCATGCATCATGCTTTGGAAGTTCTTGAAATATCCCCATAGAGCTGTATTTCTTGCTTTAGCATCCCCAAGTCCATGCAAATAGTCTCTGATTTGGATGGCAACCGGTCTGTCATTCTGCCATATCCATCCACTGGATCCGGGAAGCTCATTCATGTAGTAAAAGAAGAGACAAAGGATCAGATTGCCATACTTGAAGGAGTTTTTCTTGTCCTTCTTAATCTTCTGCAGATTTTCAAAAAGTTGGTTTACAAGAAGCTCACACAAGTCATAGTCTGCATTCTCCTTTAACATTTGATAAGCTGTGTAGATTGCAGTTCCCGGTACTGAATTTTCCCTACTGGAGTGATAGATTTTGTAACCAATTATCATAGATGCAAATTTGACATCCGGTTCATGATGTCATCAACTGTCATATCTCTCTTGTCAAACTTGGATCCGGTTGCATCACTAACTGTCTGATTTTTGACAGACTTGAGAACAGGTAATCCACCGGATGAGTGCAGACCGGTTATAGCCCTAATTGCATCTTTGGTGATCTTGAAGGGCTTGTTCAACCATAGGAAGTTGTCATGCACTCTACTTAGTACATACCGGACCCATTCATCTTCTTTAAAACAGGGGAAATGGATGCACTGTGCAAAGTGTTTGTCCCGGATGGCTTTGTACTGAGGTTTGATCTCAAAGGAGTCATCTATCAATTGTTTGTGATAGATATCCATAAGTTTTGATTCTCCAAAGTCTTCAAAATTTGCATGGATGTAAACCCTAATGTCTTCCGTATGCAATACACCATGTGGAACACTAGAGAAGGCTCCTAGTGGATCTACCTCCAAGGATTTGTAAGGATGTTTCTTGAATGTGGGACGAGGTCTATCAAAGATCTTAACTACATTCAGAGTAGCCATTTTTCAAAGATTTGCAGGGAGATATTGAAAACAAAAAATACCTTATGCGCCTTCGGTTATTTGGATTGATTTCTGTATGTAGTAATTTCTATAAGTGATCTTCAGTGAACTTGATGAATTTTATTGCAGAGCTCCGCTTTTTGCTTCTTCTTGGGTGTGGAATGATCAAGTGATTATTGAGAAATCCCTTATATCATTTCACAAACCCTAATATCTATTTGCAATAAATGCTCCACCTACATTATTCCGGTTTGCCTTATCTGGATAGCTTGGAGTATCCCGGATCAGTCCTGATCTATGAACATCATGCGAATCTTTCAATCATGAATAAATCGAGATGACACATTACAAGAACATCCCAAACATTCTGTCCAATCCGCAGAGTAAAATAATGTACTTCTGGATCTCTCCGAACCCTTTTGTAATCCTCTGTCATTCCGGAGCATCTCCCGGAATAGGTCTTACTTGATCGATCACAACTTCTTTATATCTTCATGCGGACCTCTGAAATCTTATCTGGATTATCTCAAGACTTATATCTTCAAACCCTTTACTCCGCATCTTGTGCCATATCTGGCACCACTTGATTGGCTGGGGGAACAGGATTTTCTTTGAGTCTCCCCCTAAGCCAGAGCTCACTTTTTAATTTCTGGAAGGAATATCAGCACCAGAGTCTGGTGCGGATCTAGTTTCTGTATTCTCTAAACTTTTCTTTACCCAAATCTTGCTCATCTGATTCCTAACTTCATCCACATTCATCTTTTGTTTACCCTTGTCTTGATTCTGATTATACACCAGACCTCTTTTGTCCTGATTCTTGCTTCTGCAGACTTTAGCATTATGACCAGACCTATTACAGATTTGGCAAATAACATTTCTTTGCATATTTGACTAATAACCTCTTGATCTGCATTGATTAGCCATATGACCTATTCTATAGCATGCAAAGCATCTACCCTTGAGTGATTTGTTTACTTGCATATTTCTGCATTCATGAAACTTGTGTCCATACCTTTTGTAGTTAAAGCACTGTCTGGAGAAGGATGGATTAGCTTGATTTATTCTTTTTCTGCACTGATTAGCTTTGTGACCAAAGTGATTGCAGCTGTGGCAATATCCATTGAAAGATGGATATCTTTGAGCACTGGGCTGTCTTACCGGAGGTCTTCTAGGTCTATTCTTTGGATTTTCTGATCCAAAATTCTTTTGACCGGATCCGGAGCTTTCTCCTTTCTCATATCCCAAACCATACTTGTCATCTGTCTTCTTTTGACTTCCAAGAAGTACTTCAAGTTGGGTAGAACTTATCTTGAATTTTTCTTTATATTCATTTGCTGTTTGAAGATCTCTTTTGAGGGAGACAATTTGATCCTCAAGTTTTTCTTCATTATCTTTGGCATCTTCAAGATCAGATTCAAGATGTCTGATAATCCTGTCCATCTGGTGGCATTCTTCTGATTTCTCTTTAAGAGATTGTCTTAGATTGTCTTTAGCTTTTCTTTTTTCTTTAATCTCTTGAGTAAACTTTATAGTTCCTGATTCCATTTCATGTCTTAACATAATGACTTCTTTTGATAACTTTTCACATAACTTGGTTTTCTCAGTCAATTCTTCATTTGTATTGCTTTCTTCACTTTGTCTTGCCAATTGTTGGAGCAGCTCCTTTCTCTTTTTCATAGAGAGACTTAATTTGTCTTTTAGTTCTCTCATGAATTCATCAGCCTGGTTGAGTCTTTCCTTTAATTCATTAACTTCAAAGTTTGACTGTTCCAGATCCTCAAGGGCAGTCTTGAGTTGCTCCCTTAAACCATATGCATCCATTTGAACTCCCAGATCTTCCTCAAGCTGTTAGGCTCTATTAGGAGGAACTTAGCTCTGATACCAATTGTTGATAACTGAGAGGGGGGGGTGAATCAGTTATCGTAAATATTTCTTCTTTTGAACTTTCTTATTATTCAAAGCAATATTGAATTAAACAAACAAACATTACCATGAAATGAGAAACACATGACACAGTATTTTTGACGTGGAAACCCGGTTAAGGGAGAAAACCACGGGGTGATTAACCCAAAGATAATTCTCTGTTAGAAGAATAAGGAGTTACAAAATGGCACTTGCCAATTAGGGCTCACTGCCCGAGCACACTACTCACATGAGGCACACTGCCTACAAAGAGACACACTGTCTACAAAAGAATGTTATATAATACTTGAACTAATTGGAAGCATCTACATATGCTGGAGTTCAGTTTCAGTTAGGCTTAGTACACTGATCTGCTGCACTTCATCTTTCCTCTGTTCTTTATTCTACTATCCTTTCACATACCGGATCTTTCTTACTACTCCTACTTTGCTCTGTGCTTATTCGCATACACCATCACACCATTCCACATCTCACAACAAAATCCATCCTCTATATATATCCACACAAGTAATTTCATTACCTTTCTAGTTGGCATCTGGAACAGTTTAGTTTCTTACAAACTCTGTTCTGTCGGCTGAATCCTTGCTCACCAAGCAATGCGGATCAAGTATATACTTGTAGATATCATTAATCATGTCGGCCAAACATGATTCATGCCTTCACAACCTTTACCATCAATAGTAACACATCCAGAAAATAGTCTGATGCTCTGTCAGTCAGTTCTTCCTCTGCTCTCACTGTCTTTCAGGAATCCGGTACTCAGTTGTTCATATCTTTTTCTTTGTCCATCACCGGAGGCTAAATCCTTGGAATATACTACTCAAGGTAGTCCTCTTGACTTCCCCAAATCTGCACTACACCAAGACACTTCCTCTGAGAGGTCCGGACCAATCTGTCAGACCTTGCCACATGCTCTGTTCTTGTTCACCGGACCACAATAGTTCTTCATTCTGCCTTCTGGTAGAGGCACACCATGACTTGCGGATATGTGGGATGACCTTTGTTGCCATCAATGACAACAACCATGAATCCATATAGTGTCTCTTGCCAACAGAATCCTATAGTTGGTAGAGCAAATTGATACACTGTTGTGCCAAATGCAAAGTGAAAACAAGTTCCTTTTTATCCTCTGCACGATTGACTTAGTCACCATTAAATGTTCATTCCAAAAGGATGTTGAAAATCCCTCACTATAGAGTATGGTCGATTAGGATTGCTCTGCAATATGCCACGTTAAATTTTTTCTTTTGGCTCTTCCTTTTAAGAGTTGTGTCACATCATATTTCATCATATACCTTCATGCCGGATTCTGGCACCCACTTTTTGGCTGGGGGATTTAGATTTTCCACACTATCCCCTTGAGCCAGAGCTCTTAATTTATTTTCTGGAGGAAGTATCTACACCAGATACTAGTGCAGATTGATCCTTGACTTCAACTACTTCTTTCTTGGTTTCAATCAGATTACCTTTCTCTTTTCCCTTATCATTTCTTTGCTCTATTTTCCTTTCTTCAAAATAATGATTTCTCTTCACATTTATGCTTCTATAAAACCTTATAATATGTCTAGATTTTTTGCAATTGAAACATATCACATTCTTTTGACCTTGAATCCTTCCATTGATTGAATTTGATTTGCATTGATTAGCCATGTGTCCAAGTCTATTGCATGCAAAACACTTTCCATTGAATGGTTGATTGTTCCTGATATTTTGAAAATTAGTTCTTACCGAACTTTTGCATTCATTTGATCTGTGTCCCATTTTATAGCATGCATTGCACCTAACTTTACTTCTGCATACAACAGCTCTATGACCAATTCTATTGCAAGTGAAGCATTTGCCTTTGAATGATTGTTCATTCCTCCCATTGTTGAAACATTTCCTGATCTGATTTCTACATTCATTTGCTCTATGACCAAATTTCTTGCAATTAAAACACTGATCAGAGAATGCTAGAGTCTTTTGATTTATTCTACTCCTACACAAAGTAGTCTTATGACGAAACTTATTGCTTGAATTACAATAACTATTGAAAGATGAGTACCTTTTAGCATTTGGTTGTCTGACTAGAGGTCTTCTAGGTCTTCTTTTTTGATTTTTGAAATGGTATCCTTTGTTTTGCCTTCACTCAGTGCTTATTTGCCCAGAGTTTGAATTTTCTCCTTTCTCAAATCCTAAACCATGTTTGTCATTAGCATTCCTCTAGCTAGAAATCATTTCATCAAGCTTTGCGCTACTTATCTTAAATTTTTCTTCAAAGCTTCTGGCCTTTTCCAGATCTATTTTTAAACTTATAATTTCTTTTTCAAGTTTAGCATAATCTTCTGATCTATTCTTCACAATCAAATTTAGATCATCTTCTACTCTTGTTCTTTCTGTAACTTCTACTTCCAAATCATTTAGGACTTCATTTGCTGATAACAATTGGTCACTGACTTCTTTGTATTTGTCTTTGAATTTTTTGACTTGCTCTTTCATCTTTAAGATGCATTCATCAGCTTGTTTCAATTTTTCCTTCAAATCTCTAATCTCTGTTTCAGAATTTTCAAGATTCATAGCTACTTCTAGTTGATTGTATCTCTCATAATTTCCTTACCTTCTTGCTGCCATGATCATACTATCCCAGGACTTCCTCAAGTTGTTAAACTTCTTCCGAAGAACCTCGCTCTAATACCAATCATTGATATGCGCTGGACAAGTAAGGGGGGGTGAATCAGTTGTCACAAAAACTTAAACACTTTTTTCAGTTAAAACATTCATCACTTATCCACAATTATCATATTTTAACAATGAGTACATGAAATTAGAAACTTAACCATAGATACAACATCAAACACAAGAGACACCAAATTTACGTGGAAAACCCCAAGGTGGGGAAAAACCATGGAGAGGATTAGCTCTCAATATATATTACAATCTTGAAATAATGATGTTCAGGCTTGGTCACTCCACGGGCCTAAACATACTGGCTTACTGCCATGAAGAACAACTAGGTCTAGCAAGCTCACTACCTCAACCCTAAACCTAGCAAGATTACAATAAGGGTTGTTAAACCCTACTGGTGGCTTACTACCAGACTCACTGCCATGATCAACACCTTTCTGTATTTTTAATAACAATTCCTCTGCTCTACTCTTCCTCTGCGCTTCCTTTCCTCTTCCTTCCTCTACCTCTTCTCTGCTCTGTCTTTGGACCTTTCTTAATATCTTTCCATTTTCTCTCAAGGACTCCTTTTCCACGACTCAATTACAAGTATTTATACACTACATCAACCTTGGAATGATCATCAAGGTCAGCATCACAATCATCAACCATTGGAACAATCTCCAAGGTTGGTATTACAAAAAATTACAAAATAGGTCCTGACCTATTACAATGTATCATGTAAGGGGAATGAAATACAGATCACGCCATGCCTTAGCTAGGACTCAAACATGATCTTCCACACTACAACACGCTTCCACAATCTTCCAGAGATTTTTGTAATCACTGAGATCAACCAGTTTGGCCAAGACTGGTCACATGCTACATTATCTAGGAACAATCTTTACACACCATCTCAATTTATGAATGCCGACCAAAGTCCAAATAGGAACATGATTAGGAGACATCCACAAGCATGCTATAATCATTAGGAGTAACCGTACGAACCTTAACCACTTTATCCACATGAATCTTCTCACTGGAACCCATGAACTTCACTGTCTTCAAATGTCATAAAAGAAAGATAGCTTGTGGACCTCCAAACCACAAACCATTGCCATTGTAAGCAGTTATCATCATCTCAGACTTCCCTCTAGAATTGCAAAGCCAAATACTTTATTGTTGAGGAATGCAGAATAGAATACTTTCTTCCTATCCCAACTAAACTTATAGAAAAGTAGGTTTCATTGTGGTGAATTCAACTCACTCAGATCTTCATATGAATGGCTCAAACCTAGAATGTAGCATCCTCAGACATATCTCTAACTTACTTCCAATCCACAGACTATGATCTTCAAGAAGAAATAAATGTGAAGTAGTTTACCAGACTATTCGTCAGCATACCATATCCTCAACATACAAGTCTTCTAAACAAGTAATAGAATAAGATACAGTTGACACTGATGACAACAAGGATATGTTGACATCAATGACAACACTGATTAGACACATACTTGCAACAATTACATATATATATATATATATATATATATATATATATATATATATATATATATAATTCTAACTAAAGTAAATAAGCCACACAAAACACATACAACATGGGGGGCTCATCGCCACAAATCTTTAGACCATGTGAAAAACATGCGAGACACGCAACGAAAACATGTAAAATGCATGGAAGACACATGTAATACACAAGCACCATATAGCATGTTGTTGAGACACTATATGTCTTATACATGACAAACAAAGGTGATAGGAAGAAGCTCATCGTTGCACTCCACTATCTAAAACACACCAAACACACCTAATGGTTGAACTATGCTACCACAATTGCCAAAGACATGCTTAAGGGTGAATGACTCAGATCCAACCTTGCCTCACGATGAGGACTTTATATAAAAGGATGTGTACTAGCTCAAGAGATACACAATCCCACCTCGCGATGAGGGCTTTTTTCTTAAAAGGATGTGCACTAGCTCTAGAGATATGCCATCCCGTCTCACAATGAGAGATTTTTGCTTAAAAGGATACGTAATCGCATAACAGATACGCCCTCTCACCTTGTGATGAGGGCTTTCAAACATGCTTTGTCAATGTAAGAAGTAATCAAGCAGTTACAATTATATATGCTGCCACCTTAAAGTGGTTGATCCCACTTGTCGCTATCAATAACATTAAGGTAAAGTGAAAACATGCAAGGGAATAAGAGATTTCACAAAGCCCATGCCCCAAAGTGACGTGTCTCAATCACCGAATGTTCTGACAAACACATCGATATTAATTTGTTAAGATAATCAAAAAGATATAAACTTTCGTTAGAAAATCTTACTCTAAGATAACAACCAAATCAATTCATGAAAGTTATATCACATGATAGACCAAGGCTACATTGTCAGATTTAGAACTGAGTATAGCCGTTAATGTTATACTGTAGGTATCTCAAAACTGAGTGTAGCTGCAAGGTGAGATACAAAACAATCCAAAGTGCATTGGAGCAGATTGAGAGTATTGCAAAGGTTTGTTACAACAAATATCACAATACGAATCATAACACAGAGTGATTCTACTAGTCAAGTGTTGGATATATAGATCAACCCCATCTTCATATATAGACTAGGTCCATTTTTTATTTTCTTGCTCAAGGGACACACAGTCCTAATTAGTATTTATTTTTTTCTTCATCCGCCGACTAGTAGGGTCACTGAAGAATGTAAACAATAAAAATGAGAGAGGAGAGAAGAATGTCTTGGGTTTACAACATGGGAAGATGCCCCCAAGACATCCCGGTGCAGGAGGACCTAACACAAGGTGGCATCCATGAGGCATTTAAATTCATGTTTTGTTTAGAAAATCATGTTTGTGTTGTAATAAGGTCTATACGACCAATGCATTTTTTCTTTCTATTTGTAAGTCCCTAGTGACATAGGTCACTTTTGTCAAGTTGTTAGTTTTAGAGGTTGGAATCAGTTAGTTTTCTCCCAGCCGCTTGGAATTGGGTTGGTGTTCCTCGAGGCAAGCTTATAAACCCTAGAGAAATGAACCAAATGCATATAGATTAAATATTGTAATCAGATCAAAGAGGAGATCGAATGTAATTGTACGAATGTAATCAAGCATTGTGAAGGAGAAATCAAACTGTTATGTGTTGTCTATTTTGTTTCCATTCTCTATAAATACAAAATTGCATAACTATAGATTTCTTTTCCTTTCTGTATTTTCATTGTTGCAAAATGTCGATGTGAAGCATTCCACTGATAAGATTTCTATCAAAATCAGTGGAATGGCTTTGTTGTACAATGTGTTTTCTGTTTCCTATTATGTTTCATCATTTTGTGGCGCAGAGGATCTGGATAGCGTGAGATGCACAGTAGATGGCCTAGCATCTCCGTGTGCTAGGGTTTGATCAGAGGAGTCAAGCTTCACAGATATTGAGGGCCATCAGATAGATTTAGTGTATCAGCATAGAGAAACTAAGGTTCACCGAAGAGAGGCTCATACCGATGAAAGGAAGTCGCGATCAGAGTCATTTTGTCAATGGGTCAACTGGACAGGAGTATAAGTTCTGCTGATGTTAGGCATATCAGTGTATCAGCCCAACGAGATTATAGTTCACCAATGTTTGGAATTTCACCGACAGGTGTGGTCCGAAGGTTGTCATCGGTAAGATCGGTGTGTCGGCGGAAGAGTTTTCGAGTGTGCCAATGGTATGTAGTCTCGCTGGTGATGGAAATGTTCCAGTGGTTCATTTGTTAGTTTTTGCCAATTGTGAGGAATTAGGGCCTGGTCCGTGGAATCTCCCCATCACATCCTCAACAATGTTATGCCCCCAAAGCACAATACACAATAATAAAATAGAGGAGAGGAAAGTAGAAGAATGTAGAAATAAATAGAAGAATGGTCACAATAGAGGCAATCTTCTTGTATCCTTGACCTTAAAAGAGTATCAAGGGTCATACATAGAGACCTGAACAACATTAAACACAACACATAAGAGGAGGCCATGATAGTGAGAAACTTAAAGAGATGCTACATCATAGGTGGCTAAAAAGGGTTAGAAATACTTACCTGTTACAAAACTGAACTAGTGGTTGTCATTGAGTAAATCATCTTCCTCCCAATCGTGAATGCAAGAGGAAATAGGTACATAAGGTACAATTGCCCAACTTGAATCATTTTCCTTTAACTCTTCAACCTTTAACTCTTCCTTTGCTGATCGAATATTAGTTGGTGGAATGTTTTCTTTTTGAGGTGTTCCCTGTCAACCTAAGGTTTGTCTCTTCTTCCTTCTTTCTCTTTCTTGCCTATTCTTTTGTGTTTTATTAGTGATGTTTGTAAAAGGATTTTCATTATTTTCCACAATCTTTGACATCTCAGAAGAAGCCTGTACCAAATTGATCTTTTTGGATAAACTATTTTTTACTTTATGGGTATCTCCCTATCCTTGTAAGGATGGCAAATGAGGGACCTCGGCAAAGACTCCCTTACCTCGTGGTTGAGGGGATTCTTTCAATTTGTGTTGCTCTTTTCTTTCTACTTGTTCAATAGGAGGTTCAACCAATTTTGTTATTAAATTTAGTTTTTATCTTTGATATCCCAAGAAGAATTGATCTTCTCTTAGTTGAGCAGGTTTAGTAAGTTGTGGCCAAAAGTAGTCTAGGTTGAAGTTTCCATGAGTAACCATAGGTTTCTATCTACTATGGTGGAAAACATGTACTCTCCCTTGATAAAGAAATTTCAAACATTTATGAATTGTAGAGGGGACCGCTTTCATGGACTTGAGCCATGGATGGCCTAGTTTCACACGAAATAGGTTGAAGGTAGGAATGATGTCAAATGATTGTTCTAGGGCTTTCTCAACTAATTTAATCAATAATGTAATCTTCCCTATATCTAGGAGGAAATCTCCATTATGTGTCTTAACCATCATATGTGTGGGTACATAAGATTCTTGTATCAAATCATACCTGTAGAGGAACTCTTCAGTAATCACATTCGTTATACAATTAGGATCGATAAGGACTCCTCTTGGAGGATTTCCACTTATATGTGCGGTAATGTAAAGAGGTCCCTCAATGTCTCCAATTGTTCTATCATATGGTAGAAAGGTTATTTTAGGTTCAAGAGTCTTCCTCTTCCTAAAAACTCGAGAAGGGACCATAGCATCCTTATTGTGATGAAAAGCCATGTATGTGAGACTGTTCCACACCAAGGCACTAGTTTGAGGAAATAAGGTTTTTGAAGAGAAAAACACATGAATTTCATGACAAACAAAGTATATATGATGTAAATAGTGCTTCACAACAAGGCAAGAGGAATGATGTAAAATTTGCTAAAATAATTGTGAAGAAAGTGTGTAAAACCCTTAATGTTGAAATGCACACCATGTAATTTGAAATTTGAATGCAAGGAATGCAATTAAAGAAACACTACAACTCAAAATCAGATTTGAATGAGTAATTAAAGAGAGAAGAAAAATGTGAAATAAGATTTTGACTACCAACCCTAGCTTTTGTAAAAACTAGGTTACATGAAAAATGCAAGTTTTCAACAAAACCCTAACAAATGAGATATGCAAATTCAAAATATGATATGATTAAATGATTAATTTCTGTAAATAGTTTTAGATCTGATGTAAAAATCAGAAAATTCAATGTTTTCAATGATATGTAATGAAAATAATGCAAAACTATGCCTTTATGTAAGCCAAGAATGCTTAAGTTTACAATTTTTACAAAATGTATGCAAGATTTTTCAATGTAGAATGACAAGTATGATATGAAGTAATGCAAATTATGATTTCAACAGTCAGCAAGATGTAAATTCTTTAAAACATGGGTTCACAAAAAATGTTTAGTAGGGAAAAGAGAGAATGTTGAATGCATGTGCATGTAAGTACACTAGATCAAACCCTCCTTTCACTACAACATTCAAGGACAAAACTGAGCTAAGTCACTACAAGATGGAAGAGGACTCAAATACTGATTTTGTCTTGTTTATAGAAGAAAGATGTGACTCAATCAATCCTTTTATTAAACCTTAGGCCAATCAATGCACTAACCCCTAGAATTGAGATAATCAACTTGTAATAGACAGAAAACAATAGAAAGTCAGGATCTGAAAATACCAAGATGATCAGTGAGATGTCAAGATCTATTCCATAGAAGCTAAAAAGGTGAAATAATCCAATGCTAGCACCTGAGTCTGGAAAGTCCTAATATTTCAAAGCTCAAAACTAGAAAAATATTGTAAATGATGCTCTGATGCTGAATCCAATATTTGATTTAGGTGGTGGACATAGGTGCTAGAGCACAAGTATGCTACAAAGGAATTTTTGAACTCTATTTTTGGATCTTGAATCCTTATACCTTTCTCAACCTCCTTGTACCTTCACTTTTGCAATTCCTGCATTTGTAACCTGCACACAAGAAGAAAAGTGGTTTGGTGGTTGTGGTGTTTAGGGACTTGCCTTAGTCAAATCCTAGGTTAGCATTCAAGCTTTCCCAACACTGTTGTTAGAGAGAGTGTGTCCTTGCATGATAGAGGATAAAGATAATCTAAATGATGATGAAATGATTCAAACACAATGATAATGTCACCTTGGTAGTGAAGCCCTTAGGAGGATGAAGATTCTTCAACTCATAAGGATGTTGATGATGATTCCAAATCTACAACCAACACAATAATAACACAAATCTGCAACAATAAAATAATGAATGCCTTGAATGCTCTTTGATCAATATCATAACATTTCTATCATCAATTTTTTACAAAATGAATTCAAAAACTTGTTTATATATGCTATCCTGTTAAACTTTCACAAATTAAATTAAAGAGCCAACAAGAAAGGACCCATTTAAAAGTCCTATGCCAACATGCATTAAATTTTATCCTAATCAATTAAGGTGGACTTCGGTGCAAGTGCCCAAGTCCCAAGGTTCCTTTTTGGTTAGGACCTAAGATTTAAATGGGCCCCTAGTTCACATTTGACATGGGTTTCAGGGGATTTCTCATCGAGATGAATAATTTTGCTTGTAGAGTGTAAACACAAGGTCCTAGGAGCTAAAATAGGAGGTAAAAAGGCATGTGTCCACTTTTTACTCCATAACATTCATATATTGTAAAAAAGACCAAAACTATTGCATAATCATTTTCCATCCATGTCAAATTTTTAGAGATTGAGATAATAAAGGTTCTCAAATAATCAATGTGCATAAGAGATAAGCAAGGATGATCGTTGTGGTCATAAGAACAATTCCATTTTTATCATGAAAATTTCAAGTGCAAGTCACTACACAAAGCAAGAAGTAGAGCTAGAGACAAAATGCTCTCAAGAGATACATATATCCCCATGCAAGGGGGAAAAATAGAAAGATCCTATAGAACATTAGGGATGAATGACCAATTGAGCCTTTAGGGCTCCAACTCCTAGGTCTCTTATGATTGCTAGTAGCATCAAAACTTGTATGGGTCCTATGAGAAAGAGAAAGAACCTTGGTAGGATCACGTGAAGGACCAAATATATCCATTCATGAGGCTTGCCTATGAACTCCAAGTTCAATCATATCTCAAAAAACAACATTCTTAGCATTAAGCACAGTGATCTGACCTCGCAAAGAAATGATCTCTTGACCTGCATGATAAGGAGCAAGAATAAAAATGTGATGACCAACTCAAGAAGGAAGATGAGCATCAACAAGAAGAGACTCCCATGGATGGCCAAGAAGAGTCATAAAAGAGCTCTCTCCATCTCATGGCAGTACCTAAGAAGGAGGAGTATTAGTTAAACAGTTAAGTTCATGAAAGCAATGAAGTAAGAAAAAAGATAAATAAAGGAAAGGATTCTTACAAGTATCACCCTCTTTCCATGAAGGATCATCTAATGTAGGACCATGTATTGGAGGTATAGTTGCTTCCTCATAAGAAGGAATCTCTCTGTCTTCCCCCACATTAGCACCATCACACTCCTCTCCTTTAGGATCATAGTCCTCATTAGAACAGTCAGTATCCTCCAAAACTATCAAACCTTGAGATTGGGGTCCTTTTGTTCCCCTCTTTCCATGACCCATGCTATGAGTCACTCTCATGATCAAAACTCTAGGAGTCAAAGGAGTCTAGACAATGGTCCTCTTCTCAACATCACCCATCTCTTGGATGGATCTACAAAAAATAAGAATCAGGGGAAAGTCCTCTCATAGGTCATCTCCTAATTGTTACAGGACTCACTCAATATGGTGTCTCTTGATCAAACCATTCCTACTTGACAAATGGACTACACCCCTATAAAAATCTTGAATTTGTTTGTTGTCAAGCCATAAGCCCTCCATATCAACATAAGGATCATGAATCATGTCAACATCAGTAAGATTGGCTATGGTGCATAAGATATTATCAAAGTGACCAAGTCAACCCTATCATGTAGCACTCAATAGTCTAGGATCAGTATGTGGTACTTATCTCTGAAACAATCTAATGTGCTCAAATATCCATGTCATGATCAAATATGAACGACTAAAATCAAGTGCCCCTCACCATGCAATATAGTAGAAATCCTAATAAACCATAGCTAGGATGTCAACTCCCTAGGAAAATATAGTACCCTACTCCACACATTAGATGATCGGTGCCCAGCACCATTGAATCTGAGTTGAGCCTTTATCCCCTCAAAACCTAGAGCTAATCAAACCAATGAGGAAATTTCTCAAAGGTGAAATGGCTAAGAGAGACATTGAAGTAAATTGTACCCCTATCTGGTCCTCAAGATGAGTCACCCCCATGATAGAATCCCAAGCCTTCTTCTCACCATAGGACTCACTCTCAGGAAGGATAAGTGGTTGTCCTCTCATAGGGACCTATAGTCCATTTCCATGAGACCTGGGGGAATCTAAAGGTATTCCTATCAACATCCCGGTAAGTTAGAATGTCACAACAAATGTGAGATGAAGGGTGAACAACTAGAACATGGCATATCCTATCTAGCCCTACTCTCTTAACAATATCATGATCTCCTAAAGATAAGGCCTCATAAGCATTAGAAAGCCACAACTTCTCATGGATGACATTCCATTGAATGCTTGTATCTTGGTAAACACAAAGAACCTTGTGTTAGATCTCGTTAAACTCACGAAATCTCAAAAAAAGGCATATATTCCTTAAAAATTGAAATAAATGATGGGTTTAGTGTTAGAATTAGAGAAAAATGAAGTGACAAAAACACCACAAAATACAAGACTACAATCAAAATCAAACTGGTTGGGTCACCACTTTCACCAAGTCAAATCTCCCTCGGGTGACCCTATTGAACATCTGGATCTCCCCTAGGTGACCTACCTTGGAAAAATGGGATAACCTATCCCAAACCTAAGCATACCATTTGAAATCCTCATAAAAACCTTAATTGTTTGCCTAATTTTGAAAAATAGAAAAGCATATACATGCTAAAATGAAGAAACTAGCACAACGCAACAACAAAAACTAATGAAAATAGCTCTTTTGAGAGAAAATTATCAAAATTCAAAATAAGGTTTTGAGAGACGTTTTCCACACTATTTATACCTAATTATTAGTGGGAGAAAGATTTGTTGCCATATTTTTTATCCTCTTGGTAATAGCTTCCTGAAGACTATTCACATGCATGATTCTATCACTGTTTTACTCCTTTTTTCTCAAATTCCTCCAATCTCCTTGTCTCTTCGCTTAGTTTCACTTTGTTCATTTAGAGGTAATTTATAGTTTTTGTAGCATCTTTGCACCCTCATTTTGTATTCTTTCATCCTTATAGGTTCTCTTCATGAAGCAAACAACTAGGAAAACTTGTGAAGTGATCTATGGTATGTTCATTCATTTCAATTTCATGGTTAATTTTAAATATCTCAAATTTGAGACTAACATTGGTTATTGTAGATACAACCATGAGAAATTGACAATACGTAATGGTTATTTCAGGAATGATACCTGTTGGGACCCAAAATAATAGTAACACAAAACTATAAAACATTCCTAAATCATTTAAGCCAGAGATTGTTGTCATGGTGATAGAAAGAGTTTTATCAACAAGTTTTGGGTGCTTTTGACCAACTGACAAGAGTGGGTAAACTCCTCTACTCTTTGAGCTCAGCTTAAACTCTAGAGGTATATTCCAAGGGGTATTATACCTGAGTAGGTATTAAAATTAGAATATACGAACAACTAAAAGTATTAATAACCAAACCCAAATTGCTTTCTTAGCCCCAAATCTATCACTGGACAAAGAAAAGTTAGTTGTGTAGGACCCCTATATAGTTGATAATGGAAATTTTACACTATGAGGATGCATTAATATTACTTCTACTTCTGAAGATAGGATGCATTGTTTTTGTTTTGAAGATGGGTGATCTAAGGCTACTCAAACTAGTGCCTATCCATTGGGCTATAGAGTCTAATGTTAAACAGAGGAAAAACAACCACACAAAAGTGTATAACTACCTATTTGATAAATAAAATGTAAGGAAATCAATACCAAATCACTGAAAATACTTAATAATCCAGCACCATACCATGCTCTTTCTCATGTAATATTGAAAAGATCATTTACAAAGCCTTGGAAATGAATTAAGAACTGTCACATTCATTCAAATCAATGCTTACATTCATACCGCAAAACACGACAAGAGAAAACCTTGACTGCAATCAAAGTTCACTAGAAAGAACACCCACAATGGTGGAGAAAAACAGAGAATCAATACAGAGATTTCCAAAATATATTACATACATTTCATCGCTACTTCATGTTAAGCAAGGATAGAAAAAATAACCTTATTATCCTACCTTTTGGAGCTCGTAATTGTGCTGAGAATTTGCCCAACTAGCCAACCCCCATAATAATTCAAACTTTTGCATATATAGAATTTCACTTCCTTGCATTTTCCTAGGCACCGCACCATATCCAAAACTGCACCCACGCTGTCATAAATTCCAATCCTAGTTCATCAGAAGATTTGCATGTTGGGATAGAAAACCCATGCTCTGTCGCTTCTGCAAACAATCAGAAAGAGATTGCATGCACTTCAATTGTACCTAGAGCAATTAAAATGGAAGGTTATATTCCTCTCCCTGCTACTTGTAACATTTGACTTAGTTGATTTATCCTTTGTGCATTGAATAATTCTACTATGCCAACCACCTGCATTGCACTATCCTACAGGCTCATTAAAATCTGGGTACAAATGAGCTTGTATATCCATGCAATCATGGCATATATTTAGGGAATTATCCATTTCACTTGCATATACAACATACCCAATGTGTTGTCTTGTTTTTCTATTTTAAACCATCTAGCTCTGATTGTGCCACTCTGTGCATTGGGCACCCATCATCGGCTACTTGCTACTCATGCAAATTCTCCTTTTCCATCATAAATGTTCATCACTACCTTTCTTCATCATCCATAGCATTATTTTTCCTTATCGACACATTTGCACTTTTTCAAACTTGTTCATTGATGTCCCTTTATTTGCTTTATCTTTTCCTTCATTATCGACAAGTTTTATTTTCTACAAACTTGGCTCTTGTCAGCAATTTTCAAATTTTCTGAACTGTTTGTCCTTTTACCTTTATTGACAAATCTTCAATTTGTCAAACCTTTCTGTTTCTATCTCCTTATCTCCCCTATTAGCAAATTTACCTTTTGTTGAACTTGAGATATTTTGCCATTAGTGGCAAATGCTAACTTTTCAAAACATTCCTTACTTTGAGAACCTTTTGCCTTCACTTTATCAGTAAATCCCACATTTTTGAATCCAAGTGAAAAAAACTCCTTTATCACCTTATCAGCAAATCATGAAAATTTCAAACTATTTCACTAGTTCCTCCTCTCAATTTTCTGATAGTCTCCTTCATTCAATCTTTTGCCTTAGTCATTTTTCCTCTTATCGGCAAACTAGCCCATTTCAAAACTGTCTTCCTTTCCTTCTTGCTATTTGCCTTATTGGTGAATTTTATTTTTCACAAACAACTCCTCTTGATGCCCTTGTCACCTTATCAATGATTCTCAATTCTTCAGAACTAGGCTTTATCTCTTTATCTACAAACTTACCTTTTGACTAACCATCCTCTTCTTCTCTTTTATTCTTGTCAGCAAAATGACTGTCGACCGAACCCTTTATCGGTGAACCTTTGGGTCTCCGAACCAAAACACTTTGCTGATAGAATCTTTTCACTTCCTTTTTCTGTGGCCTTTAAACTTTTTCTTTTGTTCCATGGGTCCCTCCTTATGCATTTGCTACTGCCATATCGGCTAGTCGACAAATACTTGAACTCCTAAAAAGTTAACGAGTTCGAGAAAATGCTAACTAGCTGACCAAAGGCTTATATAAGATGAAAAATTTCTAAGGGAGAAAAGGGGAACTTACTTGGTGACTAAAACTTAGCTATTTTTTGAGGAAAAAGACCCTGGAAAACTATCTCTGATCATATTTTAGAAAGGGGTTTTCAATGGTAAAGGCATCAAATGGGGTTTTTGGATTTTTGGGGCAAAATAAAGCATACTTGTAAACAAAATTTTGAAAATCCCAATAGTGGCTTTGGTTGGGGATGTGTGACAAGTAGTGTCACAACAAGGATTCAAATCTTTGGGCAGACCAAAAAAGGCACAAAACACAACAAACACAAAAGGGAAAAACATAGACGTATTTACAGCAAGGCCTATATACAAGGCAAAATATAGTCATAAACCTTAGAGCACAGAATACTATTGACTGTATTCAAAATTCAGGGGAAATGTTACCTATGAAAAACAATGCTTCAGATGTTGTCCATGAATGAACAGCTCTAAAAACTCCTTCTAGAGTCATCAAGTGGAAAACATTCAGCTCTAACTTCTCAGCTACCTCATATGGCCTGAGCCATAATGGATCAAATTTGTCATGTTTCTCCTTATCTTCAGATTTGGCATCCCAAAGGAGAACCAAGTCACCAACCTGGAAATCTCTTGACATGGTATTTTTATCAAACAAGAGCTTCATTTTCTGCTTGTGATTCAGCATCTTATCATGTGCATCCCTCATTTGTTCTTCTAATTCAGTCAAATGCAATATCCTTTGGGACATTGCATCAAAATGGTCCACTTTTGTATTATGCAACAGCTGGTATACTAGTAACTCCATGTTGATCAGCATTTTTACCTTTGCTCCATCCACCTATTCAAATAGGCTCCTTCCAATAGATTATTTGAAGGTTATACATTCAACCCATAGAGCATACTTCAGTTTATCATCCCATCTCTTTTTATTCTAATCCAATGTCCTCTTTATGATCTTCTTTAGGATTTTATTACTAGATTCAGTCTGTCCATTAATTTAAGGATGATAAGGGGATGAATGCACTAGATTTATGCCAAACTTAGAACACATGTCCATGATTTCTTGTGACTTGAAATGCATGGCATTTTTTGCCAAATCCTGGCATTCCAAATCTAGTGATTATATTTTGGATTCTAAAGTCAATAACCACTTTGGATATTGCATTATGAGTGGGTACTACTTCTACCCACTTGGTGAAGTAATCAGGGGCCACAAGAATCCACTTAAACCCATTGCTGGACTTTTCTTGTATTTCCCTAATAAAATCAATTCCCTACTACTGAAATGGTGCATCAATAGCAAGAGGCTAAAGGGGTAATGCCCCAACAAATTTCATCTTGCCAACAAAATGTTGGCAAGCATCACATTTTCTAATCTTTTGTGCCACATCTTTGAATAAGATGGGCCACCAATTACCAACCATAAGGATTTTATGGGCAATGGTTTTAGCTTTAAAATGTCCCCCACAAATGCCATGATGACATTCATTCATCACAACTTTATCTTGTTCTCGATTCAAACATTTGAGTAATATACCTTCATGATTTCTTCACATGAGCTTATTCTGAAATAGAACATACTTTTGAGTTTTTAGCTTGAGAGTCCTTTTTGTTGATAGCAAGGAATACTGAGAGGTGGGTGAATCAATATTCCACAAAACCACTTCTTAATAAGTTTATTAATCTAAATTTCAAAATTAATAACATGAAAGTAAAATAAGCATAGCAACAACAACCACAAAGACATAACACATAAACACTGGGATTTTTCGTGGAAAACCCAAAAAGAAAAAAACCACGGTGCGTGTTAGCTCACAATATATTAATATAGCTCAATACTAGATTACAAGAAGGCTCACTACCCAAAGAAATGCTTACTACAAGAATGGCTCACTGCCAAATCAAGATCACTGCCTAGATAGAAAGAAGAAAGGAGAATGGCTCACTACCAATTTGAACTATTCAGATTGCATCTACACATGCATGATTACAGATCCAATGAAGTACTAAAAAACTGATTCAAAACTCTTCATGTCTGACTACTCTATTTCACTATTATTCCCTTACATGTGAACAAGGTCTCTCTTCTTCTGCTCTTTACAAAATTGCTTCATAGTGTATGTCACACATATATCACTATCATATTCACATTACACACCCAAAGCACTGAATTCAATCCCTTCGCAACACTTAGAATCTTCATATTAGGTCGACCTAGTAAAGTGGAACATGCACTCATACCGTAAGTAGCTTGTTGGCCAATTTCATTTGCCAAAACTCCCATCAGACTCAAACAACACTTGAATTTCATTCACATATGTTGGCCTCAACTATTTAACAACTTAGGATTAAGTTATAAACAATAGAACTTACCGCATACAATTCAAACTTATCATGTTGGCTTCTTAACTCAGACTGCCTCTGATTCAGTTCAACTGTCAAACTACATCTTTTACTGTGGACCACAGGGCTTGCTCAAAATCATGTCAAAGACTCCTCAAACATCACCAATCATACCTTCAGAACTACATAGCAACATGTTCTTTAGCGACAAAATACGGACCATCAGAACTCGGACTCTGTCATAGTCAAACTCTGTCAAACACTATAGTGATACTCAGAAGCTTGCAACTCTCTTTCTAGTGGACTTCATGTCTTGCAAATTTGGATTTAGACACTTCATATAAGTGTTTACAACACCTCAAAACTACATAACAAGATATGCAACACTAGAGGAATGCGGACCAAAACAATTGTGTGCTCTACCTTAATTGTCACTGTATTTTGTTCTACCAAACTTAGGCCATTTGAAGATATACTTCCACAACTGATCAAAAGATGGAACCTTGGATACAAGATCATCTATGAGTTAAGAACATCATACCAAAACTACAAAACTTGGTCTTCAACTATGGACCAATGCCAATCCAAATATTGTTATCTTGTCGCTACTCCTGTACATTACCAATACTTAGCCAATATGACTAAGTCTTCTTCACCGGACCAAACTCTCTTTTCCAACCTTGTTTCTTTTCATGTTTCCATCAATGACAACACTCAATTATCCAACATAGCAGTGTCTCTTGCCAATAATCTCCCCTTTGGTATTGATGGCAACACTTAGTGAAAAATGCTTGTGTTGCTCCCCCTTATTTTGTACACTCTATTTTTCTATTCTCCTTTAGATGTATGCTTATTTTTCACTGGTTTTTTCTCCCCCTTTGACATCAATGGAAAATGTGTGTGAACAAGCAAAATTGTGTCAAAAGTTCTTCAAAATTGTCATATTCTGCCGCATATGTACATGTACACATTTCCACCTCAATTTATGGTTGAAGGTAGAATATCATTATGGATAGTCTTTATCAGAGTTATCTCTCCATTCCATCTATTTCTTGCACTCTCCAAAATATTTATGTGGCCATTTATCAGAAAAACTAACTTTTCATCCTTCTGCACATCTAAAGGTGTATCAATTAATGCTTGTGATTTCAAAGCTTCTTCTGCCAGATTAGTCATGTAATCTATTTTTGGACTTATTAGCCCCCTTAGCTAGCACAACCTAACTCTAACTTCTTCCCTTTTCTTCATCGGAGTGCTCAAATAATTGTGAATATTTGCAACCTGTACTTCTTTAGAGTTTATTTACTCAACTGTCGGATTATAAGTCTTAGAGATATTAAGTAGTTTGAGTTCCAAGTCCTTGGTTTTATCTTCTAATTCCTTTGTAACTTTTGGCCAAGATAAGAAAAAATTTTATATTTTATAGGCTTCTTCAATGGCACTCTGTATACCTTTTATTCCATTTTCTAACAGAGTTTTATCTTTTTCTATCATATTCTTTAACTCAACTAGTCTCTTCTCATTAAACTCTTTTCTAACTTTGGCTTCTGCAAATTTTTCAAAGGACTCAAAATGTGTACTTACTGAGTTTAGTAGACCCTTGAGTTGATTAGCTAAGGATAATGAGTTATCCTGTTGGAATGTCGACATCATCTTTTCTAGAATGTTGGATGCATCATTGATCAACTTACTGTCTTGGATATGAGATTTAAGCATTTATTCTTGTGCTTTAGATTGAACAATTGATCCTAACTTGAATTTCTTTATAGGTGATAATGAGGCCAAATTAATTGGTCCCTAAAGAAGTTCAGACTCATCTAGGTCTTGTTGTCTCCCAAAATGAACTGAGACATCTACAGTGTCTTTTGCTCTATCAAAACCCTCTTCTTGACTTTGTTTTGGAGGATCCATGTCTAAGTTTTCTTGTTGATCAATGTTTTGTTCTAGTGCAGGGGTCCTTATCTGTTCTTTATTCTTTTCATCATAAGCCTATTGCTTAGGAGCAAGATCAATTTCAAAATTGCCTTGATCTATCACATCCAATGTTTCAATGTTAGGAGCTTGATCATTTTGATCTGGTCCTTGATCCTGGCTTATCTCCAGTACAGATGTATCTCCATCTTTTGCTCCTTCATTTCATAAATGGTATGAATATTATATTTCCTTACTACCTTCAAAATGATTTCCTCAACTTCCTTGACCACTTTATCAATTTCTCCTAACATTAGTGAGTTCATTATTTTCTTGGTCCTGAACGCATCCTTGATTTCTTTAGAGATTTTGGATTTATCTTCAAGAGTAATCTCCGGACACAGTTGTGTTAGTGTATGTTGTCTTAGCTCAATGTCCTTTAACATAGAAGTTTCCTTTCTTGTTGACATTATACTTCCTAGGCTATGTGGAAGATCATCAATTATTTCAATTAGGGCCTTGTTGTAAATGTTTAGGTATTCTACAATAGCAGTCTCAATGATCCTCTTATCTAGATCATTATATTCATCATACAGTTGTGCAATTAGTTTTAAATTGCCATCCACAGTTATGGCTTTTAGAACATCTTCAAGGCTTATAGTTGCTTCTTCTATCTGGGGTACATCTTGTTTTTACCTTTTCCCTAGTTTACCCTTGCCAGAGGGTTTCTTTCTTCTAGTTCCATAGGCTTTTGTAGCCTCAATTTTCATCTTCTTTACTTCTTCATCTGATTATGTTTCTTCTTCATAAACTACAATGCTCACATGCATCCTTTTCGCCTTGGTCTTCTATCTTTTGTGGCACACTTATAGATGGTGTGGGATTGGAGGAAATGGATGCAGCTTCTGTAGAGGTAGACTCTCTGGTTCTCATTCTTGTTACCTCTAGTTTTTCTTGTTCACCTTTGTGCTCTTCTGAAGCACCAATTGATTCACTATTACTCTTTTCTTTTGCTTCCTTATCAGCTTTTGCCTTTTATCTTTCCTTTGTTACTTGTTCTTTTGTGAATCCATGTTTTAATGCAATATCTTCTGCCACTTTCTTCATTTTCCTAGAGATTTTAGGTTTTCTAACTTCAACATGAATTTTCATAGATAGCTCTTCATAGGTTCCAAATCTTTCTTCGCTGCTATCCTTGGGCTTGCTTAGCATATGTTGAGCATAGTTATCTAATATTTGTCCATCCACTTCATAGCCAATTGGCATTATCCATACTGTCCTAAGCTCAATAGCCTCCATCAAGCATTGATCTTTTGTAACCATAAAACATATAGTGTCCTTGTACTTCTCAACAATTTTCTTAGGGATTCTTTCTCTTGAATGCATCATACTTTCGAAATTCTTGAAGTACCCTCATAGGGTTACCTTTTGCTCATCATTTCTTCCAATTCTAATTAAGTGATTTCTAATTTGGACAGCTACTAGTTTGCTACTTGACTAGAACAAATTCTTCATGTTTGGGAATTCATTCCTGGAAAAGAAGAATAGACATACAATCAACGTACCAAATTTGAAAGGGTAGTTTTTTCTTTCCTTGATCTTCTTTAGATTCTCCAGTAGTTGATTTCTCAGCAACTCACACAAATCATAATCAGCATTCTCTTTGACCATTTGATATGTGGTGTAAATTGCAGTATCGGAGATAGAGTTCTCCCATTTTGAGAAATAGATCTTATAGCCTATGACCATAGAAGAAAACCTTACTGCATGGTCTATGATGTCATTTATGGTTAATGCTCTTTTGTCAAATTGGGCTCCGATAGCCTTTGTAATAGTTTGATTCTTCATGGCTTTTAGTAAAGGCACACCTCCAATGGAATTCAATCCTGTTACTACCCTAATCACCTCCTTGGTGATTTTCAAGCACTGGTCTAACCACATAATTCATCATGAATTCAACTCAAGACATACTGAACCCATTCATCCTCTACAAATGTAGGAAATTCTATAAATTGGATGAATTTCTTCTCTTTTAAGACTTTGTATTCTTCCTTTAAGTCAAATTGATCATCACTTAAATGGTTCAGGTACAGTTCTAAAAAAATTTTACTGCTAAGCTCATCTAGGGCAACATGGATATATGCCCTAATGTCTTCAACATACAGAACTCCATATGGTATAACTGAATGCACCCATTGGATCAACTTCAGTTGCTTTGAAAGGATGTTTCTTGAATTTAGGTCTTGGTCGCTCAGTAATATCAACAACTTGTGGGGTTGCAATTGTTAAGATTCAATAAAGTTCCAATGATAAATACCTTATTATGTTGAATTAGGTTTTTCTTCACCTGGATCTCTCTGAGTTCTTTGAATCTCTGTTAACGCTTGAAATATTGCTTCTATCTCTCTTGGATATCTGGTGGCTCAAACGTAAAGTGAGTTAGAGGGCAAATGAGTTTCTTTTTATCCTTCGCACTTGACCTAATTGTCATAAATGCTCATTTTCAAAAGCTGCCTAACTTTTCACTGATAGATACAGTAGATCAAAAATTCTTCTGCAATGTGCCGCACTAACTCATTTTATTCTAGATTTTCTTCCATAATATCTTCCATATCAAATTCCATCACACACCTTCATGTTGGATTCCAGCACTAACTATCTAGTTGGGGGTTTTGGATTTTCAATACTACTCCCCCTGAGCCAGAGCTCCCAATTTACTTCCTGGAGGAAGTATCTACACCAGATGTTGGTGTCGATTCATCCTTGACATCAATCACATCTTTCTTGATCCAAATCTTGCTCATTTCTTTCTTGGTTTCTACCAGATCAACCTTTTATTTTCCTTTATCATTCATTTGCTCTGTTTTCATGTTTTTAGTATGGTAGTTTATTTTCACTTTTTTTCCTATGTAGACTCTTGCAATATGTCCATACTTGTTGCAATTTTAGCACACCACATTCATTTGTCTTTGATTCTTTATATTGATTTGATTTGATCTACATTGATTAGCCATATGTCCAAATCTATTGCATGCAAAACACTTTCCAATAAATGACTGACTATTCCTTACATTGTAGGAACCATTCCTTACCAAATTTTTGCATTCATTTGATTTTTGACCAATTTTCTTGCAATTGAAACATTGACTAGAAAATGATGGAGCATTTTGATTCTGGTTTATTCTACTCCTACACTGAGTAGCTTTATGACCAAACTTATCGTAGTTAAAACAATTGCCATTGAAGGATTGATACCTTTGAGCATTTGGCTGCCTAACCAAAGGTCTTCTAGGTCTTCTTCTTTGATTTTTGAACTAGTTCCCTCTATTTTTCTTTGCTTGACCAGATTTTGAACTTTCTCCTTTCTCAAATCCTAAACCTTGCTTATCATCAGCACTCTTTTGATTAGCAATCATCCCATCAAGATTTGTAGAACTTAGCTTGAACTTTTCTTCATAGTTCTTGATTGCTTCAAGATCAAATTTCAGAAGTAGCAAGTTTCTTTGCCCATTTTTTCACATTCCTCTAATTTATCCTTAACAACTTGATTTAGACGCCTTTCAATTTCTTCCTTCTTTTCAGCTTCTACTGTTAAACCATTCAGTATTTCATGTGCTTCATCTAGTTGATCATTTAGCTCCTTTCTTTTCTCTTTGAAGATCCTAACTTGCTCTCTTAGCTTTAGGATACATTCATCAACTTCTTGAATATTATCTTTTAGATCCCTAATTTCTGCCTTGGATTTTTCAAGATCAATAAGGGTTTCTTCTAGTTCTTTGTTGCTTTCGTAATTTCCAAATCTTCTTGCTGCCATGATTATACTATCCCAAATCTTCCTCAAGCTATTAGACTTCTTCCAAGGAACCTTGCTCTGATACCAATTGTTGATAGTAAGGAATAGTGAGAGGGGCGGTGAATCAATATTCCACAAAACCGCTTCTTAATAAGTTTATTAATCCAAATTCCAAAATTAATAACATGAAAGAAAAATAAGCATAGAAATAGCAACCACAAAGACATAACACATGAACACTAAGATTTTTACGTGGAAAACCCAAAAAGGGAAAAACCACGGTGAGTGTTAGCTCACAATATATCAATATAGCTCAATACTAGATTACAAGAAGGCTCACTTCCTTAGGGCTCATTGTTGCAAATATGTGCCTAATCGGTGTTGTCATTGATGTCAACATATCCTTGTTTCCATTGGTGTCAAATGTATCCTATTTTATTGCCTGTTTAGAAGACTAGAATGTTGAGGATATTGAGAAAATTAATAAAGATCAATGTATGTGGACCATATGGCTAAGTAGAGGATTGTCTGAAGAAGCTCGAGTTAAGATTTGAAGGGTTCGTATGAAGATTTAAAGAAGCTATGACAATCTAAAAAGAATTGGTTTTGCAGTGTTTAGAAGAGATAGAGTGACAGAAAGGAGGTCCAGATTGTTCCGGATATGTAAAATGATGATCTATGGATCTAGAGGCATGTTTGGTAAGTTAGTGTGTGTATACACCTAAAAATGACATGACTCAATCTAAATAAATATTCTTAATATTTATTCCATTCTAATTCTTCTGTCAATAAATAAATAAACAAATTTATTTATTTGATTTGCATTCCTCTAAAGTTAATTAAATATCAAAATATTTAATTACCTCTTCTAAAGTCAAAATGTCCTTTATTTAATTTAATTCTTCCAAACAATTAAATAATTCCTAATTATTTACTTAAGTCAATTCTTCTTCCAAATTTAAATAAATCAATCAAATTTATTTAAATCCTCTCAATCTCTAAAAATAAAATACAATCAAATATTTTATTTATTCTTCCAAATCATGCACAAACAATTAAATAAATTTATTTATTTAATTCGCTTTCTTATCTTCATATTCTTCAAAAATCTTCCAAATCTTCTAAAAATAATTCTTCTTCTTCTTGCAAGAAAAATTAAATAATTTATTATTTAATTCCTCTCAAATCATGCAAAAAGGAAACTTCAAGTTGAGTTAACTAACTCAATCAACCTTGTTTTTATCAAAAAACTCCTAAAATAGAAAAAAGATTTCTATTTTATGACAACATATCTTATCTTCAATAAATAGAAAAATAGTTAACTCAAAATAGCTTTTGTGTGACACTTGTCTTCTTTCTATTCACGCACATTCTCTCATTCTTTCTCAACTGTTGATCCTCTCATTCTTTCTCAAACCTTGATCTTCTCTCTCACAAGTCTATAAATTGAACCCTCTTCTTCCATCTCATTCATCCAAGCTTTCAGTATTGTTACTCTACAAGAATTACAGCGTGCCTTTGACACCAATCCATCCATAGCTTGTGATCAACCTCTTACCATATCACCATTACCATTGTTGTGAAGTTCATCATCATTACAATAAACTATCATGGCCATTCCTACTTGACATCTTGGAATAGCAAGGAAGTGCACCTTCTGAGGGCATATTCATACACAAGATCATTTGCGATAGGCCACTAATGGAAGCCATGAGGTAAAGAGGTTTGTTGAGGTATTGTTCATTGTTTTAGATCTTATTTATTTCTATATTTCATTGAGTTATGGGTATTATTGATATATTTGATATTCACGCATAATTTTCCTTAATATTTTTGGTTCCCATCGTGGGGCCTTGCCCTAATTTAACCCAAAAACTAAGTTTTTTGTGCAAAGGTTCCGTACACAGGAGGATTCAATGCATCTGAGCAATTCTATCATGCATCTGAGCTCTGTTCCAGTGCATATGATCTTTCAGCGCATATGACCTCTGAAGTTGTGTATACATCTTCTATTATGGTGCATCTGATATTCCTACACATATGCTCTCTGTTCTTGCACTTTTAAACTCTGTTTCTACACTTTTAAAGTTTCTGCACTTCTGAGCTCTATTTCTATGCATTCAGGCTATGAACCTACACATCTATTGTGGTTTTTAGGATATTTCTTGTTGTTTTTGCTAACGATGAGACTTTTCACAGGGATATTCTCTCATCTACTTGCAGGATTAGGGGTTGGTTTAGTCATTCTAGTTGCATTGTTAATGCACATCATTTTTTTTTAAGGATAGTAATCATATTCTCATGCAAAATCACATCTAGATCTAACTAGGAAGGGAGTAACTTGAATCTTGTTGTATCAACAAATTGAATCTAATCCCAATGCTAGGAGGATAAAATTAAACCATTGCTATCTTGCTTTTCAAAGTTAACAACTTGCATGTGTGCCCAAGTAGATAGCTAATGTAGTCTTTTTCATTTTAACTAGGGGAAAAGAACAACTGTCTTTCATGTTTTTGGGAATGATACCAGGCCTATGCTCTCCCCTATCTTGGGTGACCAAAATGCCAGACATATCATTTTCGTATGTGTTGAACCTTTAGAGAGGCCTACCCTTGGATATTCTTCTGTCCAAGAGGGAATGATCTTAAGTGGTAATAGGCTAAAGCTAAGCCCTACCAAACCACTATAAATAAATTATGTTTGGAGAAAAATCTTCAAGCAACGAGTGTTGTTGTGTTATAATGATAGCCAACCTCCCCCAAAACCCTTCAAGGCATAACCCTTGAAAGCTAGGAGACTCTATAATGGAGAGTAGCGATGCCGCACATATAACCACTCAAATAGTTGTGCTTAGTAGTCATCCTTTATTTTAGTAGCCCAAAGTCCTTCTATTTGTTGGCGCAAAAGGTGGGACCTTTGAAGCTTCCTTGATTCATGTGGTTCTTAGTAGAGATAGTAGGGACAATCTTAAGGTTCGGTGGGGGTAAGAGCCTTAGGAAACCCAGATCTTTCTATGCGTGAGAAGTGAGTGTCGTGGAGAGGAGCCGATGCTACCAAGATCCTAAAGCTATCTACTTTGAATATGCACAGCTAGGGGATCCAACTAATATTGTCTTTACCAACCTAGGATTGTACTTTTTTTGTGTCAAAAAGAGTCCAAACATCACAAAAAAAAGATCAAAAAATCATGAAAACTTCTTTGTGTTTGTTGTGTTTTTACTTGCCATAATTGAGAAAATGAGATCAAAAACACCAACTTGCAACCAAGAAACCAAAAACATCAAAAAGCGTGCCAAAAATTACAAAAACAGTCAAGAAAACTAGAGCTGCACATCCATCCTACAGAGTTGCGCATATACCTTGACGTACTACGCATACATTCTGACTTGCTGTGCATCTATAACATGTTACTGCGCCTTTAAATTTTACCAAAGCTACACTTTTGACCCAACTTCCTGTGCATTTATTCTCTATTTTAGCACTTTTGTTTCTGTGCATCTGCGATAGTGGGCATTTCCACATATTTTTAGAGAAAAATTTTAGGCTTTCCAAATACTTATTTTAGCCTTACTCTAGTTTCTGAGATCAGATCTACTGTGCAGTCACCTTTTCCATCTGTCTCCATAACCTACCCTCTCTTTTGTCAGTCATCTCATCCACCTTCTGTTAGGTCTTCCCAAAACAAAGTCAAAGTTCCATATTAGATTAGTGCAAAACCTCTTTCACATCATTTCAGATTCAAGTAACCCTAGTAGGTCACAGAACTTCTCTAGCGGTCTTGGTGCAAGACTAGTCTCTACACAGTAAACAGGTATTAGATACCCTTACTTGTGGCTATCATCTTGTGTCAGCCAACTTGCTTGGAATCATTGATCAAAAGAGTCCCTTATTCAAATCTCGTCACAAGTATCCTCTTCTCAGCAATCTCCAACAACACCTTACCAAAATCTCTAGTTTCATCCCACCTCTTCCCACGTCACCTCGCATGGTTTTAACTAGATCTCAATAGCAAAAAAAACTTGAAATGGCTAGATCATCCAACCACATTGTCACCCCTCATGATGGTGACGAAGAAATCTCTCATGATGAGTACCAAGGAACCCTCCAAGATTTGAAATTTCAATGCATGCTAGAAAAAGTGTTCCATGAGGACCCTCACAAGTACTTTCTTCATCTTGTAAATCTAGGACTTAAACTCCCCTCAGACTTTGATCTCAACAAACTAAAAGAGACCATAGAGGAAACTCATGAAAACCACACTAGTGAGGACAAAGGAAAGAAAGTCGTAGACCCAAACATACCTATGGAAGAAATGATGAAACAAATCGAGACCCTAACGTAGCAAATGATAGATCTCAAAGTTGGGCTGCCCAGTAAAACTTATTCCTTGGAAGACATCGCACCATATCCCTTTGACAAAAGCTTGAACATGGTACCCTTCCCCTTTCGGTTAGAAGTACCTAAGTTTGAAAATTACAAAGGAAAAGGGGACCCAAGAGATCACATTAGGGAATTTAACGCCACATGCATGGAAGTAGTTCACAACAAAACTTTCTTAATGAGACTATTCCCTAGATCTCTAGGTGGTCAAGCCATGGAATAGTTCTCATGACTCCCTCGGGTATCGAAACTTTTGATGAGTTAGTAAACAAGTTCATCACACACTTCTTGTATAACATTAAACATGAAGTCTCCATGCTTGACCTATGCAATACAAAGCAAAAAGGTGGTGAATCATTCACCTCTTTCTTACAAAGGTGGAGACAACTGGCAAGAAAATGCTCATATGACGTACCTAAGAAGCAAATGATGGAGATGTTTGTCCACAACCTTAACCCCGATCTAAGTTACCAAATCCAAATTCAACGCCCTACCTCATTTTTTAAAGTCATTGAGATGGGATTATTTATTGAGAAAGCTATGATTTCTAAGGGGCAAATAAAGTTATATAAGGACACCCCTAACTCTAATTACACAAAGGACAAATCAAAGTTTTGGACAAAGAACAAAAACATCGTCAATGATGGAGTAGTTGACGCTAAAGTGGTGGCTCCCAAACAACAACCAATCTTCACTCTCAAAGGAGAAGCAAACAATGCTACACAAAACAAAACATTCTCTCGCGAGCCAAAGCCATTGTTAAACTCCAACCCTAGGAAAAAGTTCACACCACTAGGGGAGTCCCAAGAATCTGTGTTAAGAAAGCTATTGACCAACAATTAGATCACTCTTCCACCAACTAGAGACTATGAACATCAAATAAAACCTCACTACTAGAAAGATACTAATTTCTGTGAATATCATAGAGGAAGAGGCCACACGACCAACAATTGTATCGGTCTCAAACATGTCATTTAAGACATACTTGACCAAAATAAGGTAGGCAATCAACAACATACCTCTAACGAGACACATGTGGCATACAAGGATCTGCTTCTCAATCATGATAGGCCATACAACAACAAAAAAAACAAAAACAACAACAATAACAACCATAACAGGCAGAACCAAAACAATGGAAACAACAATGCTAATTACGTGAGCGTGCCATTCGATTATACCATCAACTGCATATCAAAGCACATCCCACAAGTTAATGTGGTCACATCCAACCAACAATCAAGACCCAACAAAACTGATTGCAGCATCATCACCCGTAGTGGTAAGGTCACATTAAACACACTTCCTCTAAGGTCATCACCTTCTTCATCTAACCCCCATACATACAGTGTCATAGACCAACTTTGGAAAACTCCTGCCCACATATCTATCTTAGAGTTGTTGCATCTATCTCCTTCCCACAAGGAAATTCTTGATAAAGCCCTAGTGGAAACAACTATGCCCATGAACCTGGCCCAAGAGAAGTTTCAAGCCATGGTAGGAAATCTAACCTCCTCAAGCACCATCTCATTTACCAAACAAGATGATCTCTCAGTGTCTTAGTCTCATAACACACCCTTGCATATCATCGCATTCATTCACAGACACCATATCAAAAGAGTTCTTATTGATGGAGGAGTCAGTTTAAATATTTCCACACTCAAGCTAGTCCTTACATTGGGGTTCTCTAAAGCTACAGTGGATCCTAAGAAAAAGATCACTATTAAGGCTTATGATGAAGAGGAAAGAACTACTAAAGGAACAATGGTGTTACCAATACAAGTTGGACCAATGATAAAGGATGTTGTTTGCCAAGTCCTCAACATGGAGCTAGCCTATAATATCCTCCTAAGTAGACCCTGGATTCATGCCATGCAAGCTGTGCCTTCTACCTACCACCAATGCATCAAATTTCCTCATAACAGCAAACAGTTCACCATCCAATGTGATCTTGATCCTTTTTAGCTCTGCTACACCATCCGCTCAAAGCCTGAATGCATCATTCCCAACAATAGAGCCTCTGTATCCCCCATCTTGCAACATGGTTCTACCTCTGAAGCTTCCTTATCCAGACCCGAAGAGTAGAAAATCACCATCAAATAAACAAGAGTAGGGGAATAGTCCATCGAGCACAGCCTCAACTTAGCCAAACTGCCTCTATCTCCAAGATCCTTTAGCCGACCTACACCTAAATGCATTCCAAAACCTTCTACTCCTCCCAAAGCTCCTATAGCTCCCTTTGTAAAATGGGGGACCCTATCAAATGAAACAGAAGAAAGATATGTCTTGTAATGGCTCTACACAGAGGAAGATAACACACAACAAGAGCCACCTAAGCTCCCAACAAAAATCTATGGGCGTGGTGAGTCTATCCTACATAGAATGGGTTATGATAGACAAGGTCCCATTGGCCTAAGAAAAGAAGGAATAATAGAACCTATCCAACCCTCTTCATCCTCACTGGCTGCAAGAAATACAAAAGGTTTGGAATACAAGGACAAGGGCAAAGCTAAGGCCAATGCTTGTTTTGTGGAACAGATTCATGCCCTACAAGAAGATAGTGACACAGACTCTAATGAGTATGAGTGGGATGAACTCACAGAGCACTCCTATGAAGATAAAGGAGTTGACACCATTCAAACCTATAGCCCCTACCGTGAGGGACAAGTGCTAACATATAGACCATTAGAGTTTGATTCGCCAACTTCTGAGAGTACAACTTTCGAGGAAGGTTAGAGTTCCATCACAATAAACAATTTGGAGGAAAGTACCATCTCAAATCCTAACCATGTATCCATTCAAACTATCAACGAATCAGATCTATCTTCTGATTTCCTTCCCCTTGTGCATCCTGAACTCATCAACTAGGATTTATAAGGAACCCCACAACTAGACATGTTCCAAAATGATGATGCCTATATTGACTACATGGAACTTAGGGATCACCTACCTATAGGAGATCATAAAGCTAGTTTAGCTATTGAACTCAACACCATGGTTTATTTTGGAGAGGGTGCCAAGCCTTCCAATCGCAAAACCATAAAAATAAAAAATGGATCTGATGGTGAAAACTGCTCTGCGATAGTATTAGATCCCAGAATAGTAAAAAGAAAGGATGCATCGAATGGTGAAAACCTCTCTCAGGTGCCAGATGATGGAAGGATTAAAACTCTCCCCACCAACATGTATCAAGAGAAGTCTTAGATTGTTGTGGAACCTACATAACCTATCAACATTGGAACAAAGGATAATCCTAAGATCATTCACTTTGCAAAGTCTCTATCTCCACTGGAAAAGACAAAATTTGTACCATTCTTCAAGAAAAAGCAAGTCAACTTTGCTTGGTCATATGCATATATGCCCGGTTTAGATCCAAATTTGATTGTACATCATCTTCCATTAGATCTAGGGGTCAAACCAGTCAAGCAAAAACTCAGGAAGATGCATCCACACATTGCATTACTAGTAAAAGAAGAACTCAAGAAACTGTTGCAAGTATGAGGTGAGCCATTGTTGTCATTGATGTCAACATACTCATACTGCATTGACAAGAAGGATTTGATGAGCTTTGTGCTGAGGATATTGAGAAAATTAGCCTCAGTCAGGAACAGTGAAGAACAGTGATGAGAAGAAGGTAAATATACTGTATAGGATGAGAACCGGAGGATGCGGATTAAAGGGTTAGTAGATATGAGTCTTGAGATGCTACAGTTAAGATTTCAGAGGTCCGCATGAAGATCTGAAGGAGTTATGGCTGCCGGTATAGAACCGGGTCCGGCAAGTATCCGGAGGTGACAGAGGATCACAAAAAGGTCCGGTGAGGTCCGGAATTGTATTATCATAATCTGCGGATTGGAAGGAGTGTTTTAGATGTCCTTGTGATGTGTCATCCTGATTTGTGTGTGTGATTTGGAGGTCCGGAAGTACCTCTTGCATTATGACAGTGACGACAGACTGTGTTCTTGAAGTTCCGGATGAGGAAGACAAGAGATCCCAGTAAGCAGAGAAAGTGCGGATGTATCCGGACATTCAGACAGACTTGTGAAGGTTCTTGAATCATGTTTAGGTTATGTTGTTGGTCCGCATTGATGGTAGAGCCCGGAATTGAAGTTACTCTTCCGGATGAAGTTATTGCTCTGTGCAGCCGACCGGATGAGTTGTTCATCCTGCGAATGTTCTTGTGATGGCCGACCGGATGTGTTATTCATCTTGCGGATACTCCTATGGTTGTTTGCCGACTTAGATGCTTGTTCCTAAGTCGATGTCTTGTATAAATAATGATTTGTGAATTCATTTCAGTGGGTGGTATGTGGATGAGCATGGTGTAGCGAAGAAAGGTGCGAAAGGCAGAGCAGAGATTGTTGGGCTTAATTGGAACTGATCCGGACATGGTAGAGATGTCATTCTCCAGTTCAAGACTGTGATTTTTATCACTCTGTAGACAGTGTGTCTCCTTGTAGGCAGTGGGCCTCTTTGTGAGCAGTGTGCTCGGGCAGTGAGCCCTTATTGGCATGTGCCATTCATTTTTCCTTATTCTTCTAACAGAGAATAATTCTTGGGTTAATCACCCCGTGGTTTTTCCCTTAACCGGGTTTTCCACGTCAAAATCTTGGTGTTCAAAGTGTTGATGCTTATCTGCTCTTGTGTTTATGTATTGTGCTTCCATGAATGATTATTTGATATGCTGCTAACTAACAACAGAGAATTAAGTGTTTGAAAGAGAACAAGTTCTATACAACTGATTCACCCCCCCCCCTCTCAGTTGTATGCCCTAGATCCAACAATTGGTATCAGAGCCGAGTTCCTCTGATAGGAGCTTAACCGCTTGAGGTGATCCAGGATGTCGTCATACAAGAAGGATAGTCCGAAGTTCGATGGAACCAACTTCACTCTCTGGAAAGGTCGCATGAAGTGTCATTTGGAATGTATGGGAAAAGCATACTTGGCTATGATTTCAAAACCATATATACCCCCACAAGGTGGTCCGACAACTCCTGATGAAACCACAGAAGCTGAAAACAATCTGCGGACCAAGGAAGCTCTTCTAAGCGCATTGAATGACTCAGATCTCTCGAATGTCATTGACCTACCAACTGCATATGAGATCCTAACTAAACTGGAACTTCTGTATGAAGGAGATGAGTTTGTCAAAAGTGCAAGGTTGCAAAGTCTGAAAGGGAAATTTGAAAGATTGAAAATGAGAGATGATGAAAACATTACTACCTTTATGCCAAGAGTAAATGAGCTGGTATGTGGAATCAGAAATGCTGGTGGAACTCTAGATGAAAATGAGATTGTCTGCAAAATCCTAAGATCCCTTCCTGCTGCCTACAAAATCAAAGTTGCTGCCATTGATGAATTCAGAGCCCACACAACTGTCACAAGAGAACAATTGGCTGGCAAACTAGCTGCATTTGAAATGACCGAGTTTGGAGATGATCCACCCAAGACTGAGTCTGCTTTTAAAGCCAGTGCCTATGTGAAAGGCAAACAGAGATTTGATCCGGGTGAAAACTCATCAAGGAAAATGTCATGGTATGATCAAGCAAGAAGAGACATGGAAGAAGAAGAAGCAGAAACAGCTCAACTTGAAGCCCTCATTGCAAAGAGACTGCCAAGAGGATCCGGTAAGTATGAAGGAAAACTACCCTTTAAGTGTTTTAACTGCAATAAGATTGGTCATTTTGCCTCAAGATGTCCGGAGAGATCTGCAAGATCTAATACTCACAGACAAAGGTTTCAAAAGAATTGCTATTATGTTCATGAAGAAGATGACAATGAAGGAGTAACAGATGATGAATCAGATCCAGGAAGCAAATCCGGAAATGAGTGGGTGTTTATAGCCATCAAGGAAGAAGATTCCTTGCTCTCTGAATCTGTCAATCACAAAGTTGTTGAAAAAGCCTTGGCTGCTCAAGTGGAAGAAAAGGATGATTGGGTTATTGACAGTGGATGCTCTCACCATATGACTGGTGACAAGAATAAGTTCTTAGATTTGGAAAGATATGAAGGAGGAATGGTAAAGTTTGGTGACAATTCTGCTGGCAGAATCAGAGGTAGGGGAACTATTTCCTTTGATGGTAAGAGCAAAACAGGTAATGTACTATATGTTGAAGGATTGAAGCACAATCTTCTCAGTGTTGGTCAGTTAGTGGACAAAGGCTATGATCTCCGGTTCAAGAATGGAAAATGCAGAATCTTTACAAGCTCCGGAACTGAAATTGCATCCGGTACTCAGACAAAAGGTAACATCTTTCATCTGGTTGGTTCAAATAAAAGTTGTTTGTTTGTTCAAATTGATCAGAGTTGGTTATGGCATAGAAGAATGTGTCATGTAAATTTTGATAACATCATCAAAATAAGCAATACTCAGGCTGTGAGAGATCTTCCAAAGTTGATAAAACCTACAAACAGTGTGTGTAAAGAATGTCAGTTAGGCAAACAAAGCAGAGTCTCTTTTAAAAGCAAAGATCAGTCTTCTACCGGATTGTTGGAATTAGTACATACTGATCTATGTGGTCCGACAAGAATCAAGAGTCTGCAAGGTGATAGATATTTCATGTTGTTAATTGATGATCATTCCCGGATGATGTGGGTTACCTTTCTGAAAGAAAAATCAGAAGCTTTTGAGAAGTTCAAAATCTTCAAAGCTATGGTGGAGAATCAAACCGGATTGAAACTGAAGTGTCTAAGGTCTGATAGAGGTGGTGAATTTACATCTGGTGAATTCATTGACTTTTGTGAGAAACAGGGTATAAGGAGACAGTTGTCTGCTCCTAGGACTCCACAGCAGAATGGAGTAGTTGAGAGAAAAAACCGGACCATCCAGGAAGCTGCTAGGACAATGATGTTGGAAGCAAATGTTCCTCAAATGTTTTGGAAAGAAGCTATCAGCACTGCAGTCTACACTCTCAATCGAGTTCAAATCAGAAACAACACCGGTAAGACCCCCTATGAACTTTGGTTTGACATCACTCCTACTGTGAAATATTTCAGGGTATTTGGTAGCAAGTGTTATATTAAAAGAGATGAAGATCTAGGAAAGTTTGATGCTAGAAGTGATGAAGGAATTTTCTTGGGCTACTCCACTCAAAGCAAAGCATATCGGTGTTACAATAAGAGATTGAGGAAGATGATAGAAAGTACCAATGTAAAGGTTGATGAAGGAATTGAGAAGCCTTCAAGATTTTATGAATTTGATGAAGATGACCAAGATAGTGTTCAAGGAACTCAATCCTCTCCGGTGAAACAGAGTCAGCCTGATCCGGTAAATCAGGAAGAAGAGTTAGGTTTAAATGAGCCTGATCAAGAAACAGCAGTACTGGATACTCCCAAAATTCCAAGGTATGTAAAACTGAATCACTCTGAAGATCAGATCATAGGTGACAGAAGCAAAGGTGTACAAACTAGAAGGAATATTGCTCAAGATCAGAATGAATGTTGTCTGATTTCAAGGATTGAACCTAAAACAATAAATGAAGCCTGCAATGATGAAAATTGGACCAAAGCAATGGAAGATGAACTGATGCAAATTGAGAAAAATCATACTTGGGATCTTGTTCCCAGACCTAGAGACAGGAATGTAATTGGAACCAAGTGGGTCTTCCGGAACAAACTAAATGAAGCTGGTGAAGTAATCAGAAACAAAGCTAGATTGGTCTGCAAAGGCTACTCTCAAATAGAAGGAATTGACTTTGAAGAGACTTTTGCTCCGGTAGCAAGAATTGAAGCAGTCAGATTACTTCTTGCATTTGCTGCCTTCAAAGATTTCAAGGTATATCAGATGGATGTCAAGTCTGCCTTCCTAAATGGTGATCTGGAAGAAGAAGTCTACATTGAACAACCGGATGGATTTCAATTGTCTGATAATAATGATATGGTCTGCAAGTTGAAGAAAGCTTTGTATGGATTGAAGCAAGCCCCAAGAGCATGGTATGAAAGGTTGGATAAGCATCTTGTGCAGATTGGATTCAACAAAGGTACTGCTGACAGCAACTTATATTTCAAAATTGATCATGAAAACATTCTGATTGTTGAAGTGTTTGTGGATGATATCATTTTTGGAGGAAGAGATAGTATGTGTAAAACTTTTGCAAATCAGATGAAAAGTGAGTTTGAAATGTCTATGCTTGGTGAAATGAATTTCTTCTTGGGTCTGCAAATTACTCAAACAAAAGAAGGGATCTTCATTTCTCAGACCAAATATGTGAAAGAATTGTTAAAGAAATTTGGTATGGAAGACTCAAAGCCTATGAACACTCCTATGGCAACCGGATGTAAGTTAAGCAAAGATGATGATTCTCCAAAGGCAGATCAGACAAAGTATAGATCAATGATTGGTGGATTGTTGTATCTCACTCAAACTAGACCAGATATAATGCAAGCTGTTGGTCTTGTGGCAAGATTCCAGGCTGATCCTAGAGAATCTCATGTTATGGCAATCAAAAGAATTTTTAGATACTTGAAAGGGACAGTTGAGTATGGTCTATGGTATCCTAGAGATCCGGATTTTTCTCTTCATGCTTACACAGATGCAGATTGGGCAGGAGATGTGGATGACCGGAAGAGCACTAGTGGTGGAGCATTCTTTTTGGGGAAGAGATTGGTTTCCTGGCTAAGCAAGAAACAAGATGCAATATCTCTGTCTACAACTGAAGCAGAATACATTGCAGCAGCAGGTAGTTGCACTCAAATCTTGTGGATGAAGCAGATGCTAAGAGACATCAAAGTTGAATATGAGAAGCCTATTACAATTTTCTGTGATAATTCAAGTGCAATTAATATTTCCAAGAATCCGGTATTGCATTCTAAGACTAAGCACATATCTATCAAATTTCACTTTTTGAGAGAACAAGTAAACAAGGAAGAAGTCAGATTGGAGTATGTTCCCTCCAAGGATCAGATTGCAGATATCTTTACAAAACCTCTTCCCAAGGACTCTTTTGAATATCTCCGGGAGAAGTTAGGGGTCATGGCCCCTCCGGTGATGAACTAAGATGCACTGATGTGCATCAGTCCGGTGGCAATCACAGTCATATCTTGTGATCCGGACTAATGGGGAGCTGCAACTAAGGGGGAGCAGCTGGTATTATTCTGATGCATGAGATTTGCAAGTATGAGCCCTTTGCCATTGATGTCAAAGGGGGAGAGAAGACATGTGAAAAACAAGTGGTTGATGATCAAAGGGGGAGCAGCAAAGGAAGACATGTGAAGAGTTGTTGTTGATAGGGGGAGCTGTGACAGAAAAGGGAAGTTCTTGTCTTGATGGTTTTTCACATCATATGTTGCCATCAATGACAAAGGGGGAGATTGTTGCAAGTATGAGGTGAGCCATTGTTGTCATTGATGTCAACATACTCATACTGCATTGACAAGAAGGATTTGATGAGCTTTGTGCTGAGGATATTGAGAAAATTAGCCTCAGTCAGGAACAGTGAAGAACAGTGATGAGAAGAAGGTAAATATACTGTATAGGATGAGAACCGGAGGATGCGGATTAAAGGGTTAGTAGATATGAGTCTTGAGATGCTACAGTTAAGATTTCAGAGGTCCGCATGAAGATCTGAAGGAGTTATGGCTGCCGGTATAGAACCGGGTCCGGCAAGTATCCGGAGGTGACAGAGGATCACAAAAAGGTCCGGTGAGGTCCGGAATTGTATTATCATAATCTGCGGATTGGAAGGAGTGTTTTAGATGTCCTTGTGATGTGTCATCCTGATTTGTGTGTGTGATTTGGAGGTCCGGAAGTACCTCTTGCATTATGACAGTGACGACAGACTGTGTTCTTGAAGTTCCGGATGAGGAAGACAAGAGATCCCAGTAAGCAGAGAAAGTGCGGATGTATCCGGACATTCAGACAGACTTGTGAAGGTTCTTGAATCATGTTTAGGTTATGTTGTTGGTCCGCATTGATGGTAGAGCCCGGAATTGAAGTTACTCTTCCGGATGAAGTTATTGCTCTGTGCAGCCGACCGGATGAGTTGTTCATCCTGCGAATGTTCTTGTGATGGCCGACCGGATGTGTTATTCATCTTGCGGATACTCCTATGGTTGTTTGCCGACTTAGATGCTTGTTCCTAAGTCGATGTCTTGTATAAATAATGATTTGTGAATTCATTTCAGTGGGTGGTATGTGGATGAGCATGGTGTAGCGAAGAAAGGTGCGAAAGGCAGAGCAGAGATTGTTGGGCTTAATTGGAACTGATCCGGACATGGTAGAGATGTCATTCTCCAGTTCAAGACTGTGATTTTTATCACTCTGTAGACAGTGTGTCTCCTTGTAGGCAGTGGGCCTCTTTGTGAGCAGTGTGCTCGGGCAGTGAGCCCTTATTGGCATGTGCCATTCATTTTTCCTTATTCTTCTAACAGAGAATAATTCTTGGGTTAATCACCCCGTGGTTTTTCCCTTAACCGGGTTTTCCACGTCAAAATCTTGGTGTTCAAAGTGTTGATGCTTATCTGCTCTTGTGTTTATGTATTGTGCTTCCATGAATGATTATTTGATATGCTGCTAACTAACAACAGAGAATTAAGTGTTTGAAAGAGAACAAGTTCTATACAACTGATTCACCCCCCCCCCTCTCAGTTGTATGCCCTAGATCCAACAGAAACTACTGGATGTAGGGTTCATCAGAACAATACACTATCCAGAGTGGGTATCCAACATAGTGCCAGTATCCAAACCTGATGGCAGAGTTAGACTATGCAATGACTTTCGAGATCTAAAAAAAGCTTGCCACAATGATGACTTTCCATTGCCTAATATTGATATTATAGTCGACTTGACAGTAGGACACACCATGCTTTCTTTAATGGATGGCTTCTCTAGGTACAATCAAACCAGGATAGAGCTAGAAAACTAACACAAAACAACTTTCACTTGTCCATGGGGCACCTTCTGCTAGAATGTCATGCCATTTGGGTTAAAGAATGCAGGAGAAACATATCAATATGCTATGACCACTATTTTCCATGACATGATGCACGTCAAAATGGAAGACTATGTAGATGACATCTTTGTAAAGTCACTCACAAGAGAATCCCACTTAGATGTACTAGAGAAGGTCTTTTAGAGATTGGATCAATTCAAAGTCAGGTTGAACCCGAAGAAATGTGTGTTTGGAGTCACCTTCGGCAAGCTCCTAGGTTTCATTGTATTAGCATATGGGATAGAAGTTGATCCTGCCAAAGTCAAGGCTATCATGGAAATGCCACCGCCTAAAAACATCACTCAATTATGGTCTCTACAAGGCAAGTTACAAGCAATCTGTCGGTTCATATCACAACTAGAAAACAAGTGCCAACCTTTCAGTCATCTCTTACATAAAAACATTCCATTCAGATGGGATGAGAAGTGCGAAGAAGCATTTGGCAAACTGAAGGAGTACCTTATGAGTCCACCCATCTTGATGCCTCTTATACAAGGTAAGCCGCTATTACTATACATATCTGCTACACAGATAGCTCTGGGAGTCCTCCTAGCACAACAAGATTATGAAAGAAAAGAAAGGGCTATCTACTACATCAGTCGCACATTGGTGGGCTACAAACTGCAATATTCTCAAATAGAAAGATCATGTCTTGCTATGGTTTTTGCTTCCCAAAAACTATGACATTACATGCTAGCACATTCAGTCAATCTTATTGCAAAGATAGATCTAATGAAGTACCTATTAAGCAAAGTAGCTCTAATAGAATGCCTATCTAAGTGGGTAATGCTCCTACGCAAATATGACATTGAGTATGTAGAATGGAAGGCTATCAAAGGTCAAATCATTGCCGATCAGTTAGCAGAAGCACCATTAGAGGATGCCACACCAATGACATTTGAGTTTCCAAATGAAGCCATATTCAGTATCACAACACACTCATGGAAACTCTACTTTGATGGATTCTATACAAACCATGGATTGGGGGTAGGAATCTTGTTGGTCACTCCTCATGGTGACACCATACCTAAGTCTTATCGTCTTCTATTCCCATGCACAAACAATATGGTAGAGTACGAGGCCTTGGTCATTGGTCTCAAACTAGCAACAGAATGGCAAATCAAAGAGCTACATATCTATGGCGACTCCCAACTGATAATCAATCAAGTCAATGATGACTATCAAACCAAAGACGACAAGTTAATCCCATACAAGTATATGGTCGATGACTTTAAGGAGTACTTTGTGATCAACTCCTTTAAGCAGATACCTCGCATTGAAAACAAAGCAACAGATGCTATGGAAACCATTGCCTCGCTCCTCAAGATCCCAAAGAATGAGTCACGATATGAGTTCTTGATTGAAACAGTTATACAACCAGCTTATGATCTTCTTGAAACCAGCTTATGATCTTCCTAGTTGGATCTGATTCACCTTGGTATGGTAAGATTTACACTTACCTCAAGGATAACACCCTACCACCTGACTTGTCTTCTAACCAACGTCGAACCTTCATTCATCAAACCTCTCGTTATACCATTATCGTTGACACCTTATACTACTAAGGTCTGGATGGTACTTTACTCTGATATTGAAAATGAGAAGAATCTCAAACTGCCTTACGAGACGTACATGTAGGAATTTGTGAAACACACTCTAGCAGTCCTTCTTTAGCTAAGAAACTCATGCATTTGGGATACTATTGGCAAAATATGGAAACTGATTCATATCAGTTTGTGAAGAAGTACAAGTAGTGCCAGATACATGGAAACGTGATACATGCACCAGCTCAAGAGCTCAGACCTTTAACGACACCCTGGCCCTTTTGTCAATGGGGACTCAACCTTGTGGAAAAAATTCACCCTCCATCATCCAACAGCCACAAGTTCATAATAATCACCACTAAATATTTTACCAAGTGGATTGAAGCCATTCCACTCACCAATGTCACAGGTAAACAGATTGCCTCATTCATCCTCAATTACCTCATCTACAGATATGGAATTCCTTCATCCATTGTCATGGATAATGGAAGACCTTTCAAAAACTACAATGTCCAAGAGCTTTGTGACAAATTTAAAATCCAACACTGTTTCTCCACCCCCTATTATCCACAAGGCAATGGCCAAGCAAAGGCATCCAACAAAACAATCTTGAAAATCCTCAAGAAAACAGTCAACGATGCTGGCTATGATTGGCACATATAACTGAATCCTACTCTATGGGCCTATCGAACCAGTATACGCACTCCCACAGGTTCTACCCCTTACACCCTCATCTATGGATCATAAACCATTTTTCCAATTGAGGTCGAGTTACCATCTCTAAGGGTGTTGTTAAAAGGTCTCATTACTGATGAAGACTACAGAGTTTCCAAATTGCAAGAATTAGAGCTGTTAGAAGAGAGAAGGCAATAGGCCTTTAACCATCTCAAAGCATATCAACAGAGGATGTCATGAAGCTACAATCACAGAGTCAGTCCAAGGGTCTTCAATGTTGGTGATCTAGTACTCAAGGAAAATCCCCGCAATCAACAAGATCGGGAAAAGAAAGGTAAGTTTGAGCCCAACTGGCTTGGTCCTTATGTCATCATTGCTACATATGGATTGGGGGCATATCAGTTAGTAACATCTGAGGGTGAGCTATTCAATGATCCAATCAACAATATGCATCTTCATCAGTTCTATACCTAAGAAAACCCCAATGTAAGGGGGGCAAAAATTCAAAAAATGCAAAAAAAAATAAAAATTCAAAAAAAGTTAGAAAAAATACAAAAAAAATTTTAAAAATGGAAAAATAGCAAAAAAATCATCCTCTGGTGAAAACCTAGCAAATAGGCACCTTGGATGGGTACCATGATGAAATCATGGCAAACAGGCATCATGTGTACTTCTAGCTTTCGTGCAAATAAAAGCAAGTGGTGAAAACCTGGTAAATAGGCGCTACCTGTGATGAACCACCTTCTCCATCTTTGGGAAACCAATCACCTTGTGTCCATTCATCCTACCGTCATTTCTCGTCTGATCCATATCTGTTCCATAATAAAGTACCTTGTGCAACCTAACGATAACCTATCATGGCTTGATATTCTCTCTTGTCACCCTATCAACTAAGATCTTATCCAGTATCCTATCCACAGTGTTAGCCTAGCATAGCGTCTATCATCAGTATCATAGGGTCAACCCCGAACTACATTGCCTCTATGTCATCACATTGGCAAGGCCATTATCAATGCGCCCTCGAGGCTCCACCTTTCCCATCCATCCCATATCTTGTCATCTATCCTCTAGTCCATCCATGGTCCAAGTCCTTGAACTACATTGCCTCTATGTCATCACGTAGGCAAGTCCATTTAGCAATGCACCCCCAAGGCACTAGGTCAGTCCCTTAGGGTCTGTTTTACTAGGCATGCATGCAGGCCCAAGCAAAAAAAAACCCATTTTCAAAATAAAAATCTTGATGCAAGACATCAACCTATCCAATGCAAAATAAACAAGTACCTAACGCACTCAAACTGATTCTATCTAAATTATGGCAATAATAACACATCTAAATACAATAATGTTTTGTCTTTGTGATCATGTTAACTTACAAAGTCTTGATTTTTTTTATTATGTCTTCCTATCCTACTCGAGGATGTAAAAAACTAGAGATGCTATGATGGGGGCATAATCATTTTCTTTCTCTGTTGTTTGTGGATTAATCTTCAATAATGTGAAGCCTTGTCTAATGACATGATCAACAAAAGATCATCGAGGACTTCAAAGGTCTAACATGAATGGGGACAATCCTTGTTTGTTGATACCTAGATGCTTGTATTAACTTGCTAAATCAAAATTCATGTAAGTAATACTCAGGTCATCTCGGTTCAATTATACCTAGATGCTTGTATTTTCTTACAACATTTTAAACAGCCAATGATGAAATAAGCACTTCAAAATACTTGCAAAAATCAAGATGGCAAACCATTTCATATCCATAACATATCCAATTACATTTTGTATCCATATCCCATGCAATAAAAAATCCTATGCAGAGTATCAATACAAATAAAAGCTTTTAAACTCCTATCGAGTCATTCTTCCATCAGTTAGTCTTCTATCTATCATTGTGTCATTTTTGTGTCGATTGAGTACATTTGGACATAGTAAAAACATAGCATAATTTGCATATCATATCACATGAGATAGTCATTAACATGATTAAATCATTTGCATTCATAATAAGTCCATTAGGTCATCCATATATGTTTCACAATCATAACTTAGTGTCAATAGAAAAATCAAAAACATAGATAAATATCATCACATAAACTGCATAATCACATAGATAACATTCGCATCTGCATACATAAAAGTGCATCAGATCATCATGAAATCATCTAATTCTGCATTAGAATCACGTCTCATAAAGCATCATAGTGTAGAAACATTAGACTGCATTATCATGTAGAACATCACATAGCAGCATATAGACATATTAAACATGTGCATCAAATATAAAACATCATAAAGATAGAATGCATCTATGACATATAGCATAAACAACTGCCTATATAGATTATCAATAGCTGCATCATCATATAAATATCAAATAAAACATGTCCAAATGTACAATATCAAAGTCCATCTCTAAGTCAATGTCATATACAGTGTATACACCACATAAATAGTGATACATGTCTTGGTACAAAAATGATACAAGTATATACATATCAGGATATCTGAGCCATCAAAGAGTGTATGCATAAGCCAAAATATGTACAAGTGCAACTATGGGCTAGCCCTGCTGCTATGAGCCACTACTCCCAGCACTGCCCTCTCCATCCCCTCCTTTGCTGGCCTCTAACTATTGTGGACCCCTCACCAAAGCTCCTGACTGTGAACCCTCTACCCTCTGTGAAGCCATAGACTGGCTCCTGTAACTCGGTGCATGCTGGTCTGTTCGTACTGTCCCATGGTAAAATCCTCTATAATACTGCATCTAAACCTGCACCCTAGCAAGCTCGCCCTATACCTATGCCAACTGTGTCTGCAGCTACTAAACCTGGACCTATCCCTGCTGCACCTGTGTAACTAAGAATGCACTGGCCCCGTCTATCCCCAAAGCTGTTAAGGCCACGTCTCTCTCTAGTCTCAAGGCCTACACCCTCGTATCTACTGCATCTCACTTTGTCGTGAGACCTGATAAAACTCATGCATCTACCTCTCTCTGAGACTCTACTGCTCAGAGATGTGCCCTAAGTTGTCGGATCTGACCCTACAACATGTCAATGGCCTGCTGCTACAAGTCAGGCTGAGGATCCTGAAGAACCTGCTATTAGGCTACTTGTTGGGGTACCAACTGTGATGGCGGCATCTGTCTCTACTAACCAACCTGCTGTGCCGACACCTATACCTATGGTACAGCCTATGGTTGCACTATCTGCTATTGCTGGGAGGGTCCCTCCCCAACTCTCCTCCTCTGCCTCTATCTACCTCCTTCATCGCCTCCTCCACCACCTCCTCCACCTCCCCCATCTCCCCCATCTCCTCCATCACCTCTATCTCCACATCCTCCTCTACCCTTCCTCTGTGTCCTCCTCCCGCCTACTCCATCCTCATCATCTGAGTAATCCTCATCCAAGAGAGGAACCAACTCTCTTGGCCTTGAATATCTCAGGAATGGGTGCCCAGCCAACCACTCCTAGTAATCCAGAGTCATCCCTACGTCTATAACCTCTCACCTCATCGGCCAAGCCACATAAGATGTCTAATAAAACTCTGCCAAGGCCTCCTCATATGATGCCACTAGACCCCATCTAAACCTCTCTGTGTGTGTACTCGCAAAATGGGCCTGTCCTTGGGGCATGCCCTGTATCCTGCCAAACTATCTCCGCACCCTGCTCACAATCTATCTCTCCAAAATGAACTGAGTCTTGCCAATAAGCCACCAAGTCTAAAAATAGTATGACAGCTCATCATCCTCGTCGTCCCAAGGCTCACAATCCAAGTAGGGGTGCTAGACAACTCTATCTACATTGTCTAGTGTGTGTCTCTAGTACTCTAGCTTTCCCAACTTGTGCTAGGAAATCACACTTACATATCCATAGTTGTAAGGCTCGCCCCTCTGCCTAGAAAAACACACATATTAGTCGAGTGATAACAATATGCTCCCATAGCCAAAACTGTAAAAGAGAAACACTTGCCGACAAGCTAGCACCCCTGTGGTATACCACCTGATGCATATTCTGATATAAGTGTGCCAAAACACAGACAACCCATGCAAATCAGGTGCCCTCTATAATCATCCACTCCGTGACTCAACCCCAACCAATTGGGAATCCGTACGACCTCCTATTGGGGCAAACAACACCCCCGATCAACCCAGCCACTATCCCTGGGAAGTAGTCATAATAGTCATGAACATCCTACCATGATATCACTTGGCCCTCAAGCTCTACGTCGTCAAATACTCACCGGTACTTCGCCAATCCTGCATCCCGCTGCGGATCATACTCTACCAACTCACCCTATATTGGCAAGTGCATAATCTTATAGACGTCTTCTAGGGTAATCACCATCTCACCAGTGGGCAGGTGAAAGGTCCCATCCTCGCTATGAAATCGCTCCATAACAGTAGTAAGTAGACCAAGGTTCGCACAAACCTCAGGCATGAAGCACACATAATCCAGTCCCATAGCACCGAGAGCCTCTCGATCAATCTCCGTAAGCATGTATCAGTGCAACAATGACAAGGGTAACTGCTCCTGTGACATGAGTGTATCGTGAATGTCCTCCTGCAACCAAGGAAAGCAATGCATCAACCAAATCTGCATAACTACTCAAAACTATCTACAATATTGTATCATTTACTTAACATATCAAATTGATTAAAACAACATGCAACATCTCTTGACTAGATTCGTGCAATCTCAGAGATCGCTTATCGATTGACGCATCAAGCAAGATGCTAATCGAGTCAATTTTGTTAAGTCAACTAACTATCTAAAGCAAATGCACTAAACCAGAAGGCACATGCGCCATTTTGCTGTAAATGTGCCACTTCTGAAAATGCATAGCCAATTTGAGTACATGTGCAATCCCATATCAAAAGAAAAACTTCTTAACACATGCACTAGAATAGCTGTCCTATGCACGACTTCTTCATATGCACTGCTTCCCATATCAAATGTGTTGGTTCTTAATACATACGCCGACCCATACCGTATATGCACAGAACTTGTAAATGTGCCATTCCATATCGTAAGTGCGGTGAAACATGTCATATGCGTGGTTTTGAAGTGCATATGCACTGAAACGCAGATCGGTGCATCTGTTTTCCCCAAATTTCCCTAGCATTTATTGCACTAATAAATGACTGTAGGTGAGTTTTTTTAAACTACATACCAGTGGTCCTGCCTTAGCTGGCTGATCGAACCATCAAACTCTCTCAAAACGGTGCTCCTTCGGTGGAATATTCATATCTGTCTCAACTACTCTATGCTACTATGCTCTCCTAAGCTCTCAAAGACCTATAAACAAAAGCCAAGTGTGCAAATGACTAGGATTGTGGACCCAGCTCCTATATATAGCAAGTGTACCCTAACTAGTTGTGTGGCGACCATGACTACTACCCAGGCCCATTTCTTCCTATTTCTCTAAACCGTGACCTGTATTTCTTCATTCTAACCTATTTTTCACCTTCTTCATCGTGAGATTGTTCATCTCACATCCTTCTCCCTTCTTCCTGTCCAATCTCCTGAGGGGGCATCCTGTCGTCATAACCTGTACCAGGGGCAAACTAGGGCATGTATCGTTATCAGAAATCTATTCTTTGAAGCAACGCTGTAAACTGCATTGCATCAAAGAGGGGCAAAATGTATACACCTAAAAATGACATGACTCAGTCTAAATAAATATTCTTAATATTTATTCCATTCTAATTCTTCTATCAATAAATAAATAAATAAATTTATTTATTCGATTCGCATTCCTCTAAAGTGAATTAAATATCAAAATATTTAATTACCTCTTCTAAAGTCAAAATATCCTTTATTTAATTTAATTCTTCCAAACAATTAAATAATTCCTAATTATTTAATTAAGTCAATTCTTTATCCAAATTTAAATAAATCAATCAAATTTATTTAAATCCTCTCAATCTCTAAAAATAAAATACAATCAAATATTTTATTTATTCTTCCAAATCATGCACAAACAATTAAATAAATTTATTTATTTAATTCGCTTTCTTATCTTCAAATTCTTCAAAAATCTTCCAAATCTTCTAAAAATAATTCTTCTTCTTCATGCACGCAAAATTAAATAATTTATTATTTAATTCCTCTCAAATCATGCAAAAAGGAAACCTCAAGTTGAGTTACCTAACTCAGTCAACCTTGTTTTTATCAAAAAACTCCTAAAATAGAAAAAAAATTTCTATTTTATGACAGCATATCTTATCTTCAATAAATAGAAAAATAGTTAACTCAAAATAGCTTTTGTGTGAAACTTGTCTTCTTTCTATTCATGCACATTCTCTCATTCTTTCTCAACCATTGATCCTCTCATTCTTTCTCAACCGTTGATCTTCTCTCTCACAAGTCTATAAATTGAACCCTCTTCTTCCATCTCATTCATCCAAGCTTTTAGTATTGTTACACTGTAGGAATTACAGTGTGCCTTTGGCACCAATACATCTATAGCTTGCAATCAACTTGTTACCATATCACCATTACCATTGCTGTGAAGCTCATCTTCATTGCAATAAACTATCATGTCCATTCCCACTTGACATCTTGGAATAGCAAGGAAGTGCACCTTCTAAGGGCATATTCATACACAAGATCATTTGTGATAGGCCACCAATGGAAGCCATGAGGTAAAGAGGTTTGTTGAGGTATTTTTCACTGTTTTAGATCTTCTTTATTTATATATTTCATTGATTTATGGGCATTACTGATATATTTGATATTCACGCATAATTTCCCTTAGTAATGTGTATCATTGATTCAAGTGGTTCGTGGTTTGGAGGTATGCAAGCAATCTTTCTAGTGTGACAGTCATGGAAGACAATGTTCTTAAGGTTCCAGATGAAGATATAAGTGATTATGATGATTTGGAGGAGTGTGGATGCTTTTTTTGAATTCAATGTGCTTGTGGAGATCTCTGGATCATGTGGCTGCTGTGTTGGAGGTCCGCATTAAAGGTTGAGCTCGATATTGAAGATTTCTTGCTTGGTGTTGTTTTTCTTTCTAGTCTTGGCTGACCGGATGTTTCAAGTGTATTGTGGATGATCCAAGAACAATTTTATGAAGTGTGGCATGTTGATCGAGGAAGATTTGAGTCCTAGTTATGTTTGGCCGACAATTTAGTGATTTGCATTAAGTCAAGATGTTTGTAGTGCCGACCTTGATGTTTATTCCAAGGTTGATGAAGTATATAAAAGTGTGTAGTTGAGGTGTGGAAAATTATCCTTGTGCGAAAATAATAGAATATGAAGAAAGGATCAAAGGGAGAGTAGAGCAAAGGAGAAGCAAAAGAACAAGAGATGTTCAGGATGAAGAATTAGAGAAGAAGTATTTGGGACAGAGAAGAAGTTTTGTGAGCATTCAGCGAAACTAAACCATGCATGAAGTAGATGCTATTTATTAGTTAATTCTTTTTGTATTAAACATAAACTCTGTAGGCAGTGAGCCTCTCTTGAGTAGTGAGCTCTGGCTAGTAAGCTCGAAGGCATGTGCCTTCTATTTTCTTTTAAGTACTTTTAACATGGTACGAATCTTGTGGGTTAACCCCCACCGTGGTTTTCCCTTAACTGGGTTTCCATGTAAAAAATTATGGTGTTATGTGTGCTCAATTTATTTCTGCTCTTGTGTTATTGATTCATGCTTTAATGTTTATCTGATTGAAAGTTGTTAAAGAAGATTAAAAGTAGAAAAGATTAATTATTGTGGGACAACTGATTCACCCCCCTCTTAGTTGTCTGGACTAATTCCAACACTCACTGCCCAGAGAAATGCTCACTGCAAGAATGGCTCACTACCTACAAAAAGAAAGAAGAAAGGAGAATGTCTCACTACCAATTTGAAATATTCAAATTACATCTACACATGCATGATTACAGTTCCAATGAAGTACTGAAAAACTGATTCAAAACTCTTCATGTCTGACTGCTCTGTTTTACTATTCTTCCCTTACATGTGAACAAGATCTCTCTTCTTCTGCTCTTTACAAAATTACTTCACACTATATGTCACACATATATCACTATAATATTTACATTACACACCCAAATCATTGAATTCAATCCCTTATATATATTCACAACACTTAGAATCTTCATATTAGGCTGGCCTAGTAAAGTGGAACATGCACTCATACCTTAAGTAGCTTGTTGGCCAATTTCATTTGCCAAAACTCCCAGTGGACTCAAACAACACTTTAATTTCATTCACATATGTCAACCTCAACTATTTAACAAGTTAGGATTAAGTTCTAAACAATAGAACTTACTGCATACAATTCAAAATTATCATGTCGGCTTCTTAACTTAGACTGCCTCTGATTCAGTTCAACTGTCAGACTACATCTTTTACTGTGAACCACAAAGCTTGCCCAAAATCATGTCAAAGACTCCTCGAACGTCACCAATCATACCTTCAGAACCACAGAGCAACATGTTCTTTAGCAGCAAAATGCGGACCATCAGAACTCGGACTCTGTCACAGTCAAACTCTGTCAAACACTATAGCGATACTCAGTAGCTTGCAACTCTCTTTCCAGTGGACTTCAAATCTTACATATTTTGACACTTCATATAAATGTTTACAACACCTCAAAACTGCATAAAAAGATATGAAACACCAAAGCAATGCAGACCAAAACAATTGTGTGTTCTGCCTTAATTGTCACTATATTTTTTTCTATCGAACTTAGGCCATTTGAAGATATACTTCTGAAACTTATTAGAAGCTAGAACCTTGGATATAAGATCATCTAAGAGTTAGGAACATCATACCAGAACCACAAAATTTGGTCTTCAACTACGGACCAATGCCAATCCAAATACTGTTATCCTATCATTGCTCATGTACATTGCCAATACTTAGCCAATATGACTAAGTCTTCTTCACAAAACCAAACTCTTTGTTCTAACCTTGTTTCTTTTCTTGTTACCATCAATGACAATACTCAATTATCCAACATAGCAATTTCTCTTGCCAACAATTTTCTAACTCTCATCCATACCTGGTGGGCAATCCATGTTTTCAAGATAAAATAAAACATCTTTGTACCATGCACTGTCAGCCAATGAGCAATGAGGAGTTGTATTTACCTATGTTTCATTTATTTCAGCTGCTTCAAGGTTAGAATTAGCCATTAGCTTAGCTAAGCCTTGACCTCTTACTAACTTGGTAAATTGTATGTCCATATCATATTCTTGGATCATGTTGATCCATCTACACCTTTTACCTAAAGCTTCTTCTTGCATGAATATGTCTTTCACTATTGTGTGTGGCACATATACAATAATCTTGGCCCCTGTGAAATAGGATCTAAAATTTTTTGTGGCCTTGACCAATTCATATGTATGCTTCTCCATAATGGAGTAATTCAACTCAACATCCTGTAAGGATTTACTAAAAAATCCTATAGGCTGCTCAAATCCATCTTCATTCTTTTGTAATAACACAACAACCACACTATAAAATGAAGCAAAGAAAAAGAGATGGAAAGGATTGGAATAGTCTAGGATTACCAGCACTGGTACTTTTTTAGAGCCTCCTTTATGTCAAGAAAAGATTCAGATGATTCCTTGTCCCATTTGATGGATTGTCCCTTTTTAAGCATCTTGGAGATGGCTTTAGTCTTCTCAGTGAAGTTAGGGATGAACCTCCTTACAAAATTAATTTGCCTAAGAAAATACTGAATACCTTTGATTGTTTTAGGCTATGGGATAAGGTCGATGGACTTAACTCTTTCTAGATCAATTCTAACCCCATCATTGGACATAATATGTCCCAGCAACTTTCCTTCTTCCACTCCAAATTGATATTTTTTGGGATTTAAAGAGATCCCATACTCTATACATCTCTCTAAAATCAATTGCAAATGCTTGCAATGATCATTTCTATCCTTTGAAAATGAAGTTAAATCATCCTAGTAAACAACCATAATCTCATCTATGAGGCTAGCAAAAGCCACATCCATTGCTCTTTGAAATGTAGATCCTACATTTTTTAGTCCAAATGGCATTCTTAAATATACATACATACCCCAAGGAGGGGAAAACTTTATTTTGTATTGTTCAAACTCCTTGACCAAGACCTAATTATATCCTAAAAATCTATCTATCATTGACATCAGTTCTAAACCAACAACGCTCTGCAATAGATGATCCATGCTTGGAAGAGGATATTTATCCTTGAGGGATTGAATATTCAGATTTCTAAAGTCAACACATAGTCTAATCTCCCAATTCTTCTTTCTTACTAGGACAAGATTAGACACCACTTAGAGTGTCTGATAGGCTTGATGATACCTCCCTCTTTCATTTTTACCAATTCCTTTTACATTTTGGGATCTATGGTGGCATTTATAGGCTTTTGTTTTTGCCTAAACTATTTTGCATCAGGTTGAAGGGGGATAGTATGCTAAAACAAATCCTCCCTATAAGCTTTCGGTTCATCATATGACCATACAAAACACTTTCTAAATTTTCTCAATAAAGTAATCAACATTTGCTTTTCATGAGGCTTTAGCTCCTTGCCTATGTAAACCATATTTGGTGCCTCCTTGGTTCCAAGGTTAACACCCTCTACACTATCTTCTTGAACTAGTTTACCATTGCTTTTTCAGTTGTTTGCGATGTCAGACATCCTCTCCAATGCCACCAATTCCTTAGGAATGGTATTGGTCTTCAATTGCACCACCTCATTTCCAAATAATGTTTCCTTACCATTATCTGTTTTGACCATAGGTTGTCAGTCGATTAATTGATTGTCAAACTCATCCATATAGTTCAAGAAACTAAAAATCTGATTGCTATCATTAAACACTTGCCAACTCTATTTATTGTCTAGAATAGTCAGCCTTGTAAGCATTTCAATAGCTTGATGGTCTTGAAAAAAATCTAAGTGAGGATTATATCTAGATGTAGCTACAGCCAAGGCATCTGCCTCTTAATTTTTTGTTATGTCTATCCACTCAACACCAATGGCGTCAAACAACTCCATGGTATCCCATATCGCGTTTGTGTATGCTTTCAACTTGTTGTCCTTGGTAGCAAAATTTTTTCATATTTGTTGTAAAATTAGCTCCAAATTGCCATGTATTCTCAAGCACTAGATGCCATGTCTATGGGCCAAATTTAGACCCATCAGTAGAGATTCATATTCTACCTCATTATTTGTGCATTGAAAATCTAGTCTGAAAGACATGCAGGACTACTTACCATCTAGGGATGTTAAAATGATCCTAGCACCTGAACCATCTTTGGAAATTGCACCATCAAAGTGCAATGTCCACAAATCAAACGTATCACAAACAACTGCAACAGGGTTAGAAGGTGAAACATTCACACAAGGACCATCATCATTGCAATATGCCATAAAGCGGTCTATTTTAGTATCAAAGAAATTTGCATGATCTTCCCTTGTTTTGTGTCTATTTGTAACATCAGAAAATGTCCCCTTGGGGGGTTTTCCCTCATAAGGTTTAGCTCCCAGGTCTTTTATCTGCATTTAGGACATCTTGCATCATATTTTGACATCTAGATGAAATAAGCCCTAAGTTTCATGACAAATCGGACCTAGGGGGTCCCTTAAACCTAACCCTAACTAAAATAGGGGGGAGGACTTAGGCGCCCACGCCCTAGTCTTGCCCTATTTTAGGTCAGTCCCAAATTTTTAGTGTCAGCTTGTGACCATTATTTTGGTCCTATGCCGACACGGTAAGTTTGAATTACAAAATTCTTGGTAGGAGTGTTTGTAGTTGCATACATAAGCATGCTTAGGCATTCATTTGTAAACTAGATGATTACTAGCTAGCAATTTGGATTCTCAAGTTTATGTGAAGGTGATTCAAGTAATTCATTGTGTAGAAAGAGTATATTTGTGTTGTCTATGTATTTGTATTTGCATATTTGATCAATCATCTCCTCATGGCATGAAGAGCTTCTTCCTTCCATGAGATCTTCACTACAAGGTGATATTATTGGTGTTTTTGAGCATTTATCATTTGGTTTTTGCCTCTGCCCCTCAAGGGAACTCACTCTTTATTTGAAAACGGTGTTCAGAAGACTTGAATGTCTCTCTGAGGCTTGACTGAGGCAAGCCTCTAAACACCACAACCCCCTCCCAAATTTTTTGTGATTGTAGGTTACAGATTGAAGATACGGGAAAGGTGGAGTTGTAGGAGGGTACTACAGAGTGTCAGATTTTGTAGATCAGAGTTGAAATTAGCACCCTGGACTCGGGCGCTTGCTCTTTAGTCCTCTAGATTCTGTGATAGGGAAATCTCTGATGCAACAACAACGGGTTATAGATCAAGCTTCCATATCCTGATAAAAAGCATGACACTAGACTAGAGTACCCACTCATTAGTCCCTGATTGTTTCACTTTTGAACCCTAAAAATAGGTGCACATTTATCTGTCATTTTACATCTTTCTGTAGCAACATTTTCTGATATTCGTCTGTTTGCTTCCGTATTTGCATAATTAGGGTTTTGATGTATAATTGAGCATAATTGATAATAAAATCATACAAATCCAAGTTTCCAGACATTCCTAGTGACCAAGAGTATGATAGTATTGTTGACCTATTTTCTTCTGCCCAGAGTTAAACAGTTCACCTTGTATTTTCCTTGAAAATCCTTTAGAAAATGACCCTATCAGGCTCAAATTCTTCAAATATCCATGCTCTGCCTTGCCAAAAATCCCAAAATATCAGTAAATGATTCTTTGCAGAAAACCCAGAAAAACCCAGAAATCTTTTAGCTTCAAGTATTTTCCATCGCAAAGATTTCTAAATTTTGTACTTAGTCATTTTTACATACATATGCAATTGTATATGTTTCCTTGTATGTATATGCATTGTATGTTTGTGTGTACAATCACACATACAAAGGAAAAGATACATACAAGAGCCACATACAATGGAGAATGTATATTGGCAAATATGCAAGGGTCAATGTGCAAAGGGTGAGTGTATATTGGCAAATATGCAAGGGTCAATGTGCAAAGGGTGAGTGTATATCGGGTTGTATGTTCGCATATACAAGGCTGATATACAAGGCCGACATACAAGACCAAAGATGCAAAGGAATGATGCAAGGAAAATGAACATTAGTGATATACATTGGTCGTTGTATGTTTTTAGATACAAGGAAAACATGCAAGTAAAACATACAAGGGGCTATATGCAAAGGGGATTGTATATCAAAGCAATATGCAAAGTAGAAGTTACAAAGGGTGGGGTCTGCTTTGTGTACAAAGGTGATTGTGTCTTATATACAAGTCGCATTGTATGTTCATATGCAAAGTCTACATACAAGTAAAGATATACAAAGCCCAGACCTGAAATAAACATACATTTTGGTTGATAAAGGTAGAGGTCCGATTGTATGTATAGTTTTTGCTTGTATATTTGCATTGTATGTTGCAATATACAAGCTGATATACAAAGGGATGCATACAAACTGGACCCGATTGTGGAATTGAGCATAGAGGATAATCATTTGGAGTCTGTGGCTTGTATATTGGCATTCTATGTGCCGATATACAAAGGGCATATACAAGGAGCAAGATACAACTGACATGCAAGGCGGACCCGACTTGAAGATCAAAAGCAGTTGATAGCCTCCTGAAGTTTGTGGCTTGTATATTGGGCGCATTTGTATGTTGAGATATACAAATGGGATATACAAGGTCATATACAAAGAGCAGGTACAAATTCAAATGTATTTTTTGCATGCAAGTGCTTGCATGCAGTTTTTCCTTTGTATATTTCGCATTGTATATGCGATATACAAAGGTTAGATACAATGTTGATATACAAGCCGGACCTATTCCAAAGTTCAAATGTGGCCGATAATCTACTGAGTTCCGCAGTTTGTTTGATAGGTGCTTGCATGTGTCGATATACAAAGAAGATATACAAAGGCCGGACCCGATGGTCAACTTCAACTTGCTTTATAAAATGTTGGGGTCTGCGCATTGTATGTATATGCGTTTGTATCCCAGATGAAAAGGTGATATGCAAGAGGAAACATGCAAAGGGATTTTGGCAAGACAATATGCATCGATGGCTCTATTTTAAGCCATCCCGACAGCCGATGGAGGATGTGATGGCTCAGTGATGGGCCCCAGCTTCATTTCAATGACGAACCAGGTGGTACCACGTCACAGGGGAGATACAGAGGCCAATTCAAAGAAGGAAGAAGCCCGCGGTTGTATGCAGGCACATGCATATACAACTATATATACAAAGGCAACTTCAAAGGTTTTTTAAAACGCTGAATGCAAATATATATGCAAAGACATTTCGGCAGGACTTTGTACATCGGTGACTCGACTGGAGGCCATCCCGATAGCTCGATACAACCTGATATATGCAAAGCACTTTGCATATGCAAAGACAGTTTCAGAAAAGGTTTTAAAGGCCGATACGAGTGCAGATGCAAAGCAATATACACAGGCAGTTGACCAAAACTTTGACCGCCTGTATCTCCTCCATCCTGGAGAATTTCTACATGCTGCAAAAGGCAAAAATGCTTATTTTTGCCTCCTCTTTCACTTGGCGGGGTTTTTAGGGGAATATTCCCACTTTCATAATCTGGATCTAGATTTGCATGTTTTGGGACAAGACATTTTAGCAGTTGTTTTCAAGTTTTGCAGAAGGGCCGATTGTGCAGTTGTTTTCAACGAATGTAGATGCAGATATTTGTCGCATTTATTACTATAAGAGGATGTTCAATAGCTCACATTGATGACCAGAAATATCTCTCCACCGCCTTGTTTCAGATATTTCATATATTCATTGTTGAGGATAGACGATGGAGCTACTTGCATTAAAGACTCAGAATATCTCCCACCTGCCCCTGTTCCAGATATTTTCACACCATAACTTCTGCAGGTGGACATCTCTTCAAGCAGATATTTTTTGATACAGCTCATGGAGCAATTTTTTGTAACCGACTTAGGTTAGTTTGGAATGCTATATATGCATAGAATGAGATGTAAATAAGGTTGAAAAATTTTTAGCATTCAGGCTTTTCTATTTCCAGATAGAGCTTTCTGCTACTATAACTGTGCCTTCCCCACTAAATATATGCAAGTTATTTTACCTCTTTTACTGAGTTTTAGTTTAGTGTGAATCTGCATATGATTGCCTGTGAACATATTGTTCCTTTCAATCATCTTGTTTCTCACCTTTGCTAGGATCAGTTGAATTTGTGTATGTCTACTTGTTGTATTTGGTTATGCTGTGCATTTTCTTAGTACTGTGAGGGTTATTTTATTAAACTTGGTGAATCACCCTTTGTTTTTTAAGTTTTATGTTTCATCTTCCGTTTTAAAGCATCCCTTCTCTGTTTTCCTCTGTAATTTAGTAGATTTTAGGTGATAACCAATCAAGAAAGCTGACCTTTTCCAGAGGTTTGATCTCATTTCGCAAGGTCCCACACTTCGAGATCATTCCCATGTTACTCCAGATTGCTAAAGTTTTACAACTACAGCAAGGGTGCAAATCTGGGTGATAAAAAGTGCATTGCCACTCAACCTAAAGTCCTTGAATGAAAGGGTGAAAGGACGATACACACACAAAAACTACCAAAAACCAATCATTCAAATTCCACCCTTTACATTTTGGTGAACCCATGTTGTTGGACTTGTTTGCACCTTTCTAGGTGTTTTGCTTCATATTTGCATTAATTTCATTCATTCATATTATCATTCATCTTACTGCATTGGAAAACTTACAAAAAAATTTGAAAATTTGGAAAAATTGGAAAAAATTGCACTCTAGGGTTTCTATGTTGCATTAATTAATTTGAATTTCATCAAATTTCTGATTTTTTTATTAGATCTAAGATAAATTATAGAAAATTACAAAAACCCTGTAGCTTGCATTGCATTTTTATCATAAAATTGCTAGGGTTTAAAAAACTAGGGTTTGTAGGTAAAATCTTGTTTCATATTTTTCTACTGATCTTAGACACCCATTTAAAATTGCATTTGGCTGTAGTGTTGCATGTTAATGTAAATTTGCATTTAGATTTCAAAATTTTGCATTTTTACATAGAAAATTTCAACAAAAAACTAACATTTTCATTAATTTTTCCTTAGATTTTCACTTGCATTTTGCATCCTAGGGTTTGAAAATCATTTTCAGATCTAAGTGGGATTATTTTTCTTCATAAATCAAACTGCAAGACATTCATATAGCATTTTTCTTCAAGATCTCAAACCTAGGGCTTGAAAAACCTTGATTTTCACTAGACTTGGCCTTATCGACTTTCAAAATTTACACCATAGGCATGTTGTGAAGAATATTTTTGCACTAATTGGATATCATCAGATTTATTATCTTCTGTCCCTCCTAAGAATCTTCACAACACCTTGTTATTGAGCTCTTGTATTGAAAATTTGGTAAAAAAATTGCACATTTTTGCTATAGTTGCCCTAGGGTTTGACATAGATTGCACTCCAAACGTGTTGTGACAAATTTTATACATCGAGGTGACTAATATCATTTCTATTTTTTTCTACACCTCCTAAAATTATTTACAACACCCCTTTTGCTAGGTCTTGGAGTTGAAAAATCATGAAAAATTGCATATTGTAAAAATTTGTGGCACTATAAGTGTGTTGTGACATATTTTTTGGCATTAGGTGGCTATTGTTACTGATATAATTTGTTTTCCATCATCATTTTCCTCACAACACCCTTTGTCATGCTCTTTTACATTGAGATTTGGTGAAAAAATCGCATATTTTAGTGTGTTTTCACTAGGTCTTGGCTTGTCACCATCTTAGATTTGTATCAAGAGTGTGTTGTGATGGATATTACTACTGTATTAGACTAATATAAAACATATTATTTTCTTCCCCTGATCAATTTCCTTACAAAACCTTTCCTTTCACATATTTGCATTGCAAAAGTATAAAAAATCAAGCATTTTAGTTCATTTTTACACATAGTTTTGCACTTGTCTTTTGCATAACTGTTGAAAATCTTTAAAAATCTGATTTTGCATTGATGTTACAAGACATTTCACCATGGCATCTTCATCTCATTACTCTTTGGTATCTTTACATGCATATATCAAAAACTTTGAGAGTTTCTACAAATTTCTTAATATGAATCCTCATGTTCTCACTTACTTCCAAGCTATGTATTACAAGGATATATTTAAATGCACTTCATTTGAAATCCTTGAATATGTATCTGATAATGACAACTTCACATCTCTCATGAATACATACCCTTGGGTAGTAGAAGATTTGATGAAACACATTGAGAATGATGGGAGTGAAAGTTCTCTTAATGCTTTGGATTTAATAGCTAAAACATGTGATGATGACATAGAAAATGATTCCTCCAATGAGGATATACTAGCACGAGAGGATGAAATAATTGACACATTCTTGAACATCACCCTACCCTCTTTGGAAAATGAAACATTAGTGGATAAAGGGCTCCCTCTCAAGAAGGATTCTTCATGGGTGGAAAAAGACTATTCACCTAACGATCATTTGGTGCATGGTACCTCTACGGATAATCCATTAGACCTTCCACCTTTGATTGAAAACTTAAGAACCTTTGATGATAAGACTATGGATACCTCTAGTCCACCTAACAATAGATTACCTTCCTCTCATCCCATTGCTCTCCCTGGCCAAGATGTAGCATTAGTGGATGAGAAAAGGTCTCTCACATTAAATCCCCTAGGGATAGATGATGAGTATAATAAAGAGGAAAAAATGTTAATTCAATATTTATTAATAGATTTTGTAGCAATATTCCTAAGATGGTTGTGCGGAGGCACCTAGTGCACCTTCTTGCGTAAAGTCGATGATTACGGTTCAAGGTGTTCAAAACATATTACAACAACCACGCCACAATGTGATTTCTCACACATAAAACACCCGTAATAACAAACAAAGTAAGAAAGCACCTCATGTGCCTATCTCCCTCCCAGTTTCTCAACCTATGCTTCCTCCAACAGCTCGTCTTACTCATAAAAGTGGTCAAGAATATGATCTTGTCGAGTAGATTTGTGCTACTCCAGCTAAGATCTCTCTTTGGGATTTGATACAAACATCATCTATGTACCATGGAATGCTCCAAGAAGCTTTACAAAAGGTGATTGTGCCATCTAATGTTAAGCTAAATGATGTAGCAGCCGTATTGGATAGTATTCATGTGACAAAAACAAATATTCTCTTTCAACCACGGGAATTACCGTCAATTGAAGTTCAAAACCAATATGATCCTCTTATAATCTGTCACAATAAATAAAACATTGGTAAAATGAGTTATGATTGAAAATGGATCAGCTCTTAATGTTTGTGGCATTGACCTACTACATAAAATCAAAGCTGACACATCACAAATCAAACCAGATGGCATTAGCATTCGTGGCTTTGATAATGTTGGACGACAATTAGTGGGCACTATAACTCTACCTATACAAGTAGGATCTGTGATTGTGCCTACCTTGATTCATGTCATGCCCTGTTCTTTATCTTACAACATGATTCTTGGTAGACCCTAGATCCATGCATTGGGGACAGTTCCTTCTACCCTATATCAATCAATAAAATTTATATTCAAAGGTAAACTTCATACTATTCATGCTGACCCTGAACCAGATAACTGTTTACATATTGAAACACAAAAACTAGTTGATAATCATACAAGCTTAAACCATTTACGAGTTGAGTCATCAATTCCTCTAGCCACAGGTAATGTTGTACAAAACTCTCAACCATCGAATGCACTTGTTGGTGATGATTGGGGATCATTAGATTTTAATCCTTGCAGTATAGGGGAATATAAAATTAATAGCCTTGACACATCAAAAGTAGCATCGATCTCACCTAAGCAATCTTTTGAAGCACCTAAGAAACCTAAAGTCCCCTTAGTAGAAAATAAAAACAATACTCTCACTTATACCACAAACTACGAGACCTATGAGGCTTTACTATCCCCTAAAGAAATGACATCCCTCTATGTCAAGGATTTAAAATCCTTTATAAAAATTGTGACTATCTAGGTAAGGGATGTGGTGTAAATCAACAAGGAATTCGAGTACCTATAGAATCCACTTCAACACATTACTCAAGCGGCATTGGATATAATCCTTCTAAAGAAAAGAAAGCCTCTCATCATCCTAAACACAATGTTAATGAAATTTCAACAAGACCAAAACAACATGAAGAATATCTTAGATATGTATGCTCCTAACATTGGGATGAAACAGGTAAGTATCTCTAACTCATTATCTCTCTCGTGATGTGCTTCCCCCATGATGTGTTATGTGTTGTTTAGGCCTCCTGGGATGACCCCTGATTCTCTTATAAGGTCCAGGATACCAGGAGACCACCTCTATTGTGACCTTCTTCTATTTGTATCATCATTCTTCTTATTGTCTCTTTCTGATTTCATTGGTGTGTGTTATGTCTTACAGACATAGAGTTGTGGTTGGTGAATTAGGGGCACCCTACTACATGATTGTCCCTAAGACACTTGTTTCTTCTCTCTTATTTATTGTTTACCTTCCTCTAGTGGATCTATCTAGCAGGTAGATGATGAAAAACATTTATATTGATGCGAACATAGCGTCCCTTTAGCGAGAAATCAAAAATTGGACTTAGTTCCTAATATGACAATGGGGTTGTAATATATTATCTAACGCTTGGCTAGTAGAAGCACTCTATGCTTTTTGCGTAGTGATTTTGATGATGTTTTTATCTCACTTACAAAATATAACAATACTTCTGCTCCATACACTTTGTTTGTCTTTGAATCTTGCCTTGGTGACACTCGGTTCAGAGATTTTTGTGATACAGCCCCACGGTTAACCTTTATCTCTCAATTCGTAGTATAACCTTGGCTCTTTGTGTAGTTAATCATATGCATTGATATTGTTGTTTATCATGATTATGTGGACACTAACATGTTTCTTGTAGGGAAGTGTTTGTGGGAACATTTGGCGATTGTAAATTTCATGACACCTCCGAGGGGCATGGGCTTTGTGAAAGTCTGTGTTCCCTTGTGTGTTTTCTTCCTACCTTAACATGCTTGATATTGATGCATGATATCAACCACCTTAAAGTGGGGGCATATATAAGGTAAGTTGTTTTTTATAGATGTTAGCAATGTGCTTGTCCTCAGGTGTAGTTTAAAGATTGGTGGAAATGAGTCCCTCCTACACTCTAAGTTTGTTTGCAATCAATCATCTTAAGCCCTCTGTGGAGGCAGGGATGGTGTACTTCTCGGAGTAGATCGCATCATCCTGTCATTTTCAAAAGTCCTCTACGGAGGCGGGGAGCGGTTATGTGACTAACTCAACTCTTAAGCGTGTCTTTGGTGATTGTTGTAGCAAAGCCCAATTATCGGTGTGTGCCTGTAATGTGCCTGAGATGGTGATGAGCCTAGAAATAGGAACACTCCATCACTTGTCTGCTATTTTTTCTTCGTGCCTTCAAAGTGTGTGTGTTTGGTGTGCTTGCTTTGTTTGGCATGTTTGTTGCCCCATATGCAGTCTAAAGACAAGTGCGATGAGTTCTTCCTACATTTTGGGAGGTTTGGTGTGTCTTGCGTGTGTGTTGCCCCATATATGTAGTTTAGAGACCAGTGCGATGAGTGCTTCCTACATTATGGGAGGTGTATTTACTTTCCTTGTACTTGCATCTGCATTTCATATCTATGAGAAAAAGAAAAGAAAAATCATTCCTGTCTTCCATGCATTAACTGTCTTCTATGCATCTACTGTCTTCTTCGTGTTTTCTATGATTGTAATTGTCTTCTCTATGTTTTGTGTGCTTGTCATTGTCTTCAATGTGTTTGGTGTGTCTTATTCGTGCTTGGCATGTTTCTTGTGTTTGTTGACTATACTTTAATGCATGTATTGGCCTCGCGTTTATACATACATTAAAGTGGGGGCGAAATGTAATGTCAGAAAATGTCCCCTTGGGGGATTTTCCCTCATAAGGTTTAGTTACCGGGTCTTTTATCTGTATTTAGGACATCCTGATGAAATGAGCCCTAAGTTTCATGACAAATGGGACTTAGGGGGATCCCTTGAACCTAACCCTGACCAAAATAGGGGTAGGACTTGGGCACCCGCGCCATAGTCCTACCCTATTTTTGGTCAGTCCCAAATTTTAGTGTCAGCTTGTGACCGTTATTTGGGTCCTATGCCGACACAGTAAGTTTGAATTATGAAATTCTTGGTGGGAGTGTTTGTAGTTGCATACATAAGCATGCTTAGGCATTAATTTGTAAACTAGATGATTACTAGCTAGCAAGTTGGATTCTCAAGTTATGTGAAGGTGATTCAAGGCATTCATTGTGTAGCAAGAGCAAATTTGTGTTGTCTATGTGTTTGTATTTGTAGATTTGAACAATCATCTCCTCATGGCATGAAAAACTTCTTCCTTCCATGAGATCTTCACTATAAGGTGATATCGTTGGTGTTTTTCAGCATTTATCATTTGGCTTTCTCCTCTGCCCCTCAAGGGCACGCACTCTTTATCTGACAACGGTGTTCGGAAGACTTGAATGTCTCTCCAGGCCTTGAGTAAGGCAATCCTCTAAACACCACAACCCCCTCCCAAATTTTTTGTGATTGTAGGTTACAGATTGAAGATACAGGAAAGGTGGAGTTGCAGGAGGGTACTACAAAGTGTCGAATATGCATAATAGAGTTTAAAATAGCACCCTGGACTTGGGCACCCATTTTTTAGTCCTTCGGATTCCATGACGGGAAAATCTCTGATGCAGCAGGAATAGATTACAGATCAAGCTTCCAGATCCTAACAAAAAGCATGGCACTGGACTCAGGCACCTACTCATTAGTCCCTGACTGTTCCACTTCCAAACCTCAAAAACACGTGCACATTTATCTATCATTTTACATCTTTCTGTAGAAGTATTTTTCAATATTCGTCTGTTTGCTTCCGTATTTGCATAATTAGGGTTTTGATGTATAATTGAGCATAATTGATAATCAAATCATACAAATCCAAGTTTCTTGACATTCCTAGTGACCAAGGGTATGATAGTGCATTGCCACTCGACCCAAAGTCCTTGAATAAAAGGGTGAAAGGAAGATACACACACAAAAACTACCAAAAACCAATCATCCAAATTCCACCCTTTACATTATCCTCTATGTGTTGGTCTTCTATCTTCTTCTCCCTGTATAGTTCCACTTCCATGCCCTAGTTTAGAATGGTGGCATATGACAAGTCCATATGAATACTACCACCCATGGAGGCTACCCACTTTCTTGATAATAGAATGTTTCACTTGGCAGTGCAATCCACAATGATTATGTCCATCAGGAATGACTTGTCAGGATATGCAGCTAATTTGACCTCAACATCTTTTACTAGACCTATAACATTGACCTCCCTGGAGTCTATAGAAAAGCATTTTCCAAAAGATTTGGACACCTTTAGCTCCAAATCGCTCATGATTTCTAGAGGCATGACATTGTTGGATGCCCCTGAATCAAGCATATAGTTGTGTAACAGCCATCCATTTATAATCAGAGTGGTATAAAAGGGGTCAACTCCCATCTTATTGTTAACCATGGAAGATCCTAATTAAACTTCTACTATTTATGCATGACCCACACCCTCATCATTATTGTTAGGAACAACAATAGGTTATTTTTGTGCATCTACAATAGTAATAAGAGACTCTACCCTATCTCTATGTTTAGGGATTCTAAGGAGTTTCACTATTGGCATAGAAATTCTAATTTGGCTAAAAACTTGAGCCATGTCAATAGGGAGATAATTTGGGAAAGGAGTATCACATGAAATAGTTAAATCATTTGCAGAAGGAATATAAGATATGATTTGATTGGATGAAATATCCTTACCTTCATCCTTTTTCTTCTCCTTTTCTGATCCTTTTTGTGTCTGGGGCTGATCACGTTTATAACTACCTTTCAGATAATGAACCCCTAAAATGGGTGTAGTATCTATAGGCTGCACAGTTGGCATTGGATTCTTTTAAACATACTTTCATTTTGCTGCTAGAGATGGCATTGAGGTTTTCTTCTTTTCAGGGACATTTTTCTTCAGAGAATTGCTCCTCTTCTGCTCCACATTCCCTTTCGATTTGTCCCTTGGTTAATTAATTTTTTGTTGTTTTGATTCCTTAGCAAGGGTGTTATGAACAAGGACAATTATGTTTCTAAGTTGATAGCCTCCTTGGACTTGCAAGATGGATGCATCAGTCAATGCTTTCATATCCTCTTTTGAAGGCTTGGACTGCTAATATTTTTCTGCATAAGATCCCGTAAATGCCCAAAATTATGAGCTGACAATTGATACTTTTTCAGACGTTCATCATAATCATATTGGAAAATATGATCATCTTCCTTGTAACTATCATATTCAGCACCTTGACCCATTTTCTCATAATCTCCAGCATCAAACTAATTTATTTTCTCTTTTTAATACTCATCTACACCCTCCTTATTTTGAAATTCTTCCTCTCTGCTCAATGAATGAGCCACTGCACAATTAGCTAGGTCATGGGGAAGGAAGCAAGCCTGACGCCATAATAACTCATCTTGAAAATTAACCCGATCCTTTCTCAAAGGGTCAGGGGTGTCTCTTTTAGGCTTCTTGAAACTAACATGACTAGGAGCAGCTTGTTTATTATTCTACTATGGTCTCTTAGACCAATCCGTGTTATAAGGTCTATTATGTAACCTCTAAACTTCATTAAAATGTGTTAGAACACCCTAAGGTGGAAACCCTTTGTCATTTCTAGCAACCTTGTATGACAAGTCTTTCACAACCCCAATGAGTTTGTCCAACTTATCATTGGTAGTGAGGGGTTTATTAAAAACTAGCTTATCTGGTTGGGATAACTTTACATCAAACCTTTTGATGTGCTTCCCTGAGGCTCACATATTACTCTTAATATTTATAGATCTAGCATATGCATCCCTTAATGTTTGGGGACTCTTGTCCCTTAAACAATAACCAAGTTTTGAATCAAATGCACCACAATATAAAATTAAACACATTGATCCATTATGTCTCATGTGAGGAGGTACCTTTCTCATAGTCATGATGAAGTGGCTATTGAAATTAGCTATTGTCTCATTGATAGATTTATTGATGGTTGTGAGCTCATGGATGGAAAACTTGGGGTCGATCCTATCCCCATACTGCAGTCTGAACACCCTCATGAAATCCTCCCAAGAATAAATGTTGTTATCAGGGAGAGCTTTATATCATTCTTTGGGAATTTCTTTCAATGAGTGCACAAACAACTTCATCATCACATCTTCATCTTCAATCTCATACTCATCAATGACATTCATAAAATGTCTCAAGTGTTCCTCATGAGTGACAACATTATTGCCTTGAAATATTGGAATATTCCCTCTAATCTCTATTGGAATGGGATTAGGAAAATTAGGTATGCTAATGAAATTGAGTTGCTTGTACCTTTCAACTCCCAATGGCTACCTCTATGCAATAAACCTCTATGCTTGTCTTCATTGTGCATGCTGAATGTTCTGAATGTTGCCATGCTACTAGTTAACTTGATTCTATGGTGGCTGAATATTAATATTGTGAGCAAGGGCTTGATTTATGCCCTGTTGTTCCATTTGACATTGTTGTTGTCTCTAATTTTGTTGCTGATTGTAATGTTGTTGAGGTGGATGTTGATGTTGTGCATTTTGGTTCAAGCCCTACTCCTGTGCATTCTAGTTTTGTTGGGCCTGATTTTCAAGCTGAGCCTGTTGCTACTCAAGTAAAGCCTGCACTTCCCTTTGTCTATTTCTGAGATGATCAAGTAGATCCAGTTCATCCTGGATTCTTCTCTGTCTTTCCTCATCATCAGGTTGCTACTGTTGATTTTCCTCATTAGGGATAGTGTCATGCTGACCTCCAGATGATCCAGCAGGGGAATTAGGATGCCTTGTATTCTGCTACATCTCTTCATGCTCACTCCAAATGTCCTGAAATATGGATCTTGAGACCTATCTCTATTGCCTCTACCAATAACATTTTCATTTCTTCCTACATCATACTCACTTTTATTCTCTCTTCTATTTCTTCTAAGCATGTTATATGTAGAGTCCTCAGAAGTGTAGTTCTATTGGCTTATGAGGTCAACAAATCTATTGTCTTGGTTATTTCTTGTAGGCACCACATTGGGTCTTCTTACCCTATACCTACTCCTATTTCCAGCATTACTAGAGGATTCTTCACATCTAGGTTTCTCCTTCTTTCTTCCTCTATCCATTATAAAACTTTTTCAAACTCAAATTAATTCTTGGTTATTAAAATAGAGTCAACACTTCCCCTGCTAGGAAGAAAAATTTGAATAAACACTGTATTTCAAAATCACAGCAACCAGAAATAAAATCTTGGTTCCTCGGCAATGGTACCAATCTGTTGGGACCCAAAATAATAGAAACACAAAACTCTAAAACATTCCTAAATCACCTAGGTGAGGGATTGCCATCAAGGTGATAGGAAGAGTGATGGTTTGAATTATTGACTTATTTTATACTATTTTTATATGTTTTTAAAATCCTTTTCATATGATCCTACAGATACTTTACAAACATCACCATTACTATATGTTGTTTCTCATATACTTTTTAAATACTTTAAACCTATGTCGATTATATGGAATATGGTGGTTATATTATCAAGTGAATGACTTAAATTATAAGTATGCTTATAATATAGATAGATTCCTATGGTTTAAATATGAAAGTTATTTTATGTGAATATGTTTGGAGAATTAAACCTATGCAGAAAGGACGTGGCATCAAGGAAAGAGCAATTGCAGCAAGTTGCAGGACAGGGGAATTAAGTGAAGTGCAGTTTGAATGCCAAAAGTGAAGACAGATGGAGGATGAATCTGTACTATCATGGATAAGAATGAATGTAGAAAGGAAGACTTGTTCTAAACACAGTCTATGAGTGTTTTTTCATACAAATCGTTTCATGAGAGTTCTTGTTTAAACAAGACTTTTCTTCTTTTGATTAGTTAGATTAATAAATCAATCATGAAACTTGTATCCTAGTATCTAGGGTTAGATTGATTATGGATTAGTTAGTAGTTGCATAAAACTCTCCCTTTTTTGTATAAGTTAGAGGGAGGAGTTCGTTGCTAAGTTAGTTGTTTTTACTTTCCAGTTACTTAGCCATTACTCTATTTTTCAATATCAATTATCCAGACATGTTTTGATTTGAATAAAAATATGACAAGATTCTGTCTCTAATATGAATTGAATATAATTTTGTGTAATGAGAATGCATGAGAATCTGAAGTAGATTTGGTTTCTAGATTAAGTGAGATAGTTCCCTGAGCTAGCCACTCAAGGTACTAACCCTCACTTCATATATTTCCTTATTTATTTATGCATTTCTAGTCAAAATTGTTTTTCCATTATTTCATAAATTGCATTGTGAGACAAGTGAAATATATTGATTGCTATTTCCAGTAGTTGTGATTCATGAACAAGTGCATATTTTAAGTCCTCCAGAGGTTAGTATTAGTTCTTTTATCATTCTAAATATTTTGAGTTAATTTTGTAATTCCCTGCTGAATATAGTTATCTTCAGCTTATGCTGAAGGTACCCATAGCCACTAGATTTTAAACTATTTTTGTTGTTCTTACATTTCTGTGAACTTCAGCAAACTAGGCTAATTAGAATAAGTCTGTATGAATTAGGTTAGGATAGAAATGAGTCTTGAAGGCATATATAGTGTGGGCATCATCATAAGCTTATGCTCCTTGGTTGATAATTAATGTAGGAATGCAATGATAGAGTGGACTGTTTAGATAGGTTTACCCCTAAATTTTGTTTAAGTCTATAGCGCATTAGTTTTTCTCCACATTTTTGGCACCATTGATGGGGATGGTGCTACCTTCATAGTCTCATTAGTTTTATATGTTTTCATAGTTTAAATTTTGATTCCAACATTAGAATTAATAAATTCATTTTTCACGGAACACCAGACATTATACTAATATTGTGCAGGACTACTAAAATATCAATCTAAAACCACTCTATGCAGAGGTAGAGAGATCACTGAGGTAGATTCCTCCCTTCAACTTCTCAAGATAATGAGGACACATCTGACTTTATCAATTATGTAGTAGAAAGTGTTGAAGAAGAGTTTCCTCTTACATCTTCATCAACACCTTCTACATCTCCATCAGCTTCCTCCACAGATACAGAAGGGACTTTTAGAACCATGGAATATGCTACAGTAGAGGATCCTCCAGGACAAGCAACATTTGAATTCCATATCCTAGACCAAGCACAGGCTACTACTTTGAAAAATATACCACCTTCTGCATTGCCTATTTTCTACAGCTTGGTGACTGAAGATCCTAACACTTTCCTATTTGATTTTGATGTCTTGTGTAGGAGTTATGACTACACCATTGATCCTTAAAGACTCAAGTTGTTCCCTACCACACTAAAAGATGTTGGTTTAAGATGGTTTAGGGGGTTGGGGAAAGATGTCATTCCAGACTGAGATACCATGAAGACAAAGTTCCTGGAAAAATATAGACTACTGCAGAGGACATGATAGGAGGAGAGATGACATCTTCAAGATGTCACAGAAAGAGGATGAACCACTAGAAGACTATGTTAAAAGATTCTAGTTTGCCTTGAAGAAAAACCCTCAAAATAGATTGTCTAAAGAATCACTAAAGTTGGTTTTTTTTAGGGGAGTTAATGATGACTGCATGGATGCCCTCAATCTCATTGGAACAGGGGATATATCTCAACTTCCCTTTGAGGATGTCTGCAGAGGTTACATAAATTATTCTAGAACCTTTTCCAGAAAACTAAGGGGAGAAAGAGCAGCCATCACAGGCAAGGCAACCAATGGGGTTTCAATAGTGGAGATTAGTAACCTGCTGACCAACATGAAAGAGGACATTATTAGCCATATGGCTACATAGCTAGACACTCTTCACATAAAGAAGAAACAGGAAGAGGCAGATGCAATGCTTGCTGAATACTACCCCCTATTGTAGACAGAGGAAGGCCAATTGTAAATGCAAGAGGGTGGCCAGTATCCAAGAAGAAAAGATTGAAAGGCTAGAATTATAGCCATTTGAAGGAGAAGATGGGCAACTGTTCTTCATCACTGAAAGGAGACCTTAGCAACAAAGACAAGGTATGCCCTCTGATCCACTTAATTTTAAATCCCTTTTCCTATTGCAAACTATAATTTCTCTGCTTGGAATACTCAACAATGGCCTGGTAATCCAAATGCATGGTAAAACCCACAATGGCCTACTCCACAAGCTAGTTGGAACCAACAATAGCCAAACCCATGGCCTCAACAAAATTTTTAAGGTCCCAACCATAACCCCCAGTGGTCTACTCAGTAGCAACAATGACAACCTCAATGGAACAAGGGCCAACAATGGTAGTAAAATGCACCTTTTCAGCAACCAATGATTCCATCTCAACCACAATAGCCAGCCATAATGCTACCATCAACACCCCAAAATCCACCTCCTAGACCTACCCAAATCCCTGCCCAACCTGTACCTAACCCTAACAACAAGCCTGTTTAGTAGGCTTATACTAACGAGGTAATGCAATATCCCACCTATAGGGTGGATGTGAGTAATGTTCATCTTACATCAGGGAAGCAACTTGTAGGGCCTTCATCTCCCCAAATCACAGAACTTGAAGATGAAGAACCCACCGAAGAAGCCTTAGATAAGCCCCCTTTAGAACCTAAATCAACCCAAGATGCCCAAACTACCTTACATTAGAAGCCTCCTCCTTTCCCTAAGTGCTTGACCATGCAAAAACAAATAGCCCAAACTAATATTGTCCTTCTCAGCCATCTAAAATATAAAGCGTCAAGATTCCCTTAATCCAAACCATCAAGGATATTCCTATCTACACTAAGACTATTAGGGATCTTTGCATAAAGAAGCTAGGAAGGAAGAAAATGGACCCTTAGATAGTACATGTTTTAGGCAATCTTGCTAATATCATGTTGGGAAATATAACTATTCCCAAATATACAAATCCAAGTAATCCAGTGGTGGATGTCAAGATCAATGGGACTCTGATTAAGAATACTCTGATAGATTTAGGTGCTGCAATTAATGTCATGACCAAGGAGACAATGGAGACACCCCAATTAAACAACCTTAGGCCTACTCAGACAGTCTTACAATTAGCTGACAGGTCTTTAGTCAAACCTGAAGGAGTTATAGAAGATTTGGTCATTGCATTAGATTCTTGGGAATACCCTGCTGATTTTATAGTCTTGCAACCAAAAGTTAATCTTACTGGTTATCCTCTTATACTAGGTAGACTGTGGCTTGCCACTGCTAATGTATTTGAAGGTTACAGGTCTGGTAACATGATCATATTCAATGGGACTGTGACCAAGAAATTGGTTTTATATCCACCAGCCCAGCCATACCATGAGCTTGAGTAGACCATTTGGCCTAGCCTGGAAGATGAGAACACCTATTCCCTGCAAACCTTAATGACTATTGAATGCAGTCCCTTATTGGATATTCCAAATGAAGATGAATTAATTGCTCACGTTATACAGAATGATTGTGGGAGGTACCCATAGGAGCAAGACTGCCTATCCTACTTACGAGACCCTTTGAGCAGCATAATACCTAGCAGTTCCTCAGAAGAGGTATCCCAAATATTTCATGCTTTATTACCCCAGTAATGCTTACCTGTATTACCCAGTCTTGATTTGTCTTCTATGCAAGAATTATCCAAACAAGTAGAAATCAAGCTAGGTAAGATGTTGAATATCAACAATGCATTGACTGATGAACAACAACAATCCTTGCATGAAATATTGCATACACACTCAACAACATTTACCTGGGATTATAGTGACATGAAAGGCATTAATCATGCCTTATGCATGCGCAAAATATATATTGATGATGGCTATAGACCCATCAAGCAGCAGTAGAGGCGCATGAACCCGGCCCTCAGAGAGATTGTGAAAGCTGAGCTTCAAAAGATTCTAGATGCAAGCTTTATATACCCTATTTCAGATAGTGAATGGGTTTCACCATTGGTCATAGTGCCGAAGAAAGGTGGCAAATGCAGAGTTTGTGTTACAGAGAACTCAATACTGCTACCAGGAAGGATCACTTTCCATTGCCATTTATTGACCAAGTTCTTGACTCTTTGGCAGGAAAGAAATATTTCTCCTTTCTTGATGGCTATATTGGCTATAACCAGATTAAGATTGCTCTAGAGGATTAGGATAAGACAACGTTTACTTGCCCTTGGGGGACATATGCATATTTTGTCTTACCCTTTGGTTTGTGCAATGCTCTAGCTACATTTTAAAGAGCAGTCCTCAGTATTTTCTCTGATTTTTCCCATGACAGCATGGAGATTTATATGGATGACTTTACCACATATGGTGACACATATGATGAAGCTTTACACAATTTGGAGAAAGTGTTGAAGAGATGCACAACTCGCACAACCTCTCTTTGAGTAATGAGAAGTGTTTTCTTATGATGACATAGGGAATAGTCTTGGGACATTTCATCTCAAGTGGAGGAATCCAAGTTGACCAAAAGAAGATTGAAATCATATCTACCCTGCCTATTCCACAAAGACAGAAGGATGTAAGGAGCTTCCTGGGACATGCAAGATATTACAGGAGGTTCATTTAGGATTTTAGCAAGATTGTTGCACCTCTGTTTACTCTATTGACCAAGGACAGTGAATTTGAATGGACACCAAATTGTCAGACTTCTTTTGAAAAGCTAAAAACATCCTTGACACAAGCCCCAATTCTTAGAGGTCCAAATTGGACACTACCTTTCACATCCATACAAATGCATCAGATTTTTCCATTGGAGTAGTTCTAGGCCAACAAGAAGGATCTAAGGAATATGTAATAGACTATGTCAGCAAAAATCTACAGGGAGCTAAGTTAAACTACACTATGACAGAGAAAGAGATGTTGGCAGTTGTTTATGCAATTAACAAATTTAGGCACTATATAATTGGTTACAAAGTCTTCATACATACATATCATGCAGCCATCAAATATTTGATGAATAAGCCAATAGTGGGTGGAAGACTTGTAAGATGGTTATTGTTGTTACAGGAATTTGATATTAAAATTGTTGACAAACCAAGCAAGGATAATGTAGTTGCTGATTTTCTATCTAGACTGCCTACATAGTCCTTAGAAGGAGTGGTTGATGATTCTTTTCTTGATGAGCATCTATTTTCTCTAACTATACACACTCCATGGGATGTAGATATAGCCAATTATTTGGTTATAGGGCAGATTCCAGGATACTTCTCTCCAAGAGAGAAGAGGTAGCTAGTTCACAAATGTTTCTCCTACTCTTGGATTTTTGGATTCCTATTTTACACTATCCCAGATAATATTATGAGAAGATGTATCAGAGAGGATGAGGTGTTTGATATAATGAAGGCCTACTATGATGAACCTTGTGGCAGACATTTTGCAGCCAAGAGGACAACCTTTAAAATACTGAGAATAGGATATTATTGGCCAACACTTCATAAAGATGTTGTCAAATACACTAGGACCTATGATAGATGTCAGAGAATGGGGAGGCCTACAAGAATTGATGAGATGCCTTTGCAGCCACAAATCTCATTAGCCCCTTTTGATAAGTGGGGACTAGATTTTGTGGAACCCATATCTCGTACATCCAACAACAAGGAATATATCCTGGTATGTACTGATTACTTAATTAAATGGATTGAAGTTAAAGCCTTACAGTTTGCCAGAGATGGCAATGTGGCCAAATTATTGTATGAGGAAATCTTCACTAGATATGGTGTGCCAAGGGAGATAGTAACTGATCAAGGACTGTAATTTACATCTGATTTCATCACCAAACTGGTAGAGGAATATTAGATTAGACATAAGAAATCCACTCCCTACCATCCTCAGGCTAATGTTCAGGTGGAAGTCACAAACAGAGAAATTGAGAACATCTTGACAAAGACAGTACAACTTCACAGACAAGATTGGGTTTCTAGGCTCCCAGAAGCTATTTAGGCATACAAAACTACCTAGAGGACAACTACAGGGTTTACACCTTATGAATTGGTCTATGGCAAGACAATAGTCCTGCCTATAGAATTTGAACACAAAACCCTAAGGATAACAGTGGAACTAGGGATGGATCTGACAATAGACCAACAGGATAGGCTATAACATTTGAATGCTCTAGATGAAATCTGATTGGAGGCCATCCATCACACAGAGGTCATACAGAAACAAAGAGCCAAATGGCATGATAAGTATATCAAGACTAAAGAATTCACTGCTGGTGACTGGGCACTCCTCTATGATTCAAGATACAAGGACTTCAAGGGCAAGCTTCAGTCCTGTTGGTTAGGCCCATATGAGATTAAACAAGTCTTTCCTAATGGTACAATTCAATTGCAGACCATTGATGAAGTTTGGTTTTCACTGCTAGTAAATGGGCACAGGCTAAAACTATATAAAAAGCCACTTTAGAAGGATGACTTTCTTATTTCTTTAGCTACTCAGTATGGTACTCCTGACACTCCTGATGAAGATACTGTAACACCAACTGATACACCTTCTGATGTTGATCCATCAACACTGTCCAGTGATGTGGAGGTTGAGTTGCAATACTCAACCCCTGTCCCTGAAACTTAATTTTCTTTGCTTTAAAATCACATGCACACATGACACAATATCTATGGTTACCACAGTTAAATCCACCAGGACTTGTTTATCACTCACACAATAGGGACCTGATCTATTACATCTGTAATTACTCAGTCGAGACCTGTGCTAGCGGCACCCATAGCAACTCTTGTATGCAGCCTTCTTCCACAGTTTGGTGAAAAATACCCAAATTTTCCTGCCCATTCCACATTCCACATTCATTTCAAAATAACTCCACTACATAACACAAAGTGTCACTCACATTCATGAGTTTTTCCTTTTTCTTCACCTTTATGCGTCATCACGTCGTATCTCTATTGTCGTAACAACCATCTTACCATTCGCCGCATGCATATCAACTCCAGTCATTAGTATATGTTCACAAATTCCAAGGCGTGTTACTTCTTTCTTTCCATTCCATATGTACATTAGATAACTTTCAACCATTAAAACTAGCTTTCTTTTTATATTCATAATTACTTGTAGTTTATTTTATGCATGCAAGAATATTATCCACCATTCCATTCAGTCAATGCTCCTCATTCTGTATCAATTGACAAGTGAAGTGAGGTCACTTCAAACTTACGTTGGGGGGAGGGATTTATTTTTCAATTTTTTCCATTCACCATCTTTTGCCTTTCAAGAAAAACCAAATAAAACCTCCTACGCTATGAACTTGCCCTGTTTTACCAATAAGTGAACCTATTACCCTAAGTAAGTTACAGTGGAGAAGAAAGGAGATGAAGAAATTGTAAGTTGGTTCTTTTTGGGTGGTGAATTGAAGCAGCAAACATTGACACTGTTCAGCAGAAATTGACATTGTAGAGATTGCAATTTATAGAAATCATGGGGGGAGATTTACTCAGAAGAGAACCCTCTACACAAAGAAATACTGGAAGATGTAATGGTTCTTCCACTCTTTACAAGAGTGGGTTGGTTAGATTACTTTATGAAACTGACAAAATATGATGAGGAGATGGCCAAGGAATTCACATTTACATTACAGTATGATGAAGTAATGATGAAAGGATTGATTGTAGATTCTTTTGAAACAACTACTGCTTAGGTCACAAGGTTGTCACGAACAGGGTCCGAGGACCCAGCTAGAGCTGATGCAGTCACAACGAGGGAGGAATTTTGTGAGAGAGGTGAACACTTACAATCCACCACACAAGGTACGAAGTGATTATCTCATCCCTTCTTTTGGGGGAAATGTGCTTCATACATTATCAAATATATTACATGTGATGGTCGATATAACATGTTCTATATTGTACATTTCAAATTGCTCAATCATCTACGACATGAAAAACTAGTCAATGTTCCAAATTTTCTATATAGTATGTTGAAAAGGATGTCTTCCAAATACCAGAAACAATGGTCAAACACCACTCTATCCCATCATTGTTTAATAGCCCTATTAATAAAGAGAAATTTGAGAATTTAGTACCCACAGGTTGAGTGGGAAGCTTTTAAGCAATGTGTGGGTATTTCAACACTATTAATGGCACCTAAACCAGAAGATGAGCCTCCATATGAACCTGAGATTCCATATAAAACTAAGCATGAAGAGCCACAAGATGACAAGCCTCTAGAATTTAGGCCTGTCGTAGCAGAAGAACCCTCATCATCCACCCCTAAAGCTAAAAGAAGCACTCCTTCAACATCTGGTAAAGAAAAGAAGAATAGGAAGGGTGTGATGAAGCACAAAAGCACAATGAAAGAAGGAAATACAGAGGAAAGAAGGAAGAAGAGGGACAAGAAGAGGAGGAAAAAGGAAGATAAGCATGAGACTGTCACTCCTAGATGCTCAGGTAGGCTAAAGAGGTAAAGTGCCAAGGAAAAAGTTGTTGAGGAATAGAAATTAGAGGAAAAAGATAAAGGCCAGCAGAACAATGATCCAATTCCACTGAATATAGATTCAGACAGGGGAGAATTCCTTTAGAGGATGTCTCTGCTGATGCCTATGATAATGTCAATGTGTCTATCTGGAAAAGAAGGTATGTTTCTTCTTCTAATTCTGAGTCTGAGGATTTGTTTACTACAAGGAAAATGGGAAAGTTCATACCTGATAATTCTGCTCAAGAATTTTTTTATGTTCTTGGAGAAGGTGATGATGAAAACCTAAATTTTGAGAAAGAGAAAGAATTGTTGGAAGATAGAAATATTAGAAAAGAACTTCAAGAAGATTTGGATAGAATAAGACAGCTGGAAGAATAGGTAAAGGGGTATGAGGAGAAAGAAAAAGAAAAAGAGGAAAGGATTCAAGACTGGGAAGAGAAAATTTAGACTTATGGGCATGGTTCCAATTTAGTTTTATTAGCACAACTGGCTAAAAGTAAAACAAAATTTGAAGAGGATGAAGTACTCACTCTCCAACCTACTATGACAAAAACCCCATGGTACCATACCACTTTGTCTCTAGGCTTTGAATTAATAAACTTGACTCAAGAAACCAAGCAGGAAAAGGAGAACTGGGAAAAGAGAAACAAAGTCTTAATGCATCAGTTGAGGAAAAGGATTTGGTAATCAAAAGGTTGGAAGGGAAGATGACAGAGGTAATTAATAGGGCAATTCAAATCATTGAATGCAGACCTCCACCAAGAGTTTATGCATTATTTCTCAAGGAAAAGTTTCTCAATTTTCAATTTAATAGATTCATCAATGATCAGTCTATTTCTATCTATTCAAGGCATGATTTTTTTCCAGTTATTTCAAGAAGTCAGTTTGGAAGAACAAGATCAATTGTGTGAATACTGTTTGCAGAATTATTTGATGGAAGAAGATATAGAGTGGAACCCCTTGATCTATGCTGGTGATTTTCAAGTTAGAGCATTGATGTTTTACCTTAGAAATGAGAATCTTAGAGGGGAGATAATGGATAAATATGAGGAACAAGAAAAGAAGGTGCCACTACAGATTAGGAAAGAAGCCTTAAATCTTGATGTGATCCTGACCTAATGGTTACCACTCCTCTCTCATAAGGGTCTAGGTAAGGTAATTATGGATTTAAGACTTAAGGATTATAGAAGGATACAATGGTTACCAGTGTCTATCATTCAGAACTGCAAGAGGTGCGTGTAGAACAGATGGGATAGTCTGACTCCAGAATTGTAGAGGAAAGAGCCCCAATCCTTCTACAATTTCATGAACATGTTTGAGAGGTTACACAGGTATATCAGGATTTTAGAGCGAATAGGAGTAGCATGGCTGCCACTCACATTTCACCCTCCTATTCTCCTTTACCCAGTACCATACTGGATAGGAGAAAAGAGTGATAAATGTAAGAATACAGAATTGGTCAAGATGAATAGGCTTGCCTGCTACAATGGTTTTTATCTCAAACAGGGACAAGGAGTCAGGGTAGTCATGGACCTTAGACAAATCACTTTGCATTATAATCTTCTTCCCTATATGTTTAGTTCCTTGATTTTTCTTGAGGACAAGCAAAAGAGTAGTTGGGGGGAGATGATGGGTTGAATTATTGACTTCTTTTATACTATTTTTATATGTTTTTAAAAGCCTTTTCATATGGTCCCGCAGATACTTTACAAACATCACCATTACTATATGTTATTTCTCATATACTTTTTAAAGACTTTAAACCTATGTCAATTATATGGAATATGGTGGTTATCTTATCAAGTGAATGACTTAAATTATAAGTATGCATGTAATATAGATAGAATCCTATGGTTTAAATATGAAAGTTATTTTGTGTGCATATGTTTGGACAATTAACCCTGTACAGCAAGGATGTGGCATCAAAGAAAGAACAATTGCAGCGAGTTGTAGGACAAGAATATTAAGTGAATTGTTGTTTGAATGCCAAAAGTGAAGACAGATGGATGATGAATCTATACCATTATGGATTGGAATAAATGCAGAAAGGAAGACTTGTTCTAAATGCAGTCTATGAGTGGTTTTTCATACAAACCATTTCATGAGAGTTCTTTTTTGAACATGACTTCTTCTTTTGAGAGATTAATAATTTAATCATGAAACCTGTATCCTAGCATCTAGGGTTGGATTGGTTGAGGATTAGTTAGTAGTTGCATAAAACTCTCCCATTTTTGTATAAGTTAGAAGGAGTTTGTTGTTAAGTTAGTTATTTTTACTTTTCAGTTACTTAGTCATTACTCTATTTTTCAATATCAATTATCCAAACATGTTTTGATTTGAATAAAAATATGAGAAGATTCTGTCTCTGATATGAATTGAATACAATTCTATGTTATGAGAATGCATGAGAATATGACATTGTAGATTTGGTTTCCAGATTAAGTGAGATAGTTTCCTGAGCTGGCCACTCAAGGTACTAACCCTCACTTCATATATTTCCATATTTATTTATGCATTTCTAGTCAAAATTGTTTTTCTATTATTTCATAAATTGCATTGTGAGACAAGTGAAATATCTTGATTGTTATTTCCAGTAGTTGTGATTCATGAACAAGTGCATATTTTAAGTCCTCCAGAGGTTAGTGTTAGTTCTTTTATCATTCTAAATATTTTGAGTTAGTTCTATAATTCCCCGCTAAATATAGTTATCTTCAGCTTATGCTGAAGGTACCCATAGCCACTAGATTTTAAACTATTTTTGTTGTTCTTACATTTATGTGAACTTCAGCAAACTAGGCTAACTAGAATAAGTCTATATGAATTAGTTTAGGATAGAAATGAGTCTTGAAGGCATATATAGTGTTGGCATCATCATAAGTTTACTCTCCTTAGTCAATTATTCAATGTAGGAATGCAATGATAGAGTGGACTGTTCAGATAGGTTTACCCCTGAATTTTGATTAAGTCTATAACGCATTAGTTTTCCTCTGTAAAGAGGTTTATCAACAAGTTTTGGGTGATTTTGGCCAACTGACAGGAGTGGGTAAACTCTTCTACTCTTCGAGCTCAGTTTAAACTCTAGAGGGATATTCCAAGGGGTATTATACCTGAGTAGCTATTAAAATCAGACTAGATGAATAACTAAAAATATTAACAACCAAACCCAAATTGCTTTCTTATCCCCAAACTTGTCACTAGACAAAGAAAAGCTGGTTGTCTAAGACCCCTATATAGTTGATAATGGCAATCCTACACTATGAGGATGCATTAAGATTACTTTTACTTCTAAAGATAGAATTTATTATTTTTGTTTTGAATATGGGTGATCTAAGGCTACTTAGATTGGTGCATATCCATTAGGTTGCAAAGTCTAATGTTAAACAAAGGAAAAACAACCATACAGAAGTGAATAACTTCCTATTTGATAAATCAAATGCAAGGAAATCAATACCAAATCACTAAAAATACTTAATAATCCAACACCATACCATGCTCTTTCTCATGTAATATTGAAAAGATCATTTACAAAGCCTTGGAAATGAATTAAGAACTGTCATAGTCATTCAAATCAATGCTTACATTCATACCAAAAAATGTGGCAAGAGAAAACCCTGACTGCAATCAAAGTTCACTAGAAAGAACACCCACAATGGTGGAGAAAAATAGAGATTCAATACAAAGATTTCCAAAGTATATTACATACATTTCATAGCTGCTTCATGTTAAACAATGACTACAAAAATAACCTTATTATCCAGCCTTTTGGAGCTCACAATCCTACTGAGAATTTGCCCAACTGACTAACCCCAACAATAATTCAAACTTTTGAATATATAGCATTTCACTTCCTTGCATTTTCTTAGGTGCTGCACCATATCCAGGATTGCACCCACGCAGTCATAAATTCCAATCCAAGTTCATTAGAAGATTTGCATGTTGGGATAGAAAACCAATGCTTTGTCACTTCTGCAAACAATCAAAAAGAGATTGCTTGCACTCCAATTGTACCTAGAGCAAGAAAGAGGGAAGGTTCTAATCCTCTCCCTACTACCTACAACATTTGACTTAGTTGATTTGTCCTTTGTGCATTGAATAATTTGACTGTACCAACCATCTGCATTGCATTGTTCTATAGGGTCATTAAAATCTGGGTACAAATGAGCTTATATATCCTTCCAATCATGGCATATATTCAGGGAATTATTCATTTCAAGCATATACAACATACCCAATGTGTTGTCATGTTTTTCTATTTTAAGCCATCTGGCTCTGGCTGTACCACTTTTCATGCTGGTGGCCCTTCATCGGCTGCTTTCTACTCATGCGAACTTCTCCATTTCCATCATATATGTTCATCACTACCTTTCTTCATCATTTATAGCATTATTTTACCTTATTGGCAAATTTGCACTTTTTCAAACTTCTTCATTGTTGCCCCTTTATTTGCTTTGTCTTTTCCTTCATTATCAATAAATTTTATTTTCTACAAACTTGGCCCTTGTCAGCAATATCCGCATTTGTCAAACTATCTGTCCTTTTTCCTTTATCAAAAAATCTTCAATTTCTCCAACCTTTTTGTTTCTATCTCCTTATCGCCCTTATCAGCAAGTTTACCTTTTGCTGAACTTGAGCTATTTTGCCATTATCAAAAAATTCTGACTTTTCATAACCTTCCTTACTTCCCTTTTCCTTTTCTCTTCTGTTAGTGAAAATGGTTATCTCAAACCATTTTTCCTTGGCTTTTCATCCTCTTATGCCTTAGTCAAATCACACTTATTTTTTGCCTTATCGGTAAATTTGATCTTTTGATAACCAACCGACCCCTTCTTCCTTTCTCTATGCTTATGTTTACCACCTTATCAGTGATTTCTCAAAATCTTGAACCGTTTGGATAGTTTGACCTTCTGCTAGCTAGTTTACCGATAAGAATACCTTTTATTTCCTTTTGCTTAGCCAAATTTTGGCTTTCCCCTTTATCATATTTGCCTTATCGGCAAATCTTTGATTTCCTAAACCAAGCCTGAGCAAGCCATTTTCATTCTTTTGTCTACCTTAGGAAACTTCATAATCCACTTTTACTTTATTAGTAAATATTAGCTTTTCAGAACCAAGGGCCCTTTTGCCTTGTTATCAGGCAAAATGTGAATTTTGAGAACCTTTTGCCTTCACTTTATCGGCAAATCCCACATTTTTTGAAACCAAGTGAAAAACACTCCTTTATCACCTTATCAGAGAATCATGAAAATTTTGAACTTTAAACTAGTTCCTCCTTCTCCCAATTTGTTGATAATCTCCTTTATTCAATCTTTTGCCTTATTCATTTTTCCTCTTATCAAAAAACTGACCCATTTAAAAAAATTGTCTTCCTTTCCTTCATGCTATTCACCTTATCGATGAATTTCATTTTTCACAAACCACTCCTCCCGATGCCCTTTTCACCTTATTGGTGATTCTCAATTATTCAGAACTAGGCTTTATCTCTTTATCAACAAACTTACCTTTTGCCGAACCATTCTCTTCTTCTCTTTTGTTCTTTTCGGTGAAATGACCATTGACTGAACCTTTTATCGGTGAACCTTTGGGTTTTTGAACCAAAACTCTTTCCAATAGACTCTTTTCACTTCCTTTTGTCGTGGCCTTTTAACTTTTTATTTTGCTCCATGGGTCCCTCCTTATGCCTGTCGTCATATCGACAAGTTGGCAAATAATTGAACTCTTGAAAAGTTAGCGAGTTTGAGAAAACACCGACTAGCCAACCAAAGGCTTATATAAGATGAAAATTTTTCTAAGGGACAAAAGGGGAACTTACTTGGGGAATGAAACTTAGCTATTTTTTGAGGAAAAAGACCCCTAAAAACTATTTTTGATCATATTTCAGCAAGGGGTTTTCAATGGTAAAGGCATGAAATGGGGTTTTGGGATTTTTGTGGCAAAATAGGGCATACTTGGGATAAAAATTTTGCAAATCCCAACAATACCTACCTTTCATGTAGACAACTGTCCCTGAGGGGGCAAATATGTAAGAATAAAAAATGTGCATGGGATTGCACAAGGACCCTATGATGAGTTGTAACCTTAATAATGTACATGGAAGCATGAATAAAATACCCTCTCAGCAGTGCCCTTCTTGGTGACACGTGGATGCCAATTTCTTACTTCATTGATTCTTCACAATGCTAACTTTTCTTCACTTTCCCCTATGTCGGTCACATTTCTTCTTTTGCATTCTTATAGATAATTTTCATCATAACATAGTATTTTCACCTTTCCTATAATCATTTCATGTATTTCCATGCTTTAAAGGCCTTTAGATGACCTCCCATACCAAACCCATCTTTTAGAATTGATTTAACTTAGTTTATCATTTCTGAATCTCCCCTATTATTTTTAGTTTTCCCTTGAGTGACCCTACTGGTAAAAGGGGGGATCATGTTTAATTCATCCAATTGATCTATTTCAATAGGTAGATTGCATCTTTAACCCTCCAAGACCATTCTCCAACCCTCAATTTTCACTTAGAAGCATTATTTTTTGGGTCACCCTAGGAAACCCCTGAGTGACCCTACTGCTGAAAGGGGTGATCGATGGATGACCCTGTCATGTTTTTGAACATGTGTTTCCCATCAATCTAAGCCCCAAAAAGCTCCATTTTTGCTCTAGTTTGCATGTAATTTTGACCCTAACATAGATTAAACTATTATTATCCCTTCCATTACCCTAAATCATCCATAATTAACTCTTTTGTGTTAGTAGGGCATTATCATTTACTAGTTAGGATACCACCTTTACTAGAATTGACCTATTCACATTTAGCTTAAGTTTGCTTAGGCTTTTTAGACTTTGTCTCATCTCATGTGGTGAAGACATGTGTCCTCATTCTTATGAGAGACCTATTGCATGTTTAATTGCCACTTGCATGAGCACTTGACACTTGAGCTCACAAGTGTCACATCTTAGGAAGGTTAGTCAGTTGTTGTGTTCGACCATCCTACCTTCTTTCTAATGCCTATTTATACAAGGCATTTATGTACATTCTAATTATCTCTTGAATATATGAATTAGGCTTAGTATGTGTGATTTCAACTTTGTGGAAGTTGTTTGGTCTTTTATAGCTAATCTTGGCTACTCCAACATGGTATTAGATCCATGCCAGAAAACTCCTTTTCGTATTGAGAGATTCTTGCACCTAGCCTAGTCAAGAGTTCCCCATAGGGATAAATTGACTTCACCATTGAGTCTAGAAGGCCCAAATCACTATGGATTGACTGTCAAAAGATCAATTTTGGACACTATCATTTTTTGCAAAAAAGAAAAAAATGCCCCTAGCTTGTGTAATGTACGATGGTACAACCGTATGAAATTGTACAGATTTCTAAAAAAATTCATTTTTTTGTAGAGGACAATATTGCCCCCTACAACTTTTTGTTTTGGGTCAAACCTATGTCTTGCAGGTTTTTTAAGGAGGAATCTCACCTACTCGACCGACTGCTCAACTCAGCTACTAAAGCTCAACCATTCGGCCCATTGTTTGGAGGTCCAGGCCCCTACAACCTCTGATCTGGTGTTAATTTATATTGGCCTCCCCAGATTTCATCCTCGAAAGGCTCTTTGGGTGTCTTCATCTTGTCCAAATCAACCTCTTTGGTTAGCTTCATAGGCCTTGTTCATTAACCCTATTCAAATGTCATCAGCCTTAAAGGTCCTTTACTCGGCCTCATCGACAATTAGGTGCCCTCTTCACATAGATCTCAAACTCTTTGTCTTATTTTCAACCTAGTTCAAGCTCAGACTTGGTCGGCCCTATATACGATTCAACCTACTCCTTCCTTATTCCTTCTAGGTATATTCAAGCCACTTTTTGGAGATTTAGCCCTTGCTCTACATATCAGGCCTAATTTTGGGCAAGTATGGCCAAGGTTCTAGTCGCTCAACCCAACTTTCTAGTCCTCCAGCCCTCTCATCTCTTTCAGAGGCCTCATTATAGGTGACCTTGGTCTCGATTGGGCTCCATTCAACCTCCTTGGTTGCTTCAGTTCAAGCCTCTGCACATGTGGTCTGTGGTTACCACTTGCATGAAGGGTTCAACACTTCATTAGTAGGTTTTTCAAGAATTCATAGTTTGCTAATTCTTCAAAAATAAAAATATCTTGTTTGCAGCTCTTCCAATATTCGGTGACTCTCTTGGCTACCTCAAGTCACCCCTAATTTTAGCCTATTTGGCCTCTCATGACTTTGACTTGGATTACACCTGTATCTACATTAATATCTCCAGGAATCGTTTGAGATTTCTTCAAGTGTTTTCATTTAATGATTGGTTCTCTAGATTAAGATTCTTTTTTTTGTGTGTTTACAGAATTGACCATTCTTCAACAAAATCAGTTTCTTCTTTGAGGTCACCATTTCTGTTCATCATTTCCAGTTGCAATCGATGCTCTTTCAAGGTTTATTTTTCTTTGAATATTGTAAGTCTGTCACAACCTCCCATGCATCATTCTTCGTAGTTAAAATCTCTATTCATGGGTTTCTTGAAGTCATAGGCCATGGTCTAGTATTTAGTCACCTCCAACATTAGCTTTGAAGGACTCCCAACTGGCATGTTCAAGGGCTCTTCCAGCCTTCATTCTCGCTCTATAGGCCACTATGCCCAAAAATTGGGTCAACCTCTGAGCTCATCACAACTCAGACTCTACATTCTATCAAACTTCTACTGGCCACTACCGACCTTTTCTAGCCTAGCTGACCTTCACACACAACTAGGCTGGCCTCAAAGCCAGCCACGAGCTCCATAATCTAGTTTTGCAAGCCCTTTGACTAGGTCATCAGCCCATCTGGCCACCAAGCTGACCTAATCGACATTACTAGCACTAGTCCAACCCATTTGGGACTCTGCGAGGCTACTACCAATGAGCCACTAGCTAGCCACCAGTGCTCCTCTAGCTCTCTATTTTGGCCTAACATAGCCATTTTTTCCAAAGTGTCATATGTTGTAAACTATTTATCGGTTTTCTACAAAATTGTAGTCCACAAAAATCACTTTCCATCCACTTCATTGTGGTGAAGTTATTTCATTTTTTTTACTTTTTGACTATTTTTTTTAACCCCTAAACTTCATTATAAGCACAAATTTTGAACTACTAAGAATTTCACAATAAATTCAAATTTGCAATCAATTTTTAGATTGGGATATCCCATTTTGTAAAAATCACTGTGTATTATTTGGCATCCAATCTTAACACAAGATGTAATTTTTCTTGCATATTTTGTCTGAGGCATTCTAAAAGTAGCATAGTCTTTTTGGGGGGCAAACTTCCATTTCTTATTCAATATTTATTAAAATTTGATCATGTATAATTTTGTGGCTATCACACATAATCTCTTTCATTCAAGTATTCTCAATAAATCTCGTAATAAATTGAAAATCAAATGTGGATATTCTAGGATAAAAGGCATACAACAGAAGAATGTAATCACAATAAAATTGACAAATCAAATAAGAAATTATTTGTGTTTATCAAATTTCTATAGATCATTATAAAGCACTTGTAGAAAAATCATCTAGTCTCACTCAACCAACTTGTGAGACACCATCTTTTAGAGATGAACACTCTAGTCAGTCAACTTGCATTGAGATCTCATCTCCACCATGATCACTTGCTGCTACATCTAAATCCAAATTTTATATCTCCATCGCTTCCAATGATTCTATGCACTAGGATATTGATATCATCTTTCCAGATCCACCACATTGGGATGCATATCTTCCTGACATTTCATATCTTTTCGTACAATCCCAAATTGTAGATTTGGGAGACACCATTGAGCACTTTTGTCTTCTATTCAATGACAACTTTGATGAAGTTACATCACGATTTTCTTCTTTGGATATGATTGCTCTTTCTATGGCTACATCAATTTCTATACGAATAGATTTTGCAGATATTTATGAGTTCACATATTCAACTCATTCATCGTGTATTTTGAGATTCTGTAGAAGTACTAGATTCTCATCAATCTTGTAAGAACAAAAATCATGCACAGCCTCCATGTGAGGACCCCTAAGATGATTTTAATCCTTGTCACATATATGTAAGCATGAAATAATGTCCTCTAAGAAGCAAACCTCTTGATGACATGTCTTCTTTCTTGTCTTGTGTTGTTTCCACTTTGTCATTTTCTCTCTCTTGTTTTCAACGCTTTTCAACACTTTTGTGACACTTGTCGATTTGCATTTTTTGAGCTTTCAACCTTCCTCCTAATCCTTGTGAGCATCTTGTAGGTGATTTTTCACCTTTCCCCTATGTTTTCATCCTCTACACGCCCTAGAAACTTCTAGAGGTCCTCCCTATCCATCTCCCACTTTCGGTTTTCAGTTTCACTCAACCAATCCAAATATCCTCCTATTATTTCCATCTCTCCCCCAGGAGATCCTGTAGGTGCAAGTGGAGATTTGGATTCTTGCACATGACTGACCTATTTCTGGAGGCAGGACACCTCCATTTTCTCTCTTCTATCTTCTCTCTTTTGTTGTTCTTCAAAAAATCTTGTCTTGCATGGATCTCCCCCAAGTGACCTAGGGTCACCCCTCAAACAACCCATGGTTTCCTAGGGGAGACCCTACTAGCAAAAGGGGTGAGCTTGTCACGTTTCCAGCCATGGAAAAAATTGAGTTTCTCACTCAAAAAAGCTTTGTTTTTGCCTATTTTTCTTCCAGTTTGAATGATTTTTGATACCTGATATGGAATTGACTATTTCATGCACCCACATATGCATAATTAGCTCCATTTGATCTAAAATTAACAACTTGATCAATCTCATGCATCCTTTCAACTCCAATTCTTCTTCAGTGATAAGCTATTATTGATTTATCACTCCATAGTTAGCTGAGTTCACTGGGTAATCAACCTTGTTAACTCCCCCAATCAATCCTTGTTAACTCATTAATAAATTGAGTTAACTTCTCAATCAATCCCATTCTTCAAACCTATAAATAATCCCCCTCCCTCAAGCACAAAGGGAGGTAAATTCATTGTGCACACAACTCCTTCCAATTTTTGCTCTCCAAATCAGCATTCTAATGCTCTCACAAGACAAAGGTGCCTTTTGCTTTATTCATTGTTCAACCAAGCATTGTTATGCAGCTTCATTCAATTCCATTATACTCAACCAAAGCTCTCATTGAGCTCTTTCGAGCTTCAACAAGCTTCTTTTTGCTTCTTTGTGTCATTTTGTTGTCAAGAGGTCTTCCCGCTGCTTCAAAAGGACTCAAGGTTGCCAATATCAAGGATTTCTGAAGGTAGTGGAGTCACACAAATCTTCATTCTTTCAAGTTCCTCTATTTCTTTATTTAATTTATAGTAATTAGAAAACCAAAAATTGCTCTTGGGAATAGTAAATCTTTGTTTTTTCCTTGATAGTTAGATCTTGCATGTTAGAATAATTGTTTTCATATTCCTAGATCTAGATTATTTGAAGAAGAAATTTCCTTGTTTAGATTAAATTACTTCAAAACAATCAGAAACCCAAAAACATAGATTAAAATGGCATTAAGAAAAATCATATTAGCTTGCATTCATATTTCCCTTTCATAGATTAAAGAGCACTTTTCATTTCCAAAATACTAAAAAAGCACAAAAACATGTTTCCATATCATTTAGCTTTGCATGCATATAGAAACCCTAGAAAATACAAACTTGCAAACCCTTGATACCATCACGAGGTAAACCATGATAAATGATTCAATCAAACCCTTGATCACATCACAAGGTAAAAACAAGTGAAAGCATAACCAAACCCTAGGTCAAAACCCCTAGGTCTAGTTAAGGTTGGTCATCACACATCTACCTCTATCTTGGCTCATGAATGTGCCTGGGAGTGAGAGGTCAGTGGGTGAAGGCTATCCTCAATGAGACTAAGGAAATCAATCTACGACAACAGCAGGAGACATTAACTCTATTACAGCAAGATCCATTTTTCCTCTTATTGATAGAAGAACAAAGAAAACTCCAAATACAATGAGAACTCATTCAACACATTGGAAGACAAGAGGATATAGATGAGAATAACCGCTTACCCACACACAGGTGGAATAGAAGAAACCCCAATAGGAGAAGAGAAACTAGTGACCCTTCGGGTCATAGGGTTATCTCAACAACAACTACCATCAAACGAAACATTCAACTTAGCACACAACAAATAAGGCCATAGAATTTATGGACCCCTCTCTGTGAAGTCTAGCTCTCCAATGAGCCAACCCCCATTGTGTCTCACCTCCTCTTGATTGGCTACTTCCACGAGAGCGAGAGTGACATGGCGGATCACCCCGTGGCAAGGAGGGAAGGATTCGTGTGCATGCCGAAATCTGACCTGATAGCCCCAGGCAACTGGAGTCATGATTTTGAGAGTACATATTTTGGTGAACCCAATGTGAAATACAAAATCTTTTGGTTTTGTAGTTTGCGTTCCCATTTTAAATGCTTCAAAAACATTTCACAAAATCTTCAAAACATTTTCACACTACTCTTCATAGCCGCTTCAACTTCAATCATCTACGCCATCATCCATTCTATTTTTTTCTATGGTGTCTATGGTACCCCTAAACATGATGGAACCTGACTTGAACCAAGGGAATATTCCCTCAAGAGAACTAGAAACTCCTTCCTTCGATAGGTATGTGTCACTACATCCTGATGAACCAATTACCAATTGCTATGACTACAAAGATTCATATTATAAACAAGGACAAAGAGAATCTAGGCGTTCTCTGTCTTTCAACAACCCAGCTTGGGAAAATAATTTGGCCATACCAAATATGCCATACAAAGCTAGAAGGATAAGGTCAGAAATACATCGACCCGATCAACCTTCCACAAGAACATCAAGTACTCATCTTGATGAGGAAGTCAGATGATTAGAAAAACATCTGCAAGAAGCAAAAGACGCTCAAGAGGCATTAAGGATTACCTTGCAAGAGGAGCAAAGAGAAAATTCTGCACGAGAAGAAGCATACCACGATGAAAATACTTGAAGATAAAATCCTAGAAATGAAGAAATACCTAGAGCTACCACACTTGCAGACTTAATCACAACTCTAGTGCAAAGCATTAGAATCTTGGAAGCAGAGCAAGCTACTCTTGAAAGAAGGAAAAAGTCTCATGAATAGGACCAGGGGCATCTCAAAATCCCCCTTACCTCAACTACTATTCATGAAATGCTAGTAACAATACATGTCTTAATGGGAATCCTCTCATTCAAAATAACCAGACAAATTTGACAATGGTTTATTAGAACCCACCTATAGGGTTATTGCTATCAACCCCGCAATCTCAAAGTGCCTTTGTTGAGACATATCTTGAGTATTTGAAAGAACCTCTAGATCAAAACATAAGAAGCATGCAACTACCTCGGCCATTACCAGATCTCCCAAAGTTCAAAGGAGAAGGAGATCCAAACACCCACATTAAATCCTACACCACGGCAATAAGAAAACTCCTCCCTTGGGATGGGGTTGTAGCAAAACTCTTTCCAAAAAATCTTGAAGGCATAGCTCTAGATTGGTACTATTGCTTATTGGAATCTTCAATTCACTCATTCAGGCAACTAATCTGAGAGTTCGTCATGACATTTGACATGAACAAACTCGTTAAAATAGGGATTATAGAATTCCTCACAATGAAACATGAGCCAAATGAATCTGTAGCCCACTTTACCACTCAATGGAGGCAATTCCTTTACTCTTCGACTAGTGCTCTAAACATGGATCACTGAGAACTATGCAACGTCTTCTTGCATGCCCTTAATAAGGACATGAGAGAAGATGTTAAAAAACTGCCATACAAATCCTATGAGGAAGCATTGCGAAGTGCTTTGAGGATTGACCAAGCCACCATTGACAGTGGTAGAAAGGTTTATGGATCAAATGGAAAGTTGACAAAGGAAGACACAGGAAACAATGTCTCTGTCATTAAGATCCTTAAAAACAATAGGAGTGCAACCACAGATGGGGTGACAGATCAACCCCCAATCAAGAAAGTAAGATATGACTACAATGCGATAGATTACTATCCTCCTAATGTAAATGCCATATACTGACCTAGGAACAATGGGTACTACCCTAGGGACAATTACCAAAATTGGAACCGCAATGGAAATAGGAATGGAAATGATGGAAGATATGAAAGACCCCCATACGAATACAATCAGTTTTGTTCTTTTCATAGAACAAGGGGGCACAATACAGAATCTTGTAGAGATTATAATAGATTCATAGCAAGGCTACCAGAAGACTAGCAATGTTTGTTCATAGAGATATTCTTGAACCCACAGGAAGTCACACTGGATAACAAGGACACAAGACAAAATCAAGCTCCAATAGCCCCACAAAATGCAAAAATGAGAATTTATCAGGACCCGTTTCCTACACATAAAGACACAGAAATGACAAATCAAAACAAAACAACTCAAGGTAGTAACCCTAAAGTCCCACCATAACTAGGACAAAAAGGAGCAGCTAATTACGCACAATGAAGGAGAAGAAGAAGACCATGGGGTTGAAAATGAACAAATAGAAGCATATGAAGGTATCATCTTAGTAGTGGAACCTATACCAGCTCCAATAAGACCTTATGAGCTCATAGAAGATTTAAAGAAGACATATGCTCACATTTCATTCATTAACTTGCTCAGGAACTCCCCTTCACATTGCTCAGCATTACTAAAAGCAATAGGTCTAAAATATCTCAACCAAATTATGCCACCACCTGGTGAGAAAATTAATCATGTGGACTACAACATCAATCCACCAAATCCAAAACTCAAAGATCCAGGATTCTTCTTTGACTTACAGAAGATGCCTTCCGAGGTAGAATTAACCAAAAAAGGAGACCCTACCCTGTATCTTCAAGTATGGATCTATGATACTTGCATCAAGCAGACCTTAATCGATGATGGAGTAGACATTAACATAGTTCCTTTCTCCCTATTAGAGAGTTGGGCTATGGGCACACTAATATCACTACTTCCTGAGATACTCTGAGTGGATCTAACAATCTAACGGTTGTGACCATAGGCAAGATTACCCTTTTAATGACCTTGAGACCTAAAACCATTCCTACCACATTCTACGTCATAGACAAAGACATGGGATATAATTTAATTCTTTGAAGACCATGGATACACAAAATGAAAGTTGTGTCATCCACATTATTTGAGGAAGCTCGATTCATGCATTTAGGGAAAGTATACTTCACTAAGGGAGACCCAGAACCTTTCAGCATATTAAAAGTGAGCACACCAAACAAACGTATAGGTATCCCCATAGACTATGAACTCCCTACTAACAAATTGACTGTCCCTAATCCTACACCTCAGTCAATATGCATCAAACAAATGGAAATCCTGGAAAATACCATAAATGCCATAGAGATCAAAACTCTAGAAAATGAGGCATCGCCAAAACAAAAGGAAACCGTTCCCAAAGAAAAGACAATTGAGATCATGGAATGGATAGAGTGGGATGGACCACTCCAATTCCCCCTAGAGGTACTCATGATCGACATCCAAGAGGCTTACAAACTCTTCTTTTGCATAGGAGAGAAACTATGCACAGGACTGAAGGTCCAATGTTTGAGATAATCACGTAGATTTGAGAAATGCAAACCCACATGCTTTCTTAGATGCTGAGGAAGACGTAACATAAAGTTACACTCTATTGTCACCACTAAGTGAATCACATGTCCCCAAGACACCAAAAGAAATAGAATCTTATGATCCTCTCACTCTAATAGAGGATTCATATCGACCATTGACACCCATGGAGGAGGTGTATTCTATTGACAATGAATCAACTAATGCCATAGGAATGCTACCTAAGATGTTCATGGTGTCCCAACCGCAAGAGAAGCCAACCACCTCTTCCTCAATTCAATCAAATGAACTCAGCGAGTGGGAAGCACCTCTAGTACATATCAAAATGGTAGAAAGACTTCCTAACAAAGATGAAGAAAGTGAAGGTACTTTTCACAAAGAATGGAAGATGAGCATGTCAGTCAGCATTGGTGACCCTATCATTTTTTAACTACCAAAGAGTTACATCAAATATGCCATGGACTTAAGACCAGAACCAAATAGGAGGACAAGTATAAGCTTTGTCCCTCCTGATGAGCAAAGGGAGCCACAAACTTCCCTTGAGTTGTTTCAATTTTTGCAAAGAATCCAAGAGAGACTAGATGTGAAAATCTACATGCAAGAACAATTTGACCTATTAGCAGAATTATTAAATTGTGATGGAGTCTTGTATTGGACCCCTTCTCATCAATAAGCCTTTCGAGACTTACTTGGTCTCACAATGCCAAGAGAAACCACTGAATTGGTAGCAATACAATCAAATGACAAACCCTACAGAATAGGAGAACTAGTCCTGAGAAGAGGTAGCACGAAGAAGAAGAAAAGAAGATGAAAAAGAGATTTTTTAGAAGACTAGAAAGGTCCTTACATTGTCAAAGAAGATGTCAGAAATGGTGCCTATCTCTTGTGCACAATGGAGGGAGAGGAATTTGGTGAAATAGTCAATGCCTTTCACCTCAAGAAATATTATTATTAAAAAACAAAACAAAAAATCATAAAACATAAAAATACAAAAAAAAATTCAAAAATCAAAAATGTCAAAAAAAAACAATTTGTTACTTACATTTTAGTATCATTATGTTCATCATGCATTACAATTAGTGACTTGTGCTTATACTATTTTCTTTTCAATAAGGAACCTAATGTTGCCAAGATATACGTCATCCTTTCAGGACCTAGAGATTCCCCATTTTCACAATCTCCATTATCCCACTTCATTCCCAATGATTCTAATCAAAGCCTAGCTCTTAGCTTTACACTGATCCCAGTCTTAATAAGTCAATATGTTAGGTCTAAGCAAAGTCAGTATTTAAACCTACAGTGTTCAAAGGAAGCTTACAAGTAGACCTTCACAATTCTTTCCTAATATTAGAGAAGTCCAAATAGACTACAAAAACTTTAGGTGGTGCTTAGCCCCTTATCTTCTCTAGCCAAAAATGTCAGAAGGATCAAAACTCTAAAGAAAGCAATCAAAAATCCAAGTGAATAAAAAAATGAGTGATCAAAATAAGAGTGTGAGAGATCAAATCATTGCATATCAAAGTTTCAAAAGCATTCATTTCTTGAAAAATAAAAAGTCCAAAAAAATGAGAAAAATCAAGTGAGGAAAATACAAATGAAAAGTGAAAAGAAAAAAAGAGAGATACAAAAAAAGAGAGTGAAAGAGAAAATATTGTTGAATGTCCGTACTCTTGGGTGGAGATCAATCTAAGATTAAAGTCTCAAGGGTGACATTCTAATAGAGAAAGAAAGGAACAAATCACACACACACACTAGCTGAGCAAAACCAAGAGTCTAGTAGTCTCTAGGATCATCTTCTACCTAGGAAGCCTTGTTCTCTCCTATTTATCCTTCACCCCAAGTCTACCTTGCTTCCCATCTATAATCTAAGTCTAGCTAACACCAATAAAATTTGTTACTTATCTAAATTGAAAGCTTGTCAGATTGTCTTATCTAGATAAGGATCAATGTTTAGCCTTTAGCAAAGCCCAAATTTAGAAGCACTCCATTTCATTCCCACTCCCCACTTGAGTTTTAAAACCCTATCTCATAGCCTTGATTAGGTTTCTTATATCAGGACAACTCACAATCCCCTGTCCATTGAAAATTGTATTAAAGAGCAGTCACATTGTTTGTTCGACATTGCATTCATGCCAAAATTAGGAAAAGAGTCTCAAAGAAATAAAGTCAAATGTCATATCTCATGACATTCAGTAGAAGTAAATGTTTCATTTCAACATTTCTTGTGTTCTTGCATTATCATATTCGTGAACTGCATCTCATATATATGCCATAAAATATTACAAAAACATGTCATCGTTATCATTTTGGCATCATTAAAAGAGTTGAAAAGGTCAAAAACATAATAAAAAAGTTTTCAAACCTCTAAAACATGCACAAGAAATGAGTACAAATCTGATAGGCGAAAACCATAAAAAGATAAACTTTCATAGATACATCCGAAGTTTACATGTACAAGAGTATCAAAGAGCTAGGACAAAATGCTCTCAAAAAGAAGTAGAGGCCCTCCCCATGCAAGGGGGCACAATTTTAAGAAGGGAAGTCAAGTTCGATTCCCTCCAACAAAACCCTCAGGTCTTTGGCTCCTCTATCTGTGAGTACCAGCCGTTGCTCCATGAGACCTATAGGAGCGAGGTATTCTACTGTGAGCATGTGATTGTGAAGGCCCCACCATACTAGCATCTCGTCATCCAAAACTAAGACAAGTAATCTCTCGAAGAACCTGATTCTCACCCTTAAGGGTGTGAATCTTGACCTTCAAGTCTGCATTCTCCTGACATCCATGGTAGACAGGAGAGAAAATGTCTATGTGTCGCCCAACAGCAAGGGGCATACCAGGATCATCTAAAAGATGGTCTTGAGTCATCCTAGTGAAGGGAGAAGCCAAGCCAACATTAATGTCATGAACAAAATCCCTCCACTCTCTAACATTACCTGAAAGAGTGAATCGAAAGAGAAATACAAGTTAGTTCCCCATGAAAAGAGAAAGGACAAAAGTGCAAAAAATAAGAAAACAAAACTCACGTGGATCACCCAGCTGCTAATCGAGGTCAAGTTGTCGCATCACCTCATCTAAATGATGAGGTCAGAGAACAATAGGAAGACCCTCAGGGATGTCAAAAGCATCATCTACATCATCGGTAGCATCAAGACCCTCATCCTACGCATCCTCAGGTAAGCCCTCATCTGACGAATCATCATCATCAGGAACATAGTCCTTGTGAGTAGACTCTAAATCCACATCTACAATAAGAGATCGGGAAGGACTCCCTCTCCCTCCCCTCTGTCCTCCTCTAGCAACTCTAGTAATGAAGACTCCGGGAGTCAAAGGTGTCCAAAAAACTAACCTCTGTCCAATCTCACCCATCTCGTAAACAGTCCTATAGCAAGTGGACACTGGGGGCAAGTCCTCGGGGAAGTCCTCACCGAACTACTGTGAAAAACGCTCAACATGATGGGCCTCAACTAGACCATTACGGTCTGAAATCTCAGATACTCTACGACAGTACTCTCTAACATCACTATCATGAGCCTAGGATCCCTCCATGTCACGATAAGGATCAAAAATCACTTCCTCATCTTTAAGAGTAGTGATAGTGGGTAAAGAAGCATTAAAGTGACCCACATGCATCCATCTAGTTGCTCCAAGGAAACATTTATCTAGAATCAAAATGATCTTGTAATAGGGCCTAATATGCTCAAATATCCATGTCATGATCAAAGAAGAGTGGCTAAACGCTAGAGCCCATCACCACGAAATACGATAGAAGTCCCTGTAGACCATGGCTAGAATAGCTGGTCCACAAGCATAGATTGTGTCCTCCTTAATACCACGAATGATGGGTGCCCAACACCATCTCAGATGAGCTGAGGCCTTGTCTCCCAACAGCCTCGATGCAATCAAACCAATCAAGAATCTCCTCAAAAGTGGGATATGAAGTCGAGGCATAGAAGTGAGTTGGACTCCTATCTAATCCTCAGGGTGACTAACCCCGGTGAACTCTGCCCAAGATGCCTTTTCCTTGAAGGACTCGCTAGCTGGAAGGACTAGAGGATGTCCTTTCATAGGAACTCCAAGTATACTGTAGACATCATATAGAGTGATAGTCCTTTCTCCAGAGATCTGTGGGAACCTGAATGTGTTTTTTTCTGCATCCCAGTAGGTTAGAATATCACAGCATATACGGGACATGGGGTGAATAATAGGCACATGAAAAACTCTAGCCAGACCTACTCTCCTCAAAATAGTACTGTCCTCACTACTCAGTGAAGCAAACATCTGTAGGAGCCACCCCTACTCTTGATAGACATTCCATTAGAAACGCATGTCCTACAAGATCAGAAGAGAACTTTAGATTAGATCTCGTAAACTCGCAAAATTCCCTAAAAATCATAAAATTGTAGAAAAACTTACACAAAAAAATGTATAACCCCTCAAAATTGAAATAAACAGGGAAATATAGTAGCCAAAACAAGTCAGATAAGAGTGAAACAAGCATAAAAAAACATGAAATTTCAGTCAAAATCAACCCAACAGGATTGCCCCCGAGTGACCCAGGTGTTCTGCAGGATCTCCCCTAGGTGACCCTGTTGTCAGATAGGATCTCCCCAAGGCGACCTGCTTAACAAAAGGGGAAACCCTAGAGGGAGATCCCTCGATCAAAAATTTCTCTAAAAATCTCATTTTTGGTCGATTTCAAAAAATGAAGAACCTATTTTACTCTAAATGATGAAATAGAGATAATGCAACAAGAAAATTTGACAAAAATAAACAATTTCAAGATATTTTTCACAAAATTCAAACTAGGGTTTAGAGAATGGTTTTTCACTATTTGTGTACCTGATTCTCTATGGCTGAAGAAGAGGCACCCATCTTTGCGATCTCCTCGACGATACCTTTCCAACGACTGCTCACACGATCAATTTTGTCATTGTTTTGCTCCAATCTCACAATTTGACTTGCTTTGTTTGCCCCTAGTTTAGTTTCATTTGTGCATTTTTAGATTAGTTATTTGCTTTTATGCATCTCTTTCATGCGTCATTTTGCATGCATTCATTCCTACAGGTCTAAACTGACAAAGGCAAACAACTAGTTGAACTCAAATGATCCATAGTAAGTTCGTCATTTCAATTTTCATTATTCCTTTTGATACATTTGAATGTCAAACTAATACTAGTTATTGCAAGTACAATTACGAGAAAATCAATAATAGTTAAGGCCTAGTTCTAGAACGGTACCTACCTTTCATGTAGACTACCGTCCCTGAGGGGGCAAATATGTAAGCATAAAAATCACGCACAACCTCCACGAGGACCCCTATGATGATTTTAATCCTTGTCATGTACATGTAAGCATGAAATAATGTCCTCTAAGTAGCAAACCTCTTGATGACATGTCTTCTTTCTTGTCTTATGTTGTTTCCTCTTTGTCATTTTCTCTCTCTCGTTTTCGAAGCTTTTGTCACACTTGTCGATTTGCATTTTCTAAGATTTTGACCTTGCTCCTAAGCCTTGTGAGCATCTTGTAGGTGATTTTTCACCTTTACCCTATGTTTTGGATGCTCTGCACCCCCTAAAAGCCTTCTAGAGGTCCTCCCTATCCATCTCCAACTTTCAATTTTTAGTTTCGCTCAACCAATCCAATTCTCCCCCTATTATTTCCAGATCTCCCACGGGAGATCTTGCAGGTGCAAGTGGAGATTTGGATTCTTGTACATGATTGACCTATTTTTGGAGGCAGAACACCTCCATTTTCTCTCTTTTATCTTCTCCCTTTTGTTGTTCTTTAGAAAACCATGTCTTGCCCGGATTTGCCCTAGGTGACCTAGGGTTGCCCCCCAGGTGACCCATGGTCACCCAATGGTCACCCTTGGGTGATCCTACTGGTAAAAGGGGTGAACTTGTCGCATTTCCATCCGTAGAAAAACTTGAGTTTCTCACTCAAAAAAGCTTCATTTTCACTTGTTTTTCTTCCAGTTCGCATGATTTTTTATGCCTAATATGGAATTGACTATTTCATGCACCCACACATGCATAATTAGCTTCACTTTATCTAAAATTGACAACTCAATCAATCTCAAGCATCTTTTCAACTCTAATTCTTCTTCAATGATAAACTATTATTGATTTATCACTCCATAGTTAGCTGAGTTCACTGGATAATCAACCTTGTTAAATCCCCAATCAATCCTTGTTAACTCATCAATCAATTGAGTTAACTTCTCAATCAATCCCATTCTTCAAACCTATAAATACCCCCCTCCCTCAAGCACAAAGGGAGGAAAATTCATTGTGCACACAGCTCTTGCCAGTTTTTGCTCTCCAAATTAGCATTCTAATGCTCTCACAAGACGAAGGTGCATTTTGTTTTATTCATTGTTCAACCAAGCATTGTTACGTTGCTTCATTCAATGCCATTGTACTCAACCAAAGCTCTCATTGAGCTCTTTCAAGCTTCAACAAGTTTTTTTTTGCATCTTTGTGTCATTTTGTCGTCAAGAGGTCTTCCCACTACTTTAAAAGGACTCAAAGTTGCCAATATTAAGTATTTATGAGGGTAGTGGAGTCACACAAATCTTCATTCTTTCAGGGTCCTCTATTGCTTTATTCAATTGATAGTAATTAGAAAACCAAAAATTGCTCTTGGGAATAGTAAATCTTTTCTTTTTCCTTGATAGTTAGATCTTGCATGTTAGAATAATTGTTTTCATATTCCTAGATCTAGATTATTTGAAGAAGTAATTTCCTTTTTTAGATTAGATTACTTCAAAACAATCAGAAACCCAAAAACATAGATTAAAATTGCATTAGGAAAAATCATATTAGCTTGCATTCATATTTCCCTTTCATAGATTAAAGAGCACTTTTCATTTCCAAAATACTAAAAAAGCACAAAAATAAGTTTGCATATCATTTATCTTTGCATGCATATAGAAACCCTAGAAAAGACAAACTTGCAAACCCTCGATACCATCAAGAGGTAAACCACAATAAATGATTCAATCAAACCTTTTATCACATGACAAGGTAAAAACAAGTCAAAGTATAACCAAACCCTAGGTCAACTAAACCCTAGGTCAAAACCCCTAAGTCTAGTTAAGGTTAGTCATCACACATCTACCTCTATCTTGGCTCATGAATGTGCCTATGAGTGAGAGGTGAGTGGGTGAAGGCTATCCTCAACGAGATTGAGGAAATCAATCCATGACAATAGCAGGAGACATTCACTCTACCACAACAAGATCCATTTGTCCTCTTATTGATAGAAGAACAAGGACAACTCCAAATACAATGAGAACTCATTCAATGCATTGAAAGACAAGAGGATATAAACGAGAATAACTGCTTACCCACACAAAGGTGGAATAGAAGAAACCCCAATATGAGAAGAGAAACTAGTGACCCTTCAGGTCATAGGGTTATCTCAACAACAACTAACATTGAACAAAACATTAAACTTAGCACACAACAACAAAGGCCACAGAACTTGCCAACCCCTTTCCATGTAGTCCAGCTCTCCAACGAATGAAACCCCCATCGTGTCTCACCTCCTCTCGACTGGCTACTTCCACAAGAGTGAGAGTGAAATGGTGGATCGCCTCGTGGCAAGGAGGGAACAGTCTGTGTGCATGCCAAAATCTGACCCGACATGCCCAGGCAACCAGAGTCACGATTTTGAGAGTACAAGTCTAGTTATCACCATATGGTCCCTCTAGCACCTATTCCTGAATCTTTTATGGTACCTGATTCATGGTATCGGTATTTGTCTCATGTCAACATTTGGTAGGAGATACTTGAGCATCCTACAAAGACATCATGGGCATCATCTACATCTTTGGATCATGTGCATAATTCAAAGTCTTTCATACTTCTTCCTACATATTCCTATCAAGAATGGGAAGAATATTTGCACACTTCCATGGTTCTTTTTCTTCTTATGGGAAGAAATGTGGTTCAAAATTCATGGATCATCTTCAACTTAATTATACTAGAATTGACCTATTCACACTTAACTTAAGTTTACATAGGCTTTTTAGACTTTGTCTCACTTCATGTGGTGAAGACATGTGTCCTCATTCTTATGAGACACCTATTACATGTCTACTCACCATTTGCATGAGCACTTGTCACTTGAGCTCACAAGTGTCACATCTTAGGAAAGTTAGTCAATCATTATGTTCAATAATTCTACCTTCTCTCTCATGCTTATTTATATGAGGCATCTATATACATTCTAATTATCTCTTGAATATATCAATTAGGCTTATTATGTGCAATTTCAGCTTTGTGGAAATCGTTTAGTCTTTGCTTGCTAATTTTTGGCTATTCCAACATTTTGATCTATTCCTGTCATCACTTCAACTCATTATAACTCCATTTTCTTAGCATGTGATATGCTTTCATAGCTTCATCACTCCCCAATTAGCCCATTCTTCTCTTCAATCAAACCTATTAACTCTCCAACCAAGAGAGTTAACTCCCCAATAATCCACACCTATCATGAGCCATTCCATCCTATAAATACCTCATTCCTCTAAGCATTATGGGAGGCAAATTTTATATTTGCAGCCATTCATAAGCTTGTTGTGTTCTCTCCATTATCATCCTTGATGCTCAAACAGGATGCATGTGCCTTTTCATTTTTCTTAGCATATATTCTCAAAGCTCTCTAAATATTCTAAAAAAATGCCTATGCTCTCATTTTCTCAAGCCAATGTCATTATGCCCAATTATCACTCTCTCATAGTGCTCATAGCTTTCTCAAGCTCAAGCCAATCAATCATTTTCTCTCTTCACACTTGCCACCAAGAGGAGGACCCCGCTGCTGCAATACGATGAAGAGGTTGCTGAAAATAAAGAATTCCTGATATTAGTGTGAAGACTCATGCATCAACCATTTTCCAAGTTTTTTCAATACTTTTTTTAGTAATTAGATCATAACATTGCTCTTAAGGAAAGTAATTTATCATTGCTTTATTGTTTATAGGAATTGTTAGCATAGCTTTATTTCTTTTGAATAGATTAGTTGTTTATTGCTTTCAAGAGATTAAATCATTAGATTAGACTATCATTTTCATTCCTTAGGGTAGAATTTCTCAAACAATTTCAAAACAACACAAAAACATAGATAAACTTGCATAAAAAAAAATCATCTAGACCTGCATCCATATTTCCTTTTCTAGTAATTAGATGACCTTTACTTATTGAAAAAAGAACAAACAAATTGCTTGCATGCATATAGTTGCATACATTTAAAAACACAAAAGAATCTAGGAAAACTTAGAACAATTAAACTCTTGGTTTTATCAGAAGGTATTGCTAAACATTCACACATAAGAGTAAACCCGGTTTTGTCACAAGGTAAATCCCACATATGACATCACAAGTCAAACCCTGGGTCAAACTCTAGATCAACTTTGGCCAAGACTCTACTTCTCCCCTAAGCATATAAATATTCCCAAGAATTAGATTAGAGTGGGTTAGAGATATTCTTGAGGAATTAGATGAAATCAACCCTAGACCACAACTTAACCAACAATAACAACATATCCTTAGGGTTGTACAACAAGACAATCAAATACAACAAATACTTCAAGCCACAAGGAAAGATTACAACATGCTAGGTTCATCAATGAACATAATAGCTTACCCACTAAGCATTGGAATCTAGGAAACCCAAATAGGAGACATGTCACAAATGACCCTTTGGGTCATACAATTATATCAACAACCACAACCATAGAAAGAGATTGTAATCTAAAAAACCACATAAGGCCCCAAAAGCGGCTAACCACTCTCTCTACATTCTACTCACAAGAACAAAACCACCTCGGGTCTCATCCCCACTCTACTCTCTCTTGCCACAAGAGAGGGGGTGACTTGGAGGTCACTCGTGGCAAGGAGAGGGTTCATGTGTGAATTGGGGCTAACTTACCCCGTGAGTCATGTTTCAAGTAACACAGTACCATGTAAGGGAAACCTTCAATTCATATGAAGGGCTATGTATTCATCATGTCTTGTATATGTAACTTCACAATTTATATGATTTGTAGGTGTCTAAAACCTTACAACTTGATGTTAATAAACACATAGGATTTGATGTGTGCTTCGATGGTGCTATATTTGATCCTCCCAAATTATTGTGTCATTAGAAAAATAACATCAGGTAGGTGTTAAAGATATTGTAAAACTCAAACGATTGTTCTAAAGCATTATAGCCCATGAAACATGAACCAACATTACCATAGGCCATACATCTTTTAAATATATTTTTCAATTAATTTTCCCATGATCACTGCATATTATAGCCCCATATGTAGGGTTCATCTAAGATATAGTGGAGAGCTACCCAAACTATGTGTTTTGACAATAACACTACTACAATAAAAGCCTTTAGTAAGGAAGAAAACTTCCAAATTGAAGGCTATCAAGTTATGTTGTGAGGCTTATATTTTATATTGTGTATAGCTTAAGGTTAGAGTCCATTTTGAAAGTCATTGTTACAAACATTTTTTTTAAAATTATATATAGTTTAGAGGAGAATCAATAATGCCCTTTAATTATTAACTATTGAGCAAGAGTTCAATCCTAAATACCACCCTTACTACTTCCTCTCAATTCAATTCGATGGACTCCCTAAACACTAGCCTCATAACTCCCCATTGCCTTAGTAAACTCAACCAGCTAGACCAATTTATAGCCTTAAGTTTGATATGTTTAACTTTCGGGAACTTATTTTCCTAGAAAGTGTCTCATACGATCTAGCAAGAAAGATAGATTCAATACAATAGACTCTAATATGAAAAATAAGATATAAACAAGTAGACACCTAAATCTAATTGCCGACATCTAATTTCTAGAATAAGAAATTCTCTAGTGAATTTGGGTATGCATAAGTTGAAAAGATTGCAGATCAAATGTACTTTAGGAGATTAGAAGTGAAATTAATTACGCCAATAGGCATTCCTACATTCACAGCATGGATCAAGAACAAGCGCTGAAAGATTCATAAACAGATTCAGATTCTATGAAATTTTATAAGATTCTGATAAAAATTAAAATATAAAAGAAGAGAAGGTGAAAGGAATAAAAGAAAAAATAAAAAAATAAAGTGCAAGTGGGATGGAAAGGAAGGTGGATGGCATATTCAAAGAAGTCATCACTATCCACTAAGATCAAAGAATGTCATATCACATTAAATAAAATTGAATGCATGGCTGTAGTGGTATGGGAGTTACAAATAAAATAAAATAAATCCAAGGATGACCAACAAAATGTTTCTCTATTTTTTTAATCATTTTACTATACATAAGTGGAAATAGGTGCCTCTAGAAGGATATCTCTCGTTAGATATATTTTTTAAATATAGGTATACTAGTTATTTTATTTGTAAAACCTGTTAGGGATTAATGAATAACTGTATGAGTGTATGTGCTGGCAGTTTACTTTTGTGCTTCATTAATAGTTGTAGTTGTGTCAATTAAATTTAGTTACGTGTCAATAACTCTGAGTTAGGTGTCATGTTAGATCTCTGTTTTGTAGGGCCCTATTAAACTTCTCTGAAGTTATAAATGTAATCTTTGTTAAATAAAATAGATTAATTTGTGAAGCTGTTGTATTTGAAAATTGAATGTAATCTTCTTTGTTAAATAAAATAGATTAATTTGTGCAGCTGTTGTATTTGGGCTGCTGTTCATATTTTTCTCATTTTTTTATCAAAACCTATACAAATGAGGAACCAAAACGGTTTATACAACAAATCTAGCCAATATAACAGTAATAATTGCTAGCATATCCAGAAACAAAGCTTTCTTTTGCCCTTCGTATTCAAATTTACATCATTTTTTGATGGAGTTGGTGACCTTGAGTAGGTAGAAATGGCTTGTCTGGCATCCTTGCACATGGCTACAATGTAACAGAATTCCAGTAACTTGTAAAGTTCTTTGTCCTTTAAATCACCTTGAAATCTCTTCACTAAAAACCCATTTTCAGGCTGGAATTTAAAGGCGATAGGATTATGGTCCACAATTATAAAATCCCTCGGATTAAAATCAGGAAAAGCCTTCGAAAGATCTTTTGCATAAATATCATAATCAACTCTCCTGCAAGAATCTCTGAAAAGCCGTTGTTTTATGCGAAAATTTACATCAAGTTTGTCTAGAATCAAATCTGCACAACCTCTGTGGAAATCAGTGAAAATTATGATATTATAATTTTTATTCAGCCGATCCAAAAGTTCATGTACACCAGGCCTTTGTAGCACATAAAAAGGCACTGGACTTCCCGTTTCAAAACAGCATACAGTAAAATCGTGGTTAGCTTGAGGATCACTGCTTACACTACATAAAATGTCATACATTTCTAACACTATTGTCTTCTTTTTCTTTACAAGCTTTGCATATTCATTATGCCCATTCTTATTCTTAATATTGGTAATGGCATTCTGTACACATATTGAGTTTCTTACATCTGCAGTAGTTGAACTGTTATTACACAACATTATAATTTTCCAAAGTTCCCTGTCTGATAGATCACCCTTGAAGGGCTTCACTTCAAATACATTTTGTCTTTGGCTTTTATACCCATCTGCACTCTCATCAACTATGATAACATTTTTAGGAAATCTATAAATACCAAGCTTAGAAATGTCTTTTGTTCTTTTTTTCTCGTACAAACGGATATCCATGGTGGTCTTGCTAAGTTGTTCAAGTTTGTCTATGATTACATCAGCTTGGTCTTTGTGGGCCGACGTGAAAACTATTATTTCATAGTTATGTTTTGAAAGTTCTTGCAATAGAAGGTCTAGTCCAGGCCGTTTCTGAACATAGTAAATAAATCTGTGCTCACTTGTTTGGGGTGCTTTGATAGAGATTGTAAAGTCATATTGTGGAAGAGGAAGAGTGCTTACATTGACAAGTGTGTTGTCAAGATCCAAGACAATACTCTTTCTTTTATTCCAATTTAGAGGCATGGAATTCTGGTATATGCTAACATTTTGTTTGGGTTGTTCTTCGGTGCTGTTATCCATGAGATCCAGTAAAATTTAAATACAAGAGAGAAGGAAGAGCACACAGATTTGATAACACGTTGGTTTTTTTAATTTGACATTTGGTTTCATTTGAGGTCATATATAAATCTTCCCTGCCCCTATTTTCTTTGGGACGCAACGGTATGAAATAGAACAAATTAAAAAAAAAATCTAGATTTGTTTCTTTATGAATTTTATAGAGCGAGTGACATTACTTCATACTTTGTCAATTTGATGAGATATAGGTTTGTAAGAGTATATCATGAGAATCAGTGTAACATCCCACCCAAATAAATAATAAATATATGTAGAAATTATAACATTACTTAATCTAATATTGTAATGGTGAAATTTTTGTACCCATGCAAATTTTCATTTAGTATTAGGTTTATTTGGATGGAGTATCTTAATACAATTACATAGTAGTAAGTGGCACACTCTTGTATTAAGTTTGGCTTCTTCCCAATCTCTTTTCACTCTCATTTACTCTTACCCACATGTACTCTCATAAATTCAACCTTATTCTCGCTCTATTTGAACATATTGTTACACATTCACCTCATTATTAGCCCACATTTCCATGTATACATTTTATATCCTAAGATCTCACATTACTTGTCTTGGGTAAATCCAATAACACATGGATTTGATTCCAAATCATGAGAGATTGACCTCAAAATCAAATTTTAAAAAATTCAAATTGCCGACTCCTAGCCTTTTCCACTAGACATTGGGAGCTGACTTGGTACACATTTGCAGGAGTATTTGTTATATCTTGGTATTTAAAGGCATTCATTTATGCATTTAAACACATCCAAGAATCACCAAGGAATATCGAGCAATATCTATATTACAAGAACAATTCATTATTGGAACACTTCAATTTGGAGCACTAAAATTAATGCATTTGCATCTAGGTCATTGCTCACTTGCTTGTTGTTTGTCAACACTTGCCCAAGGTCATAAAGTTGGTCTTTTAAGAGGTTTGACTGAAGAGAACTTTATCATCACAATCTAATAGCTTCCATAAAGTATTTTTAAATACTGCCAATTCTTGCACACCTTCAAAAGGTAAGAATCACAATGAACCAAATCACAAAAAATTGCATTTAGCGAAATTATGATTGCACTCTAGAGGTTAGTTCTGCATTATTTCAGATCTATCCTGAGTTGCATAGGACCAACCCACATGATATCTTAAGTTTTCCATATTTCTAAGACAATGAGTATAACAAGATCACCAATTTATATTAATAAATCAATTTTGCACTACATCAACATACATGTTCATTATTGTTCTACGAGGTAAGTACCCTAATCTTCTTGCATTTAATTTCTTAATAGAACTTTCAATTATCAACTCACATCTCCCTTATCTATTTCAATTTACCTAGGTTAATTGTGCTTTTATTGCTTGCATTTATTTAGTTAGCATACGTTAATGCAAAAGGTTACATTTACCTTTTACATCTTGGTGAACCCATCTACTCTTACAGCCCATGGAGTTTGAGTTTAGGTTTATACTTTCATCTTTTTTACGGTTTTAAATCTATACTTTCTAATTTCTTTATCACTTTTTAGATCTCATTAGGGATTGTGTTCCTATTTATTTCTAATTTAGTGTCATATCTTTCCTTCTAGGCTTTGTGCTTCATTGCATGACATCACTTTTGCTCACCCTACCCAACCTTGGATTCCTCTATAGTGGTTCATTTTAGATCTGATATACAGCTAATTTTTCTAATTTTTAAATCTAAGAGTGATTTATATTTCTTTATCTTCTTATTTCTTATTGCCATATTACATTGTTTATGCCACAAGATACATACCTGATTCTAATCTTCCTTTAAGAAATAGTGTTCATCTTAACCCCATTATGGCTTCCCAGTCTAATAAAATCTTCCTTCAAATGTTCATGTTGAGAAGCACTTGGGTGATCAACAATATTACATGATCATGAAGCATACTTGGTTAAGTAAGATATCCCACTTCCTAGGCAAGCACTTATTGATGCATTTACTCAAGCTTAATCTTCTCATCAATTAGTGCATGTTTTATGTAATAAATTGGAAGGGTGTCCATTTTTCATGGATATTATGCAAGATCTTGGCTCTTTATTGACTTGTTATAACAATGTATAATCACATCCCCATCTTCTTCCAGTTCTAACTCTTCCATGGTTGTTGTTTCTACCCCTATTGTAGCTCTGACCTTTATTGTCCCTCCTTCCACCTTTCACATTGCCTTTGTTCCTCACTACAAATTACCTCCTAGTTTTGCTCCTTCAACCATACCTACTTCTAGTGCTTCCATCCCCATGAGTGTTCCAATCATATTCCATCCTCCCACTCACATAGACAATAGTTATTTCTATACCTCCACCCACATGTACCATTCCATACCACCTTCCCAAACTATGGCTCATACTATTCCTCCATCTCACCCATGACCAACATCTTCATATACCCTCAAAACTACCCTTGTTTCCACCTCCAACTTAAATACATGGTTACAAGAAATGACCAATCTTAAGAGGTAAATCGATGATAATAAGAAGTATTTCATCATATACAATCCTCCACATCAAACACCATTAGCATTCAAGGTTGTGACATATTCATTTCCTATTGGCTATATATGTCCCCTTGATTTTTATTGTATCATAGAAGAGGAGATCCACATGTTTATCTACAAGCTTTCACTGTTGCATGTATAGGCTTTGCATATAATGATCGGATCTTAATCAGGTCATTTCCATGAAACTTAAGAGACTATGATATTCAATGGTTTTATTCTTTACCTTTAGGTTCTATATAGTGCTTTTTACCGACATCATTCCTAAAGAATTTTCACATAAGTTTGGTCTTAAAGATAATTATGAATGATTTAACTAAATGTAGCAATGAACCCATTCTTTTGCTAAAGGATAAGAATAGAAACTATGCTAATTGTTGGAAGAATGAAAAAAAGGATGATAAAATGCTGAAAATGAATTTCTATAGATAAAATTTGAAAATTTTAGATCCAGAATGAAAAAGGAGGGATACAAAGGAACCTGGTATCAAAAAATGAAGCTCATTGACAAGGATGCTAGTGCATCATAGGGATTTCTACATGTCGCACTATAGTCTAAAATGCATGAAAATAAAAGATTCCTAGTCTGCTACACTCCCAATCACTTGCACAACATAGCAAAAAACAAGATACCAAACCAGTAATCTCCAGGTGACAAGAATAAACTAAAATTAAAGAATGATGAATAACATAACTTCAGATGAATGAAATGAATAACAAGAAAATGAATGGGTTTGAGTGGGAGATCACAAAAGCTAGCATTGGAGGATTGGAGCTTCTCACTAAAATCTATAACCTACAAGAGAAAGAAATTTGTTTGGGCTTCTTGGGAGATTACTTTCAAGTCAAGCCCTTATTTTGGTCTTTCAACCTCCATGGGTGGCCAAGATGAAAAATCTTGAAAAAAACTATGTGCTTCTACTTTCTATGTGCAAATAGAATGGAATAACAGTAGCAACAATGTATTTTGCAAATAAAAAGAATGAAAACTAATCTACTCAAGACTCCAGTGAGAAAACTAGTATAATAGATTTAGAGAGAGAGAGGAAGGTGAAGTAACCACACAATTCTACAAGAAACAATGGATTACACTATAAAAAGGAGATAAGAGAGAGTAATATGAAACCCAATCACCTATTCAATGGAGGTGCCAACTTTCTAGCTATAGAATAAACCCTTAAGAAAAGGTATCAAAAAACCCCACAAAGGAAGTCACAAATCCCTTAAGAGATCTCACATGAACATGCACAAAATAGCATATCTACAAAATATCCTTGAGAAAACACAATAGAATGCTGGAGATGATCATAATGACACCCAAACTTCACAATATTCACCAAGTTGTAGAAGAGAGCCAAAGGTTGAGTTCAAAAAATTTCTTGAGAGTTAGAGGTAAGTTCAAAATTAAAGAATTAGAGGGAAAATTGAGGAAGAGGGTCAAAAAAGGGCATTCTAGAAGGCAAAGAAGTGTTACAAATAATCTTGAGCATAATTGAAGGTACCCACTAATACCCAAAATGGTCACTTGGAATCACATAGGTGTGGGATGCTAGCGTGATGCATGGACGTCAACACTAAGCACCAACATCCAAGTGACTCTAGCTCCTAATCACATGAAACACCATAGGATTAAGAAAATACCATGAAACTAAAATAGATTTTGACAAAAATAAACACAAAGGGTTAAACACAACACAAAAGCATAAGTGTGGGTTACGAAAAAATGCTAAGGCAAGGCCAAAATGAAGCTAAAAATATATTAGGGGAGTGGACACCAAAATGAGGGCAATGTAGCATGAAATTATAAGGGTATGCAATTTTTAAAGTTACATTTAGCCCCCACTTTAGCGGGCTTATCACCCTAGGTGATATTCTATGCTAAAATACAAAGGATATAACATCATAAATATTACTTCAAAAAGGATACTATAAATGCCATAGAGAGTACTTCAAGAAGAGGAGTGAAGCCCCCAAGTTAAGAACCTACAAAACCATATTATTAGACAATAAAAACCAACACACGAGGCGATGTCGAAACCACATATATATAATCTATACTAAAAGGATTAGATTGGATATAATTTTCCTAAACATCAATGTTAGCAAACCATATAATCTAATGCACATTCTACTAAAATGTATAACAATCTAACTCAAATCACACATAAGAAAGCAATGTAAGTAATGAAAAAGGGGCATTTCTAGCACACTACAATAGCTATAATGATGCCAAGTATGGTTCTATGGCTAGCAAATTATGAGAGCTAGGAATCATACAAAACTCTTAGGGGCCACAACGACTAACAAACTACATTATTAGATGACTCACAAAGAGTACCAAAAAGTAGCAAAATGGAGCACTACTAGCTTGTATCATGTCACTAGGTGGCTCACATGTTAAGCAATACGAAGAATTACATGGACTAGCAAGGCTAGGTAATTCTGATAAGTGTGGTCAGTCTAAGCAAGTGTGTGACCTACTTAGGACCACAATATACTAATGATGTAAAGAGTGAATGCTTTAGGGAATGTACCATCAATGTGGTGTGTGTGAAAGTAGAAAACGTAAAAGTATGCCCCAACCTTAAAATAATTGTATAAAGCAATAGTATGAAATTGATTTTAAGGTAGAATAAGGAGAAGATAGCTTTAGGAAACACATCTATATGGGATAATATGTTCCCAAAACTACATCATGAAAAAGAATGCCCCCAAAGAGAGGCAACGAAAGTGATGTTGTAGGCATGATACAAAAAGGCTTGTTTAAGCATGGTATAAAACCAAGCAATGTAAAGACATATCACATAAAAACATGAAACATCACCAAAAAATAAAGGGATCTATGTGCTTTGGGGTTAGTATGCACTTATAGGAAGGGAATCATCAAAGGAAAATTGAGAGAATCGGCATCATTCCCTAAGCATGTAGAACTACGAGTACAAAAGAAGAAAGTGGTGCAGTCACGGTAGGAGGGTTCACAGAATGAACTGTCTAGACCATGCAGCAAGAGTAAGCACAATGGAAACAACTCAAAGATATAAAGTGCAAATGTAGATTCAATCATTCAGTATATCACAGAATTCTAATACACATTGACCGGCAACATGCGGGCTTACAATTAGGGCTCACTGGCCTGATTACATACATGCGCAAGATAAAGATTTGAAGCTCCTTTGCACAAAATCTAAACTATGAACTTATGGATAACTTCTAAACTACTTTCCTAAGGATCTATTACATCATTATATATCATTTCCAGACCAATAGATTCCTCTGCATCAGCCAAGGAAGCTCACAAACTCCAATGAAGAGTTGTAACGTGTACACAGATAGGTCAAACCTAAATGCATAGAACACTTCCTCAAATGAATGAAATAACGTGTGGATCTCCAAGGAAGGTCGGCCATGAACCAGAGATCATTGAATGATGTGTCATTAGGTTCCGCAAGTCAAGGAATTCTCCATAAGTCTTCTCCTTCAACTGATTATTTGAAACTGTCAGGATGCTCTACTCTGAGAAAATAGTCGATTTCCGATAGCGATATCTTTTCTATAACTTATCCAAATGCTACGAATTCTGGATATGATGTAGATGAATGAGTCTAGATCCACAAGATGTGAAATCTAATTGCAATAGAACACCAAACCAAAAACTGAAACTTCTTCTAACTGAACTACCTGAACTGAACTGGAAAATGAAAGAAACAAACTGAACTACAAACAACTAAAATGCAAATGTTTTTGGTTGATGCAAGATTGCTCTTGAACCAGGGATGCTCCTGCATCAGACATCCGAGGTTATTGAAAAAGTGAGTCCCTCACTTTGCTGGGGCTAAGGGAGAACCAAGACGGTCCACCTCAGCCTAAGAAATCCATGATGAATCCTCTTCTGGTCTGCCTTTCCACTTCACAAGATATTCTTTATATTGTCTTCCTCTAGTCCTACGTCCAATTCTGTTGTCCGAGATGTCCTCAATCTGCTCTAGTGCTTGTTGTGGTAACTACTTCAATTCTTCTTCCATACTGTCACTGAACTCTGCTTCATGATACTGATATAAGTCTGCAATGTTGAAAATAGGTGATATACCCCATGTCTCCAGTAACTCTACTTCATATGCATTTCCTGAATCAAATTTCCTGAGTATCTTACAAGGTCCAAACTTCTTCATCTTCAACTTGTTATATGTCCCAATTGGAAATCTTTCTTTTCTCAGATATACCTTCACTTCATCTCCAACTACAAATTTCTTATGTCTTCTCTTCTCATCTGCCTTTTCCTTATACTTATTGTTCATATTCTCCAAATGCTTCTTCACCTAACTATGCATTGTCTTCATATGATCTGCAAATTCTTCTACTTTTGCACTCCTCTTTTCTTCCATGCTGATATCTCTTAATTATGCTACTCCTCTAGGTGTTATTCCGGGAACAATCTCAAAAGGTGTTCTTCCGGTACTCCTATTTACTGAATTATTGTATGCAAACTCTGCTTGTGAAAGAATCAAATCCCAACTTCCTACTTTCTCTCCAACCAAACATCTCAACAAGTTTCCCAAACTCCTATTCACTACCTCTATCTGTCCATCAGTCTGTGGATGAAAAGTTGAACTAAACCTCAAATCTATGTTCATCTTCTTCCAAAGTGTCCTCCAAACGTATCCAACAAACTTTGTATCTCTGTCTAAAACTATACTCTTGGGTAATCCATGCAATCTCACAATCTCCTTGAAAAATAGGTCAGCTACATGCACTGCATCAGTTGTCTTCTTGCAAGGTATGAAATGAGCCATCTTTGAAAAAATTTCAACCACTACGAATATTAAATCATGTCCTCTCTCTGTCTTTGGTGATCCCATTACAAAATCCATGCTTATGTCTTCCCAAGGTCTCTCTGGTACTGTCAAAGATTTATACAATCCAGTGTTCTAACTATTCCCTTTTGCAACTTGACAAACTCTACAACTCTACACAAATCTCCTAACATCCTTATGTATCTGACGCCAAAAGTAATTTTCACTTACCAAAGCCACTGTCTTATCAATGCCAAAATGTCCTGCCAATCCACCACTATGCTTGTCCTTGATCAAATTATCTCTCATTGAACTTTGAGGTATGCACAACTGGTTTCCTTTGAACAACATATCTTCTTGAATGAAATAGTCCAACCACTTACTCCTACCTGTCACAACAGCTTCCTTACATGCTTTCCAAGGTTCTACAAAATCAGTGTCTCCCTCATACATGTTCTTCAGTTCATCAAAACCCAACACTTCAACTCTCATCTCTGTCAACAAGTTTCTTCTTCTACTCAATGCATCAGCAACTTTGTTTGATTTTCCACTCATTTGTTTTAACACAAAAGTATAACTCTGCATGAACTCTACCCATCTCATATGTCTCTGATTCAACTTACCTTAATTGTTCAAATACTGCAAAGCTTGATGATCTATATATAGTACAAACTCCTTAGGCAACAAGTAATGTCTCCACTTCTTCAAGGCTTGAATTATGGCATAGAACTCTTGATCATAAACTGAATATCTTCTCCTTGCATCATTCAACTTCTCACTAAAATATGCTACAGGTCTACCTTCTTGACTTAATACTGCTCCAATTTCATTCCCACTAGCATCACAATCAACTTGAAATACCTTATTAAAATACGGTAATGCCAAAACAGGTTGTTCTGTCACTTTCTGCTTCAACAACTCAAAACTTTTGTCTGCTCCAGATGTCCACTTAAAATATTTTCTGTCACCTCTCATTGTCTCTGTCATAGGGTTACAAACTGAACTAAAATTTCTGATGAACTTCTAATAGAAACTAGCCAATCCATGAAATGATCTAACCTCTCCAGTACTCTCTGGTGTAGGCCATTCAAGAATTTCTCACTTTCTCAGGGTCCATCTTCAATCCTTCTGTAGAAATCACAAATCCCAAATATACCAACTCTTCTTTCATGAAACTACACTTCTTGATGTTTATCAGCAATTTCTCTTCTCTCAGTCTCTGCAAAACTTCTCTGATATGCCACAAATGTTTTTCTTTTGTCTTACTAAAAATCAGAATATCATCCAAGTATACAATCACAAACTTACCCAAGAATTTCTTCAGAACTTCATTCATCAATCTCATTAAAGTACTCAGTGCATTTGTCAATCCAAAGGGCATCACTAACCACTCATACAATCCTTCATTTGTCTTAAAAGCAGTATTCCATTCATCACCTTCTCTGATTCTGATCTGATGGTATCCACTCTTCAAGTCTATCTTTATGAAATATCTTGCTCCATTCAAACAATCCATGATATCATCCATCCTAGGTAATGGAAATAAATACTTAACTGTGATCTTATTTATTGCTCTAGAGTCAGTACACATTCTTCATTCTCCATCTTTCTTAGGTGTTAATGCTACAGGTACTGCACAAGGACTCAAGCTTTCCCTTATCAAACCTTTCCTCAACAACTCTTGTATTTGTCTATTCAATTCTTCATTCTATGTCGGTGTCATTCTATGTGCTGCTTTGTTAGGAAAACTTGCTCCCGGTATAAGATCCATGTGATGATTGATACTCCTTAGAGGTGGCAATCCTTCTGGTACATTATCTAATATGATGTCTTCATACTCTGTCAGCAATTCTCTTATCTCCTCTGGTTGTGATTCTTCAGACCCTTTCGTCAATGCTTTAGGCTTCTTAGGAATCAAGGCATAGCACATATTCTCATGTCTCAAGCCATCCAGAAATTTTCTTCCATCTACCAAATAGATTCTAGCATTTCCACATACTTCACTCTTAGGATCATCCTCTAAAGGAATCAAAGTAATTCTCTTTCCATTTTTTGTTATAGTAGAAGTATTTGTTCTCCCATCGTGTATATCTTTTCTATCATACTGCCAAGGTCTACCCAACAAGATATAACAAACATCCATAGGCATAATATCACACAAGACTTCATCATGATAAGATCCAATATGAAATTTCACCAAACATTGTTCACTCACCAGTACCTTATGACCATCCTGAATCCATGCTATCTGATAGGGCTTAGGGTGTTTTAATCTTTCCAACCTCATCTTAGTCATCATCTCCTCTGAAACTAGGTTATCTAAACTACCACTATCAATTACAACTTTACAACACTTACCTCCTGATTTGCATCTAGTTCTAAACAGACTCTTCCTCTGTGGTGGTTCCTCATTTGTCTCTACTTGAAATAGTGTTCTTCTCATCACAAGTGATTCTCCTTTCTCTGGTTTACCAACTGAACTGGGTGATCCAACAGGTTCTTCTTCAACATAGGTTGCTCTTCCACTGTTTTTTGTCCTCTTACTTGTACTACCCTAATTACATTCAAATGCTCTATGTCCTTCACCCCCACACTTGAAACAAGTACCTCTGAATGTTCTCTTATAAAATCCTCTTCCTTCTCTTCTGTATCCTTCATTCTAGTATGCACTACGGTTTCCTCTCTGGTAAAAATTTATGTCATCTCTCTAGTAAGCATTGTTATCTCTGTCATCCTTCTTAAATGGGTTGTCAAACTTGTTCTGCTCCGGATATGATCTACCTCCTCTGGAAAATGTCCTACCTCTCTAAAATTTACCTCCCCTACCTCTCTGTCTCTGGTCATGCCTCTTATTCAGCTTCTCTTCAACTTTCAAGGTAAATTGATATGCTTCTTCCAAAGATGTCATCCTTACCAAGCTTAGTTCCTCTCAAATGCTAATCTCAGTCCATTGATGTATCTAGATACTTTCTCCTTGTTTGCTTCACTATGTCCTATCCTTATGATCATTTTATGGAATTCTTCAGTGTACTCCACAAATTTTTCCTTTTGTCTCAGGTTTTGCAATCTTTTCAACAGTTCCAATTCATAGTCAACAGGTATAAATTGATTCTTCAACTTTGTCACCATCCTATCCCACTTTGTAATCTTTTCTTTCCCTCTTATGTTTCTTTCTAAATGATCTTCTTTCCACCATATAGCAGCATGTCTTTTCAACTTTGTCTTTGCAAATTTCACCTTTTCCAGATCTTCAAATTCCTCATATTCAAAGTATTCTTCCATGTCATTTAACCAGTTAATCAATTCTTCAGGGTTCAAATTACCAGTATAATTCGGCACATCAACTCTAGGTCTCTTTCTAATCTTTGAAATAGCTCGCAACATCTTTACTTGATCTGATTCTTCTTCTTCATCACCTCCTAGGGTTTCACCAGTTTGTTCGACAGATTGAAATTCCTCTTCATCATCGCTTTCAACATTAGGTCTTGGTGTCAATCCTCTTCGCCTATCTTCTTCAATAGCATCCAAACGAATTCCTATTGTTTTCATCATCTCCATCATCTCATCCATTCTACCAGCCATTGTTCCAATAGCGGCAACTCTTCGCAGCAGCATTCTTCCTAGGATCAATTACAAACTACCTCAAGTTCGGCGATCAGTCTACAGGGTGACAACTACCTCTCAATTGGCGATCGGTTGTGACACAAGTAACCTGCCTCAATTCGGCGATCTATCCACAGCAAGATCTTACAGAATTCTCTTACCAACTTCGCTCAACTCGCTCAATTCACTCCCAAAGATTCAAACTTTCGCTCTGATACCACTTGGTGCAGTCACGGTAGGAGGGTGGATAGAATGAACTATCCAGACCGTGCAGCAAGAGTAAGCACAACGGAAACAACTCAAAGATATAAAGCAAATGCAGATTCAGTCATTTAGTATATCACATAATTCCAATACAGATTGGTCGGCAACATGCAGGCTTACAATTAGGGCTCACAGGCCTGATTACATACATGCGCAAGATAAAGCTTTGTAGCTCCTTCGCACAAAATCTAAACTACGAACTTATGGATAACTTCTGAACTACTTTCCTAAGGATCTATTACATCATTATATATCATTTCTGGACCAATAGATTTCAGTCTAAGAAAGTGTCTACATAGGACCACAATATACTAATGCTGCAAAGAGTGAATGCTTTAGGGAATGTACCATCAATGTGGTGTGTCTGAAAGTAGAAAGCATAAAAGTATGCCCCAACCTTAAAATAATTGTATAAAGCAATAGTATGAAATTGATTTTAAGGTAGAATAAGGAGAAGAGAGGCTTAGGAAACACATCTATACGGGATAATATGTTCCCAAAACTGCATCATGAAAAAGAATGCCTCCAAAGAGAGGCAACGAAAGTGATGTTGTAGGCATGATACACAAAGGCTTGTTTAAGCATGGTATAAAACCAAGCAATATAAACACATATCACATAAAAACAAGAAACATCACCAAAAAATAAAGGGATCTATGTGCTTTGGGGTTAGTATGCATTTATAGGAAGGGAATCATCAAAAGACAATTAAGAGAATCAGCATCATTCCCTAAGCATGTAGAACTACGAGCACAAAGGAAGAAAGTGGTGTAGTCATGGTAGGAGGGTTCACAGAATGAATTGTCCAAACCGTGCAGCAAGAGTAAGCACAACATAAACAAATCAAAGATATAAAGCAAATGCAGATTCAATCATTTAGTATATCACAGAATTCTAGTACAGATTGGTCGGCAACATGCAGGCTTACAATTAGGGCTCACAAGCCTGATTACATACATGCGCAAGATAAAGATTTGAAGCTCCTTCGCACAAAATCTAAACTACGAACTTATGGATAACTTCTAAACTACTTTTCTAAGGATCTATGGCATCATTATATATCATTTCTGGACCAATAGATTCCTCCGCGTCGGCCAAGGAAGGTCACAAACTCCAATGAAGAGTTGTAACGTGTACACAGATAGGTTAGACCTAAATGCATAGAACACTTCCTCAAATGAATGGAATAATGTGCGGATCTCCAGGGAAGGTTGGCCATGAACCAAAGATCATTGAATGATGTGTCATTAGGTTCTAAAAGTCAAGGAATGCTCTGCAAGTCTTCTCCTTCAACTGATTGTCTGAGACTGTTAGGATGCTCTGCTCTGAGAAAATAGTCGATCTTCCGATAGAGATATCTTTCTGGTAACTGATCCAAATGCTCTAAATTCTGGATATGATGTAGATGAATGAGTCTAGATGCTAAATCCAGATCCACAAAATGTGAAATGCAATTGCGGTAGAATACTGGACCAAAAGTTGAAACTACTTCTGACTAAACTGCCTGAAATGAACTGAAAAATGAAAGAAACAAACTGAACTGCAAACAACTGAAATGCAAATATTTTTGGTTGATACAAGATTGCTCTTGAACCAAGGATGCTCCTACATTAGAAAGGTACAGGAAATTAAAAGAACAATAAAAAATTTGGGTCAACATGGAAGGAAGCTAAATCTTCCAATGCTTTGCATCATCTTCAAAATGTCAAAATAATCAAATGGACAACACATAGAAGAAGCTAGAAATAGATAGAAGAATGTCACAACATTTTCATTCTTCCTGTATCCACATGTCTATAAGGGCATTGTAGGTCATCCAGGAAAAACTAAAAAAACATATAAGACATTTTCACAAGGAAAAACATGACAGGTAAGAATGCAAACACATATAAACACATGAGATAAAGGTACAATCCTCATGGGTTAGGCATCATCAAATCATTCATGTCACAATCTTGACTATCATAAGGGGATGGAGGAAGAACTAACAAGGGGACCATATTGAGAGTGGTAGAAGGAGACTCCCTTGGAAGCAAATGTAGAGGATCAACAGTAGGAGCAAGATCCTCTTGAGCATTGGTAGAGGAAATTGTCAATGATTATGTGAAAGTCATGGACAATGAGGGAATATCTGTAACTAACTCAAAGATTCACGCTGCAGGGGAGGAATCATTTGAGTCCATGTCAAAATATTTCACTAAATGTGGCTTGTCGGTGTTTTCAATAGAAATGCGAAAACTAAGAGTCATAGGTGGAGGAACATCCTCCACAAATAGAAGAAGTGATGCAGAACGACTCATAGGTGATAGAGATGGCAACATGTGCTTTGGCTTGTGGAATGATGATTTAGTGTAATGCTCAGGCTTGCATTTGGGTGGCAAATGGGAAATATCAATGTTTATGGTAGAGGGGCAGAGGATGTCAAGAAAATTGCATGGTAGGTACACTAAAATGGAATGAGAGTATTGAGGGTGGTGCTAGAAATGATGCTAACATTGGGAAGGTCTAAGGGCTATGAGAAGGGTGGCATGCTAGGAATGGAAAGGAGGATGGGATCCTTAGTAGAAGGAGCCAAGACTAGTTGCATCCTTTTGGGGTGGTGTTCATCTATGTTTGAGTGAGGAGATGAGGGGATCAGTGATGGGAGAGACTTAGGTTGGGAAAGAGGAGGTTGAGTTTTAGGAGGGGCAAGGTTAGGTGGTGGCTACATAGGAAGGGGATGGTCAGGGAGAGATTGTGCATCAATAGCATGCTCCCAAGCTATGACACATTAAGGATGCTTATGGTCTCTTGCAAGATGATTGTGCTGAGTACAAGCCAAGGCCTACACTAAAGGAACTGGGGGTCTTCCAATGCAGGTTCCTTTTCATCCCCTTCTTTAGGGATAGGAAGAGGAATAGAAGGAACCACCAAGGGTTGAGAAAACATAGAGGGGGAGAGAATCGCAGAACATAAGCTTCTTTCCTCATGCTGCCGATGAGGCAGGAGGAATAGGAGCAGCCATTGAAGGTCAAGGAATCATAGGAGGATAGGGAGAATCCCTCAATAGGGGTTGGTTTTCTTGTGCTATTTAGGAGGTAGGAGAAATAGGTGAAACCACCAAAGGCTGAGAAATCATAGGACCATGGGGTACACAAGGATGTACTAGTTGCAGACCTCTAGACCTCAATTACAAGGTTGGAGGTGGGATGATTGAGTATAGACCAGGGACACAGGAATAGGGAGGTGCACTTTGCATGGTTTACTTTCCTTTAACTATCGATGGATCAATAGAAGGAACAAGAGTATCCTCTGAAGGCAAAGATACTGAGAGAGAAGTAATCGTAGGAGATGAAGAGGAAGGGCCATCATATAACTATGCAATCCAACTAGCTTTGAAATTTTGGTACGATAAGATCAAAATGTCATTACGTGGTTGGAGAGGCTCCATTGGGGCCATCCAAAAGTAGTCCAAAGAGAAATTACCGCACATGGTGAGATGCTAGAATCCACTATGGTGGATTGTGTGCACTAAATTATCATGTGGGAACCTTAAACACTTGTGAACTATGAAAGGGACTACTCTCATAGAAGCAAGCCATGGATGGCCCAGCTTCAAACAAAATGGTCTGAGTTAAGGATGATAAAAAACGTAACATCCACAGTTTTTTGTCCAACCTAGACAACAAGGGTGAGTGAACTCGTGTAGGATGAGACATCCCATCATGTGACCATATGTAGACCTTTGATTTCTTGTAGATGTCTTTATAAAATTCATGTATGTAAATAAATTCTTCAATAATGACATTTACCATGTATATGGGGTCAATTAAAACACACTTTATGAGTTTCCCATTGACCTCAGTGGTAATGTATAGAGGAATATTATATACATGCATAGGCACATCAATGGGGGGAAAATAAATGATAGGTTCAAGAACTGGACACTCTTGAGCAAGGCGAGGGAAAACGTCCACCATCCCTACCATCTCAATAAAGGATGAAGAGGGAATGTGAGTGGTCTTATTTAGCACCATGAATGAATCTATGAAAGGTCAATAAAGTTGGATGAATGGAGAGGCAAGGAATTTGTGTAGATCTACAGGTTTTGGTTAGGCAAAGAAACAAATTTATTTACTTTGTTGTTAACACAAGCTACCTGGATAACATTTTGATCGATGTAGTCTTGAACAATGTGTTTAAGACGTAAACATATTCAGTCTCATGCCTTGGAACATGGTGAAACTGAAAAAAGGCCTTCAGTTTGTAAGAAGGTGGAAAGGGTTTGTAGATATCAAGGGGACGAATGGGTGGTAGCTGCACTAAATTATTGTTTAGGAGCTACTGTAAGATGGAATAAAGAGACTCATTACGACAAGAAAAATTATAATTGTTCTATGTTTCTGAAGAAGAGAGGGCTAGAGAAGCCTATGAAGGTGCTACAGTCACTACATTATTTATGATTGTTGAAGAATTATTCTTAAATAAATTTTTATTCTTTTTAAAATTATTAAATGAAGAAGAGGCACCAAATTACCCAATATGAGCCAATGAGGTAGGAACTCAAATTGGCTAACTGACTGTCGGTAATCATGGAGTGTCATGCATAGGTGTGCAAAAGATGGATGCTTCAATAAAATCTTATCTCTAATTAAAGGATATAGGTTTCCATTGAAACTTGTTGCACATCTGAATCTGATAGGGCATAAAGGATTTGCAAGAATAAAGATTGATGCCTATAGATGAAATCAATAACTTTCTTGTTCACTCCTTGACGACAATGGATGAGGTAAGTGAACGTGACCTGTGGCCCAATATTGGCCAAGAAATGCTACAATAAATGATTAACCATATTCTCAAAAGAAGAAATGGAATGATTAGGAAGAGATAAAAATAAATCCGACACGGTATCTTTCAATGACCACGAGAATAACTTTGCTAACAATTCATCTTGAAAGATAAAGTCACTGCACGAGGTAGTGCAGGCAAATATATGTTTTTGAAGATCATCTTTCCCAGAATACTTTTTAAAATGTGGTGCCTTGAATCCCTAAGGAAAACGAGTAGCAAGGATGGTGATTGATATCTCAGACTAAATCTGCAATAGGCATGAGTAACTGGTTGCACAGATTAGGTGGATATTGAAGCAAGCTACTATTGCAAAGAACTAATGTTTTGGAGAAGTTGGTTAATGACAGGGTTAGTAGTATGCATACACATGGTAATAGGAGCAAAAGTGAGAGGAAGTGATAGCTGTTGAAAGGCTCAAAGGACACCAGTAGGAAAAGTAAACTTCAAGGGACATGAAAGAGGAATAAACCCATATTGGTTTATGGGATACACACCAAAGCCATACGAGATAGCACCCACACTTCCTTGTCATGTAGTACTTAACGCCATGTTTGAAGATGTGAATGTGTGTGTACATGAAGTATACATTGGAACAAAAATTTGACTACCTGTAATGTTGGAGTGAGATTCATCAACTCCCAGATAATATCTTTCCAATGATGGAGTATCATTGTGCATGATATGACAATATCACTGAGGAAGTCAAGACCATTAGGATGATTAGTTAACATGGAATGGATAGCCTCAACTAAAGGAACATCAACACTAGGTAGGTCCTCATGAGCTAGATGGTCTTGGTAGTCTGCTAGGTGGCAGTCTGACTCATAGATCTACTATGGTGGGACACTACCTAATGTAGCCTCATGGTCAAAGGCTATCTCAACATCATGATAGCCAATCATCGAGAGAGTTAATGTTGAAGAAAGAAGAGTGCTTATAGCAGTAACCTAAGAGAAGTTTGTAAATTCCAATGCCAACCTAATTGGAGTGTTAGGGGCACAAGAATAAGCCATTATAGCTTGTCACAAAATTCTATAGAGGATAAAAGTTGAGTTAGTTGATTGGGTCGTGAAGCTCATAAACTAAGTTTTGGGCTCACAATACATAGTGAAATATGATGAAGAAGTTTTATTTTTCAATGTTTAGAAAATTTTTAGAACACGTTAGGTTCACCAAAATGTAGATGAGGAAAAATTACACCTTAGCCAAAATGTATTAGTTAAGCGTATTTTCCACTACAACTACACTAAGATCCTATTTTAGTTGTACTATCTACTTGTTTTCGACAGACTAACATTAACATAACCTCTTTGTGCTAAAGGATTAAAATAGAAGCTATGATAATTACTAGAAGAATGAAATAAAGATGATAAAATGTTGAAAATGAATTTCCATAGATAGAATTTGAAAATTTTAGATACAAAATGAAAAAGGAGGCATACAGAGGAACCTGGTATCATAAAATGAAGCTCACTACTAAGGATGCTAGTGCGTCATAGGGACATCTATGCATCATGTTGTAGTCTGGGATGCATGAAAAATAAAAGATTCTTAGTCTGCTACATTTCCAGTCACCTACACAACATAATAGAAAACAAGATACCAAACCAGTAATCTCCAAGTGACAAGAATAAACTAAAATCAAAGAAAGATGAATAACATAACTTGAGATGAACGAAATGAATAACAAGAAAATAAAGGGGTTTAAATGGGAGATCAAAAAATTGGCATTGAAGGAATGGGGCCCCTCACTAAAATATATAACCTACCAAAGACAAGATAAATTTGTCTGGGCTACTTGAAATCTTGCCTTCAGGTCAAGCCCCTATCTTGGTATTTCGACCTCCATGGGCAGCTAGATGAAAAATATGAAAAACAAGTGTGTGCTGCTACTTTTTATGTACAGATAAAATGGAATAACAATAGTGATAATGTATTTTGCAAATAAAAAGAATGAAAACTAATCTACTCAAAACCCAAGTGAGAAAACTAGTATAATAGCTTTGGGGAGGGGGGAGGGAGAGAGAGAGAGAGAGAGGAAGGTGAAGTAACCACACAATGCTACGAGCAACAATGGATTACACTACAATGAGGAAATAAAATAGAGTAATATGAAACCCAATCACCTGTTTAATGGAGGTACAAACTGCCTCTACCACTTGTAGAATAACCCAACAAGCAATGGTCTCACATAACCCCACAAAGGAATTCACAAATCCCTCAGGAGATCTCACATGAACATGCACAAAATAGCACAGCTACAAAAGATCCTTGAGAAAACACAATTAAATGTTGGAGATGATCACAATGAGAGCCAAAATTCACAATATTCACCAAGTTGCAGAAGAAAGCCAAAGGTTGAGTTCACAAAATTTCTTGAGAGTTAGAGGTGAGATCAAAATCAAAGCATTAGAGGGAAAAATGAGGAAGAGGGTCAAAGAAGGTCATTTTGGAAGGTGCATAGGTGTTACGAAGAATCTCGAGTGTCACTAAAGGTGGAAAGTAATGCCTAGAAATGGTCAGTTGGTACCACATAGATGATGTTAGCACAACACATAGGCATCCATGCTAAATGATAGCATCCAAGTGACTCTAGCTCCTAGTCACATGAAACACCATAGGACAAAGAGAATAATGAGACACTAAAATAGATTTTGACAAAATGTAAATACAAAGGGTTAAGAACAACATAAAAGAATATGTGTGGGTTATAGAAAAAGGCTAAGGAAAGGCCAAAGTGAACCTAAAAACATACTAGGGGAGCAGACATCAAAATGAGTGCAAAATATAGAGTGAAATTGCAAGGGTATGCAATTTGTTATGTTAGACATATGACCTAGCCACTCTAGATGGTCAAGAGTAGAAGCACCCATGAACATTATACATCTCAAGAACTTCCATGCCTAAATTAGTAGTAGTTCAAAATTAGATAAATAGAAAAAATTGTAAAAATAGAAAATATAAAAAATAAAATACATCAAAAAGAAAAGAAAAAAAGAAAAAAAGAAAAAAAAGCAACAAAGTAAAGCGAAGATTCACCCTTTGGTGAAAACCATTTTTATAGAACCTTGGTAATGTACCATGATGAAAGCCTACTCACAAGCATCATGCATAATACTAGTTATCCATTATCTATATGTACTCTTTGCACCATATCATCCCATTGCCATCACTCCTTATTTTTATTGTTCTACACTAGGGGCAAAGCATTGATTCATGCTTTGGAAAGACCTTGAGCTTCTCCAATTTGTGATTTATAAACAATATGATGTGTCCCATTCTATAACATGACCCTAAGACATTCAAACATGGAATCCATAAAAACATAAACATAAGAATGGTTCACACCAATTCCTACATTAAAACAAAATAAAAAATACTCAAACACCATAAATGAAGCTAATAGATTCATTAAAGTTGAACTCTTAGTTATGGTGAGATCCTTTTTTGAGATTAGTGGGTAAGTGCAAAAAAATGAGTTCACTTTTTGGTTAAAAAGTGGAAGTGTTTTTCCTATTTTTCAAATTTTGTCATAATTGGAGTGACAATTTGAAGCACTTGCACATAAAATATTAAGATGATGTAAAAATAAGAAATGTAGAATTTTGTTTTTAGTTTTGAAATATATTTTTTTTTCTAATACCTAGAAGATGAAAGTTGGTTTTTTATTAGATGTACAAAAAGTAGTCTTTTAAAAGCCCCCTAATTTTTGTCAAAGCATGCATGTGTACGACCAACATAATTTGACCTAAATGAAGGTATTTTTCTAATTCCTTTTGTGGAAAGATGCACAAGATGTTGAATTTTGGTCAGGTTATTTTTTTGTAATTTTTTGATAAATATTTTTTTTAATTTCTTAATGGCCCTAATTAATTTTTTTAAAACTCCTCATGTACGACCAACATAATTTTAGCTAAAATAATCAATTCACTAAATATCTTTTCATCATGTAGAGAATAATATCTAAATTGGTCAGACATGAATTTTTTCAAGAAACTTTCAAAATCAAAAGTTATTAAAAACATAGTAACATATGTTATTTCAAGTTTGAGTCTGTTTGTTAAGAAAATAATTAATAAATAGAAATTTGTCTAATAGTAGAAAAAATTACATATTTGAAAACTATACTTTCAGATCTATAATGGGTTTTAATTTCATTAAAATATTCTAAAAAAAAGTTGTCAGCGACATTGGTGAAACTAGTTTTTATCTTATTGTTTTCATGGTCTCCTAGTTGAAGGTTAGTTGCAGGTCTAAGGCTTAGTATTGGGTTTCCAATCCTTTATCAAGCCTAAAACCAATGCAAATTGGTGGGTTTACAGTTTGAAATAATTAGAAATGGGTACCAATTTTAAAAATAATAGGTCCCTGTTTCAAAACGGGCACCTATTTCTTATTTAGTTGTTTTTTCATAAATTTGTAGTACGGAAGATACTCTGCAACATTCCTTTTTACCAATATGGCCAACATCGACGAAATCTGTGAGTTTTTATATGCAAGGTATCAATTTTGTTTGTGTAATTAAATATTTAATTACACTTTAATAAGTTTACTTAGGGCTTATTTTTAGTCTTAGGTTATTATTAAGTCATATTAGGGTTTTATTTAACTTACAAAAATAAAAACAAGTTGTCACATGTAATTCATTTATTCTTTTTCATTAATTCCATCCATTTTATTGTGCAAATACTCTCTTATGATTTGTTTCTCTGTAGAAGGTTAATCTTTGGCTTGTAGAAAATTCTGCTGTTTCAGGTTTATCATAAACTTCAACATGGTATCAGAGTGGATCTATAGCCTCCTCAAATCTGAGAAAAATTTCACAGAGTCTTTTGTTGGGTGTTTTTTGAAAAAAATCATCATTCTCATTAGATCCAGAGTAGCTAGAAAAGATAGATTTATCTTTTGTTTGGCTGAATTTGGTCTGGGGAAGCCAGATCTATGAAGCTTTCAAGAGTGTTTTTTTAGGGATCCAACCTGAGAGCTTTTAGAGCAGTTTCACGAAATCGGGCATAACTTTCTCATCCGAACTCTGTTTTTCGAAAATAAGATATTTCTGGAAAGAGGACTTAGTAACCCTACCTAGGTATCTCTTAGTTTTTACAGAAATAGCACATATTTAAAGAAAAATAGACCGCAATCCGAGTCTCTATTTTTACCACTCGTTTTTTTATTTTTTTTGGAGCAGTTTCACAAAATTGGGCATATCTTGTGCATACGGAGTCAAATTTTTAAAAACAAATAGGCGTTGGAAAGCTGGTTCCAAGAAAAATCCATTGGTTTAGGTTTTTTTCCATATTTTTCTATTGGTGATAGTTATTACTCTTTGAAGTCAAGGCATCTTTTTTGGCTTTCGAGCTGCGTTCTTGCACCCAAAATCTCTATTTTTTGAAAATAAATAGGCGTTGAAAAGGTTTCAGCAAGATCTACATAGCCACCTATATAATTTCTATAGATTCAGTACCAGGTATATTTTAAATTAGTTTGTCAATTTTATGGCTTCTGTTGGATATCCTGGACATGCTGCCTCCTGGAAAGGTTCTATTTGTTTTGATAGGCTTCTGTTATCAGCATAAATCTATTTGTATTTTTTGATATATAATCATCTAAGGAGATGGGATTCTACCATCAGCATAAATCTAATTGCAGATATTGTGGAAGTAATCAACATGAGAAAGAGATGTGTCCTCATTTCTCACATCATCTTTTTGAAATGCTTGCTTCGATCACTTCTCCTCCTGATGAGATCATTGCTCCACCATCACCTACTGCTACTTTAGAGTTCAGTGTTACATCATCATTGGCTTCTAGTGATTTTGTACAGCAGGTCAATATTAGTCTTCCTGATCCACCTTATTGGGATTCCTATCTTGCAGACATATCATCTATGTTTGTGGAGTCTCACATTATTGATTTGGAGGACACATTTGAGGGTTTATCTCTCTTGTTTGATGCTATTTCAGGTATCTTTGCATCACCACCTTTATCTTATATGTTTCCAGATGTAGTTCATATCATATCCTCTCCTGGTTCTTCTTCTTTGATTGGGCAGATAGTTTCTATTTTGAAGACATATTTTCCCAACTTATGAGGTCACTTGAGTTGCATTCAGAGGCACACATTTTGATATGGATTCCCTATTCATCTAAGATGTGGGAATGGCTTCTACATTCACCAGTGGATCTGTTTCTTCTGAAAGGGAGAAATGTTGTTTGCAGGCAGTGGATTGGATTTTATCTTCAAGATCTCTTCATTGGTTCTGGAGATTCTTCTTGGAGGGGATTCATATTCTCTTTTCTCTCTCTTATGGGGGGGATTCATGATTGTACTTTTGTGATGGATTTAGTCCTGGGGGGTGTTAGTATTAGTCCTTCCATCACATGTTCATGTACTTTGTTTTTTGTTTTTTTCTCTTTTGGAGAGGAGTTTTTTTTCCACAGGGTTTTTCTCCTTTTCTCCACCTTATGAGAGATTATTGTTGTTCATGGGTACCTAATATGGCCTTGTAACTGGGACCCATTCTTGCATTAGTTGCATGTCTTTCATTTCTCCCTAAGTTGCACTTATGGGGGTGTTGGTGTAATTAAATATTTAATTACACTTTAATAAGTTTACTAAGGCTTATTTTTAGTCTTAGGTTATTATTAAGTCATATTAGGGTTTTATTTAACTTGCAAATATAAAAGCAAGTTGTCACATGTAATTCATTTATTCTTTTTCATTAATTGTATCCATTTTATTGTGTAAATACTCTCTTATGTTTTGTTTCTCTGTAGAAGATTAATCTTTGGCTTGTAGAAGATTTCAGTGTTTCAGGTTTATCATAAACTTCAACAAATTCAAGCTGTCAACAAGACATATTTTATACAATTTTTACAAGGATTCAATCATAAGAAGCATTTTTAGATGGAATGAAGTAAAAAATCTAATTTTACAGGGATTCAATTTCTTAGAGATATCAAACAAACATCATATTAAACAAAGGATCTACATCTACTTGTATTTCATAAAATTTAATAAGGGATCCAACTCTAAGTATGATTAAACGTCAACAAAAAAATAAGAGGAAGGTTATGACACTTGAAGAAATTGAAACACATCGAGAGAAAGAGGCAAAACGACAGACATAGGAGAGAGAGGATTAAAAATGAAGAATGATGTAGCATCAAGTTCGATAACTGTTGAAGAGGAGAACATTGAAGAGATCAATATGGATGAAGTGAATTTAAAATATGGAAAATGCAAATATAAGAACAAATCAAGGTATGTCTTCAAATCCCTTGAATGATAATGCGATTAATGATTTAAAGCAAGCTAGATATAACATTGTTGAGATAAATTCTTCTACTACAAACAAGACAATGAAAAATGAAAATGAAGACCCTTGTATGCATGAAAATGAAAATATTTTTTTTTAATTAAAAGTAATGTTTTGAAGGACCGTTGTGGTAAGATATCTTGGAAACAAATTTGAACCCATGCAAATAGATTGTACAAACAATTTTTTATAGAAAAAACTCTTGAATTTCAATGCCAACTTGTATTACAATTGATGAGAATGTCAAAATAAGAAAAGTACTAAAAAAATTAGACATATTTATAAAACCCAAAAAGGTGGATGAATCAATGGAACAAGTTATGTCAGTTTTGCTAATGCTATTGGTTCTATTAGAAAAACTAGTCGATCTAAGGATAAGAATGCAGTACGTCAAGCAATAACAACTACTTTAGTTAATAAATCAGTTTTGAGTAAAATAATAATAAGTAAGACAAGTGGATATTTAAATGTGCATGCCATAACTTTAAGAAGACCAGCAAAGAGAAGAGTAAGTATTGAAGATGATCCAATGAACCAATGTTGGACTTTTAGTGGTAGACTCCCAAGGTCTGACATGAAATTAAATAATAAAATTAGGTCTTTGACTGAAAATTTTTGGCATGATAATACAAGTGTTTCATCAAATGCTAGAGATGTTTTTAAATTAAGGGTGGGGTCAAAAAATTATGATCCTCATCCAAAACATCTTTTGGACATGACTCAAACGGAATTATATAGAAAATCTCTAGATGATTTAGTTATAGAAAATTTTAACATAAGTCAAAGATCATTTGAGAAATGTAAACCTTGATATATCAAGATTAATAAGCAACAAATTTCTTGTTGTTGCAAAATTCATGTGCAATTTCATTACTATTATGATGTTTTTTGATATATACATTGTACTTTGCATACTAGCCAAATTATGTAAGAATGTGGTATTAATATGCCACCTACAACAATTAAGGAATTTATAACAAGTTTACTTTGTGAAAAAATATATGGGCAATCTTTTTTCAAAACCATGTGTTTCTAAACAATGTAATAGATGTGGTAACCTTTCATTGTTACGAGAATGCATGCATGAAAGTAGTTCACATGATTTTGGACAACAATTAGTGGATGTGGAGAGGTTCACCAATGTTCAATATCCATTAAAAGATGGAAAAACTAGAAAGCGTTGTGAGTTAGTCACATAACAAAGTAGTGTATATGCATTCATCACAGAGTTCAAGAATAAGATTGGGTATAAATATGTGAAAAACTCTCAATATGATCGGTGGCTTGATGAATAATTCCATAGATGTAAGAACACATTTCCAATTAGAACTATACTTTCAGTGGTTGACTTTGTAGAAAACTATACCCTTTCTCCACAAGAGGAGATTCATTCACAATATTATAACTCAATACAAGTGGCCATTTTTATTCATATTGTATACAGACATGTCGTTGATAGTACAGAAGATGACATGAAAATGTTTAGGGAGTACCATTTCTATGTGAGTGATAACCGGTTACATTCATCAGAGTTTGTGTAGTATTGTTTCAAAGTATTTAATGACAACTTAAAAGAAAGACAAATCCAGATGACACATCTCATATGATCTGACAATTGTACAGGACAATTCAAAAATGCTTGAATATTTTATTGGTTAAGTAGGACCCATAAGAAAAACAATATCCAACGTATGTGGAGTTTCTTTTAAGTTGGACATGGTAAAAGAGAACATGATGAAGCTGGAGCATGTGTAAAAAGGGATCTTTCTAGGGAGCAAGTAAAATTTCATGATGCAACAAAATTTCAAGATGCACGTGCAATTGTGGATTGGTGTAATGCAAAATTAACTATAGGATCAAGTGAAAAATCTAAAGTTCAACATGTTTTGTTTGGTTGAAGAAGAAAACATTCCTCCCCAATATGTTTGTGGTATAATTAGTGGATCAACAAAATGGCATTCATTTAAGAGTTCAAATGCAAGCACATGGACTATATGGACTAGGGAGCTCACATGTTTTTGTCAGTTTTATATCAGAGGTGAGTGAGAAGCATGTGAAAATATAGATTGGGTTGAAGAATGGAAACAAAGATCCCTAACACCTCTACAAACACATAATCAAAATAAGATAACATTTGAGGATAATCATTTGCAAGCATCAGATGACTATGAGTGTATTTCAGACCTTATACAAGAAGGTACATTAATTCAATATTTAGTTTCAATACATTGTTTTCTAATCTATATTTAATAGTATACATGCACAGGTATATTTTTGTGACTTATTGAATTTGAAAGTTTTTTGCAAGAAATGTGTATGTTGTTGTTGCACCTAAGGGTAATGAAGAGGAAATAGAGTATGGTTGGCTCAGTGTGTTGAGGTAAAACACAAGTTGTTACAGCCTAGAGTAAATGATAATAACTTTGAGTATCCAATAGGTTCTGTGGTTGTTGCTGGCACTTGGCTAAGTAAATATTTGATAAGGAGGAATGATATACCTACATTTGAAGATTATGAAAGACATAAGAAAATTTTGCACTACTCGCATCTAATTGTGGAAAAAAATATACAATTAATGAGATATAAAGGGAGACCTGTCCCAAAAGATTTATGGACACTTTCTATGGAAGAGCATGAGGCAATCATAGATGCATTACAAAAATGAGAGGATGCAGATGGTATAATGGAGTAAATTTTTTAAATGGTTAACAGGTATGTAGAAATTTTTAAACTTTTAATGTTTGTTTTTTGACTAATGTATAGTTATATACATATTTAATTGATAGCACTAATTCATTTACATTCATTCTCTAACCAAATTATTAAGTGATTTCATGTCCTCTTAAGCCATCCTCTTAACTCCCCTTACACCATCCCCTAGCTAAGTTTCATAAATTAAGTAATTACGACTTAGTTTAATAGCTTTAGAATTTGGTCTAGGATGTGAGTTTAGGATTTATATGATTAACAATTAATTGATTGCATCTCCCCTTAAGCATCCTCTTAACTCCCCTTAAGCCATCCCCTAGCTATGTTCCATAAGTAAACTTAGGATTTAGTTTAATAACTTCAATATAGTTAATTGATATAATTTAGCACACCCTTACCAAAATACTAGAGTTGATTCCATCTCCCCTTAAGACATCCTCTTAGCCCTCGTTAAGTCATCCTCTTAACTCCCCTTAGTCCATCCTCTAGCTATGTTCCATAAGTTAAGTAAACTTAGGATTTCATTTAATAACTTTAATATAGTTAATTGATATAAGTTAGCACACCCTTAACAAAATACTAGAGTTGACTCCATCTCCCCTTAAGACATCCTCTTAACCCCCCTTAAGACATCCTCTTAACTCTCCTTAACCCATTCCCTAACTATGTTCCATAACTTAGGTAAGTACAATTTTGTTTAATTAGGTAGTTCTTAGAATGTGAGTTTTGGATTAAGTATATTTATAGGTAATTGATTTACTAGCGTGCACCATTACCAAAATACTAATTGATTGCATCTCCCCTTAAGCCATCCCCTACCCAACTTTCAAAAATTAGGTAAGTTTAATTTACTTTAATAGTGACTGTTGGATTCTAATGAAATGAGTGCTAGTTTAAACAGCCCTCACATATATTTTTCACACACAAAAATAGAAATTAAAACTTGCAACAATTATTTGCAAAGCTAGTTTGTAACTTGCAACGAATATTCATATATTCATCCAACTTTCATAAAAGGAAATTACATCAGTCCATAAAGGACAATGGGACTGCAACAAGCCCTTACAAATATGTAAAAATCAACTACAAAATGGTTTGCTATAGCAAACCCAAACTTCACATAACTTGTCCCTCCAGCTTCTGCAAAAACACAACCCAACTATCTTGCAACTGCAACTGGTTCTTCTGGAATCACCATTGCTACACACACAGCTCTAAATCTACAACAACACACTTCAAAAACCCTCTTGGAGGTCAGACACGCCTTCCCTCTGTCTCTCTTACAACCTAGAAAAAAACTAACTTCAAAATGAATTACCTTTTCTTTTTGTATCTCCTCTCATTTGCATGAAAATGTAATTTGAATTAATTTATTTACATTTCAATTCATTTCTAGCCCACTCTCCAAAATGTAATGCCCTCCTTTGGAAAAGCCAATTTTTATTTATTTTAATCAATTAATATTGACTAAAATAAGCCATTTCAATTTTTGTGACTTGCCATGCTTTGTTGTGGGGCTACTTTTAGCATTCTTACTTTCATGTATTAAAGTAAAAATCTACTTTCCTTAACTTGGGTACCCACTCTCTCCAGCCCTATTTTTTAGGGATTTGTGAATCTTAAATTTTCTAATTTAAATGGAATTGGAAACCTCCAAAAAAATAAACGCCCCCTTTTGCTTTTTCTGGATTTTGTGATTTTAAATCACAATTCCCACTATCTCCACTATCTTTCTTTTCTCAAATTAACTCTAAATTCATATTTTAATTTTAAAATATGACATGACATTCAAATGCACAGAAAAACAAATTTCACAAGATAAAATACGAAATTCAAACCACTACAAAAATGCAACATAAAAATTAAACATATTTTTGGTTGACACAAGATTGCCACTATGCCATGGATGCTCCTGCATCAGATTTGGTTTAGTTTAATGTATTTTAGGTCTCCTACAACTAGTTGGAATGATTATCACTAAGTCAGTGCATTCAACATTTGACATTCATATTGGATTTCCTATGCTACATATCACTTCAATGTATGGAATTTCAACCATAATTTTGCAAATGTGTTTTATATAATTTTCTCACCTTACTTATAGTTGTATTTATAGTTTTAATTTATTTATTTAATAGTAACGATTAGATTTGGTTTAGTTTAATGTATTTTAGGTCTCCTACAACTAGTTGGAATGATTATCACTAAATCGGTGCATTCAACATTTGACATTCATATTGGAGTTCCTATGCTACATATCACTTCAATGTATGGAATTTATACCATAATTTTGCAACTTTATTTTATAGAATTTTCTCAACTGACTTATAGTTGTATTTATAGTTTTAATTTATTTACTTAAATAGTAACTCTTGGATTTGGTTTAGTTTAATGTATTTCAGGTCTCCTACAACTAGTTGGAATGATTATTACTAAGTTAGTGCATTCAACATTTGACATTCATATTGGGGTTCCTATGCTACATATCACTTCAATGTATGAATTTTCTACCATAATTTTGCAACTTTATTTTCCATAATTTTCTCACATGACTTATAGTTGTATTTATAGTTTTAATTTATTTACTTTAATAGTAACAATTTGATTTGGTTTAGTTTAAAATATTTTAGGTCTCATGCAACTAGTTGGAATGATGATCACTAAGTCGATGCATTCAACATTTGACATTCATATTGGATTTCCTATGCTACATATCACTTCAATGTATGTAATTTCTACCATAATTTTCTAACTTTATTTTATATATTTTTCTCAGCTGACTTATAGTTGTATTTATTGTTTTAATTTATTTATTTATAGTTTTAATTTATTTATTTAAATAGTTTTAATTAATTTATCATCTCTGTTTCAGGTAGATCCTACAACTAGATAACATAATTGTCATCATTTGTACATTCTATGCAAGTGAGATATGACATCCCTTCAAATCAAAGAAATTTTATATTTTACAATTTACTATAATCTAGAGGAGTCCAAAACCTTGAAATAGGACTCATGTAATTGTAATTTTGACTATATATTTTGACTTACAATTATTCCAAATTGTTGTCATTGTAAATTAACCTTTTTTGATATATATCCTATTTAAATAGTCAACAACAAATTTATACTTGAGAGTTGGAGACTTGACTATTGAATGCATTTTTTTCAATTTTAGAGTTGTTTTCAAGTTATTTTTTTAGTTTTTAATCTTCTCCAAACAAATGTGCTATGTTTATTTGAACTAGAACTTCTACTTGATCCGCCTAAGATAGATAGAATTCATGCATCTTCTTAGAATAAGTTGGATTAACTTACTTGAGTAGTAGGAGAGGGTAGCATTTCCACCTTCATATTGATATTCCTGATTCTCCTAAGTCATTTCCTAATAAGCTACAAACCTGACTCATCCTATCATATATATGCAAATTAGATTGAGAGGGATTCAACATAGCATACTAGGTGACACCAATATTACAACTCCATGTTTAATAACAAAAGTGAAGCTAGATAATCTCATGACCCCATGAGTTATAAGTAAAACAAGATTACAATCCTAGAAAAGTGCATCTCTTTCATATTCCACCTTAGAGGTTAAGGGTGAATACACCTTCTCGCCTCAAAATTCAATTACTATATAAATTGTTCACTACATTTTCACTTGAATTATGTAAGACATGGCCATTATATAAATAAATATGAACTTTTTGTTATGAGATGAATGTACAAACTATAAATGTATTTCAATATTTGTGATTATATATTATTTCTAAGATATATTACTTCATCTTATTACCTATTTTACCTAATATGTTATGGTTCAACACATAATAAATTCTCTAAATTATAACATGTTTATAGGTAAATTTTGTGTAGAGCATTTTTTCTTGTGAGAATTTATATTTCTTGTTACTATTTAGTAGGGTCATCAAGTGATTGATATTCATATTTGTTGAAGAATTTTGTATATTGAATATATACTTTTTCAATTGTACAACAATTTTAATTAGTATGTAGATCATTGAAAATTTTAAATTTTTAAATACACTGTGCTTTTATATATGTATGCTATTTTGGATTGTCGACCTATCCTTTATAATCTAGAATTTGTATTTTCCCTCCAATGTTAAATTATAGGAAACTTTTAACTCCAATATGGAAATTAGAATTGCCAGGGCTAGCAATTACAATTTTGACAAGCAATTAGAATCAATTACAATTTTAACTAGCAATCACCATTACAAATAAACACATGATAATTTTAAGTATTAAGACTATCAATTACAATCACAATCAATCAATTACAATTACAATTTTGACTAGCAATTAGAATCAATTAAAATTTTGACTAGCAATCACAATTACAATTAAACACATGATAATTGTAAGTATTAATCTGACTATATCAATTACAATCACAATCAATCAATCACAATTAAAATTCTGACTAGCAATTAGAATCAGGACTTGCAAATTTTTGTGACTTATATTGTATAAATTTTCCTCTTATCTATATAGAATTAGCAATTTACAATTTTACAATTAAACACATGATAATTTGAAGTGTTAAATATGAGATATGAAATAAAAGTTTGAATATATATGCATATAGTGGACATTCAATAAATAGTATAAAAGTCTATGAAATAGATGAAATAGTCTGAGATAAATACTAACATAATAACAATTCATGTAAAAATAGTGAAATAGTCATAAAATCCACATGAAGTAAACAATATAATACATGTGTGCCCTAAGTTTGATCATCATCCATTTCAATTCACCTTTTGGTTCCACGTGACTTAGAGGGCAACTCATGTTGTGTATAAGAAAAAAGAAGCTTCAAATCAATTTTAATGTCAAAATTGCATCCAAATTATTTAAGCAAAATATTTAAAACCAAACCATCAAATTAAATTTTTAAATCTAAACTTGAAAATGTTTAAGCATACCACAATGGGCTCATCATCTCCTCTATCATGCTCGTATGCCACATGTACCGATTCTTGTAGAGTAAATGTTTGTGTCACCAATTCCTATATTTCAATAAAACATGAATTAGGCTAGACTATAAATACAAAATGCAAGGTTGAATAATATAAAAGACTTTGAAATGACATAGGATTTAACTATAGGACTTGAAATATGACAGATGACTCGTGCATCTGTGCAGGCTCATCAATGGTAGGATTAATTGAGCCTGCACCTATACTAATCTCATCCTGCATATATATGTACATGTATAAATATAAATTCAACTTGAATCTAAGAATTTAAAATCATGAAATTATAATAGAAATTCAAATTTAAACTAAAAATGTACAATTTTAAACTACAAACCATGGAATATGAAATAGGCTCCTGCATAGATGATGGTGTCACTAGTCCTAGATGAGTTGGTTAGTTTGACACAAAAGTGTCAAGACCTTCCATCTACTTTAAATTTTAAAAAAAGGTTCATCACATTTTCATATTATTCTATAATTATTAAAATAGATATATCCAATTAAATAATCTCTAGAGACTAATTTTTATACCTTGACCATATAAGGTCTACCCATCTCTCTAGTCATTGACATTAAATGGTCCAACCACGATGAAGTGGTAGTAGATGATGGAGTCATCTGTACCAATCAATATGTTTAATATATTCAAAATTTATTAAAAAGATTGATAATTGATAATTGAATCTATATTCATTATTTATATTAAATTTAATTTTATTAAATGTGGCATACATACCGAGTCCATAGGAGTGAATAATGTAGCCAAAAAGGACTCCTCTGAAGCAGCTGTAGGACTAAAACATGGATGATTATAATTTTGACAAAAATACGATGTGGACCGCAATGGTGTAAATGGTTGCGAGGTGCTAGGGCTAACACCAGATGCTCCTCCAGGCTTTGTAGGCTCTCCAAGATTGACTTCATCTACCAAGTGGGTAGCTTGGTCAATTAATTTTCTTGAGAGCGATGATAATGCTTCGAGTGCCGAGACAATCATCCGCTAGTCAAAGGGCATTGGAACACATGGCAGAGAAGGGACAATAGGTGCAAGGGGAAACATTGATTTGGATCAACACATGCCCCTGGTCTATGTTGTGGCATTCCACTACCCATGCCCTGAAATGATCTCATATCAAAATAATTGGGCTTTAAGCCCATCACAAACTCCACCCATATTTTTTTCAAAAAATTAAAGGGAACCTCATAATTAGCATGAGGTGGATGATCAAAGGTCATCCACCACCGCTCCCAAAATTATTAGCTATTTTCTAATGTGTGCACCATCTTATTGAAATTCTCTTTTTATTTGGTGGTATTTGTTGCCCTGTGGAGAGATCAATGAAAAATGGGGCAATTGTATTTTTTGTAATATGCAAATCATTGATCTCTTTATACAAGAGATCATCCTCATAAAACCACCTCCTCTCTTCCCGCCATGAGCAGAATGTGTCTAGATCGGTGTGAATAGCTCTCACTGAATAGATAATAGTTTGCATCATAGATGTAAACCGTGAAATGTGTGGAGTTTGGATTTGGCTTTACAAAAAAATGATTTTTTATTGCAATGTTTGTATATTCTCATCAATCGTTGCTCGCAAGCGAGCCTCATTGGGTGGTGGTGTGGAGGGTTGAGGTGGGGGGTCCTCGTGGGGATCGGCCATGTGTACAAATTGGATCTAGAAGTAGAGTTGCGATTACAAAAAGAAAAATTAAAATTGAATTAGGAATTGAAAATATATATATTAAATTATGTGTACAACATGCGTTTGAATACATGTATAAATTGAAAACTTGGAAATATATAAATTTCATGGTTTAAACAATACATATTTAATTTTACATAATAACATATACATGCATTCAACCAAATGACCTTTTTCAAGAAAAATTTAAAAGTTAGAAAATGTAAATCAAAATTTATGTTTAAGAATCATGACATGAATTAAACCATTTTTTAGCTCTATCAATTATTGTATCACTAAATTCATCATGTAAGTATAATATAATTTGTAATTAACATATATCCTTACTAAACTTTTGTTTACATTTTATCCATTTTCCCATGTATTTGCTTTACATGTCATTTTGACCCTTTTTACAAAAAAAAACATAGCCTAAATGTCATTCCATAGCCATGTTACCATTTCCTATTTTATTCCTAATCCATGTTTATCCTTCTTAAGTGCTTTATTTTATTCAATATTTGAACCCATCCTATGTACTCAACATTATTTTATTTTTTCCATTGTTTTTGTCCCATTTACCGCTTTGTTAAGCCTCAAGTTGTCATAGATAGATGGATATGTTTAAATTAAAGATTTAAACATAATAAAGTGACTTATAGGTTTAGATTTAGGTTTAATAAGTCATTTAGGTTAGGTATACAAAAAGATATTAGGGTCTTGTCATGTCTAATTTGTAGGTTTTTAGCTTCCTGAAAAGAGTTTTACAAATGGTAAAATTGGGACTATGAGACTCATCAGGGACATTGAAAGCCATGAAGACTAGAACAATAGGCCTATAGTGTATAACTAGTTCAAGGTCTATATTGACAATTTCAAATGATTTTGAAATATCCTTCCTAAAGGTTTATTGTTAAGCCTATATAAAAGAAACCCTGGAAGTTCTATGAAACCCTAGTTCATGGAGGTATTGTCATGTGGCCATAACTCTTTAAAAATATTATATATAGATGAATATGTTTAAATTAAAGATTTAAACATAATAAAGTGACTTCTAGGTTTTAGGTTTAGGTTTAATAAGTCATTTAGGTTAGGTTTACGAAAATACATTAGAGTCATGACGTGTCTAATTTGTAGGTTTTTAGCTTCAAGAAAAGATTTTTACAAATGGTTAAATTAGGAATATGAGTGATGCAGTGGAGGTGGTTAAACACTTCAACCTACCTATTCAAACCCTTGGTTTTTGTAGAAACCCAAGACAACTACCTCTTGCTTTGTAAACTGTCCTAAGGCCTCGTAGCCTTGTTTTTGGGTTTGTCAGTGATTATCTTCCACATGGAGCAACATCTCAAAATTATAAGGGTAGATGTGAGTACCCATTAACCTCCTTGACAACATATCAAAAATGGGATATGGGTTGTTTTGGACAAGAGGCCCCAAATTTATGACAGTTCAGTTTAGGACTAGGCCTAATTAGGCCTCTTTTACAAGGCAACTACTATCCCACAGCGAACCCACCACACCAAACCACTTGGAGACCCTTGCATAAATTGATAATGAACCAATTTCATTGGTTTTGTCCTTTGATACACTTGCGATGGCACTTTTCTAAGGGCTGCACCCTAATTTGGCCTACTAAATGGTCATATTAGGCCTTTACTTCCTCATACTCTGCTATAAACACAATTTCTGACCTAGGGCTTATTGAAAACACTAGTACTATCTTATTCCATCCCATTCCACCAATCTAGGGTCATTAACTTGGTTGAATGGCAAAGAAATTCATGGTTTTTGGCCTCAAAACACTAGTTCAGGGTTTTATGACAGTGTCCATAAAAACGTGTTTTTCTCCCTCCAAATTCAATGAAAATGCCTCAAACAAGATGGAAATGCAAGTTTATTCACCCCTCTTCCCAATGCAGGTGGTTTCAGATCATGACAGTACTATACGGATGAGATATACGACCTGGAACAATCGGATTGCAAGAAAAATAGCAGAAAACTAAGTTTATTTCAAGTTTGCCCTTCAAAACCTTCATCACCAACCACTCCTTGGTGTGTGTGAAGGGATTTTGTACATGTTTGAAGTGGTTTTCAATGGTTCCCAACTGAATGTCAACTGTTGGGTCATTTTTCCCCTCTCTAATACATGTTTACATTGATTTTTCAAAATAACTCTTAGCAAACTTTACATTATATGAAGTTTCCTTTGACTAGACATGACTCAAGGACCTCAACATGACTTCAATACATATGAGATTGGTCATATGGACCTCATTACATGGAAATTGTTCTATAATGACCTTATTTAAATGACCAAAAAAGCCCCAAACCCCTACAACCTAATAAAAGACCTTATTAGTAAAGACTTGCTTTGGTGCCCCTGCACCATACAACCCCCCCTAAAAAGACTCATGCCACATAAGTGATGATTGGTTCTTGCTCCAACTTGCTTTCCACAGGCTCTCTGATCTACAAATCTTCTTACTTGGTTCAGATAATGAGGTCTTGTGACATACTCTACATCCAGGCACTTGTTTGCATTTGAATATGTCTCCATCTTTGCATTCAGACCTGCTAGTTGTCTTCCACCTATTGTTTGATCAAACCCTGATTGTAGTCCATTCATACCTGCCAAAAAACACTTGCTAGTGGTTCTTTGAACTGACTTCCCTGTTACCTCATCTGCATGCTTGCATCTACCTTCAACTCTTTGTCCACTTTATCCTTTCATCCCTGTCATCAGTCCAACTGTCTGATCAGCGTTTTGTGCCATCATACTGTCCTTGTACCCCACTGTACCCATAGATACCACTTGTCCTTTAGTCTTATTCTCAACCAAAGGGCACACAATTGTATCAATCAAGACATTATCATTCCAACTCACTATCAACAAACCTAAAGCAACCTTCTCACCTGTTGTCCCAACATTTCCAAGCTTTGAACTAACTGTAGCACCTATCTCTTTGTTTCCTTTCACAACCTCTACAACTTCTTTCTTCCCACACATGATTAACTTAGCCTTACCTTTGTCATCTTCCACAAGTGGAGTCAATGTAAATGTCTGTCCATCCTTATTTATGGTATATGTATTTGCCTTTCCATCATAAAGTGTAACCATGTCATACTGCCAGGGCCTTCCAAGAAGTAAATGACAACAGTCCATGGGTAGAATGTCACAAATTACTTTGTCCTTGTAATCACCAATTTGAAACTCAACAACAGCTTGTTCATTGACTAAAAGAGATTGCTTGTCACTCAACCAAGATACCTTATATGGCAACTCATGAGGAAACTTTTGCAAATTCAACTTACTAACCATTTCACTTGAGACCATGTTTTCAGTAGAACCTGAGTCAATTACAACTTTGCATACCTTATTCTTGCACTTACATGTGGTTTTGAAGAGAGTCTTTCTATGCAATGGTTCTTTCTCCTTTGATACCTTAAGTATGGTCTTCCTCACCATCAAACATTCCCCTGTTTCAGGAGCAGCAACTACATGTGGAGAATTCACACTTTCACCATCATCTTCTTGGACCAATTGTACTCTCTTTTCACTTCTTCTCTTACCCCCACTTAAAGTAGCACCAAACCTTTAAGGGCACTTGAATGATGGATGTCCAAATTCATTACACTTACAACACCTACCTGAAAATATATTTGAACTTCTTCCACCACCAAATCTACCTCTTGTGCCTCTAAAGCCACCTCTATAATCAGCAACTTGATCTTTGCCCTTGTTCATGTCTTCTTGTCCTTCAAAGGACTATTGTGATGTAGGGAATGCTCCTCTCCCTCTTGCATTGCTGCCTCTTCCTCTAACTAATTTGTCTAGCCTCATTTTCATCTTTTCCTCCTCTCTGTCATTTGATAACATTCTTCAACACTTCTAGGATTAGCCAAAACCAACTCATCTTCTATGTTTAATCTCAAACCACCCAAATATCTAGCAACTTTTTCAGTTTCATTCTCATGATGACCAGACCTCATGCTTAATTTATAAAATTCCTCAGTATATGATTTCACATCCATTTCTTTTTGTCTTACACTTTGAAGCTTTTTAAACATTTGAACTTCATAGTCTTTGGGTAAGAACTTACCTCTGATTTTTGCCACCATCTTGTCCCATGAAGAAATCTTTGACTTTCCTTGCTTCCTCCTCTCTAACTAAAGATAATCCCACCATAACAAAGCATGACCTGTCGGCTTGGTCTTTGCAATCTTCACTCTCTGCTCCTCAGGAACATCATCACACTCAAAATGGTTATCCATAGTTGCAATCCAATCAAACAACTCTTCATCATTCAGACTTCCTCCATACTTTTGCACATTTATTTTCACCTTGTGTTTGTCCTCTTTTACTGCCTCCAACAATTTGGCCATTCTCTTATCCTCAGGGTCTAACTCTTCTTCTACATCCTCATATCCTCCATCTTCTTCTTCCTCTGACTCACTTTCTTCCACATCCCTTCTTTTGTTTGTCTACAAGGCTACAATTCTTTCCTCCAACTCTCTCAATTCTCTAGCATGTTTATCCTTCAACTCTTGCAACTCTCTAGTAGTACCACTATTCTTTGGAGGCATCCTTGCAACTTTGCCTTTTCACCTTCCACTTGTCAATCCTTCAACCAGCGATCAATTTCAAATTTTTCCCAAACAAATCACAACCTAAGCTCTGATACCACATTGATGTAGTGGAGGTGGTTAGAAACTTCAACCTACCTATTCCAACCCTTGGTTTTTTCTAGAAACCCAAGACAACTACCTCTTGCTTTGTAAACTGTCCTAAGGCCTTGTAGCCCTGTTTTTGGGTCTGTCAGTGATTATCTTCCACATGGAGTAGCATCTTGGAACTATAAGGGTAGATTTGAGTACCCATTATCCTCCTTGACAACATATCAAAAACGGTATATGGGTTGTTTTGGATAGGAGGCCCCAAATTTATGACAATTCAGTTTAGGACTAGGCCTAATTAGGCCTCTTTTACAAGGCAACTACTATCCCACAGTGAACCCACCACACCAAACCACTTGGAGACCCTTGCATACATGGAGAATGAACCAATTTCATTGGTTTTGTCCTCTGATACACTTGTGATTGCACTTTTCTAAGGGCTGCACCCTAATTTGGCCTACTACATGGTCATATTAGGCCTTTACTTCCTCATACTCTACTATAAACCCAATTTCTAACCTAGGGCTTATTTAAAACACTGGTCCTACCTTATTCCATCCCATTCCACCAATCTAGGGTGATTAACTTGGTGGAATGGCAAAGAAATTCATGGTTTTTGGCCTCAAAACCCTAGTTCAGGGTTTTATGATAGTGTCCAGAAAAACATGTTTTTCTCCCTCCAAATTCAATGAAAATGCCTCAAACAAGATGCAAATGGAAGTTCATTCACCCTCTTCCCAATGCAGGTGGTTTCAGATCATGACAGTACTATACGGATGAGATATACGGCATGGAACAGTCGAATTGGAAGAAAAATAGTAGAAAACTATGTTTATTTCAGATTTGCCCTTCAAAACCTTCATCACCAACCACTCCTCGGTGTATGTGAAGGGATTTTGTACATGTTTGAAGTGGTTTTCAATGGTTCCCAATTGATTTTCAACTGTTGGGTCATTTTTCCCCTCTCTAATACATGTTTATGTTGATTTTTAAAATAACTCTTAGCAAACTTTGCATTATATGAAGTTTCCTTTGACTAGACATGACTCAAGGACCTCAACGTGACTTCAATACATATGAGACTGGTCATATGGACCTTATTACATGGAAATTGGTCTATAATGACCTTATTTAAATGACCAAAAAAGCCCCAAACCCCTACAACCCAATAAAAGACCTTATTAGTAAAGACTTGCTTTGGTGCCCCTGCACCAATGAGACTCATCAGGGACATTGAAAACCATGAAGACTAGAAGAATAGGCATATAGTGTATAACTAGTCTGAGGTCTACATAGACAATTTCAAATGATTTTGAAATATCAGTGTTAAAGGTTTATTGTTAAGCCTATATAAAAGAAACCCTAGAATTTCTATGAAACCCTAGTTCATGCAGTAATTGTCATATGGTCATAACTCTTTACAAATATGATATATAGATGGATATGTTTAAATTAAATATTTAAACATAATAAATTGACTTTTAGGTTTTAGGTTTAGGTTTAATAAGTCATTTAGGCTTAGTTTTAATAATTCATTTAGTTTTTAGAATAGGCCACTCCTTACTAAACTTGTGTCTCCATTTTATCCCTTTTCCCATGTGTGCGATTTACATGTTGAATCTTACAAATGGTTTTTGTATGACCAAATGAAGCTCATCCAAACACCATCAGATTCTACATATTTTGGCGAGAGGATTACAACATGACCAAATGATTATGTTTGTAGGATACATATCATTGTCTTTCCATTAAATGGTTGACAAGATTGTCCCTTGGAAGGGGTAGATCTAGTGGTGTGATGGGACTATCCTTGACTATAGGACTAAGATAGGTTCTCCAATGACTATCCTCTCATTGCTATAGGTTCTTTTGTATAAATAATAGGATAGTGTTATGACTAGGATGATAACTAATTATCCATTAACATGCTCATGAAAACCATTAATGATAGTCTCTTGATTGTTAATTTTCTTCTCTTCTTAGTTTAGGATGATTACCCTCTCTTATTGTGAACAACACAACAATTTATCCTTATTGTGGTAGTCCTATGATCCTTTTCTTCTAGTGACAACTCCTCTGGATGTTCATGCATAATAGTCCATAGCAAGGACAAGAGATTAGATTTGCAAGATGTGATAGTCCTTCTAGGTCATATAACTGTTGAGGCAGTGTTAAGATTTAGATGATGGTGCAATGAACTTTTTTAAGACCTTGATGACTATGTTATCATATTATGACTATCTTCTTTGTTCCCCATCCTAATACAATCCTATTAGATGATTTGGATCTTGACATTGGTTAAGTGATCCTAATTGACCTTAGATAACAACCCTCTATGTTATCAAGTGACATGAGTTAGTTGTTTTCCTAGGGTAACTTTGACATTCTTAATGGTTGTTATGACAATCCTTAAACTTGATAAAATTCTATCAAGTGACATGAGTTAGTTTTTCTCCTAGGGTAACTTTGACATTCTTAGTGGTTGGTATGACAATCTATGAGAACCCAGAAATTCATAAGCCAATGCTAATTACTGAATTGGAGCAATTGTATTCACAAATGAATGAAGTATAAATAGGAGAAGTTGGATACCCGACTCTCCACAAAACAGGGATAGGTGGTGACTTATAATCCATAGGAATAGCACAACTACCCTAGAGAATAGCGGCGAAGTGTCCACAGGAATGACACATCTCCCAAATGACCAACAACTTAGACAAAGTCAAAGATCATGTGGGAATTCGCCTAACTATGATTAAGTTAGTGTAAACTATAGGAATTATACACCAAAACCCCCCCGCCCCCCTTAAGCATAGCTTAGGTGAATTTACGAAGGATGGGTCCTGGCTATGCACCTGATTAGGTACCCATGTACAAAATGCATCTCTCAGAAAGTGGAGAAAGAAAGAAAACCCTGTGAGAAAAACTTTCCTCCAAAAAGAGAGAAAAAGAAGGATTTAAGACCTTATGAAAAAGATGTCCCTTGATTGTTGGAACATCATGATGAAGAACTCTGAAGCATATCGAAGTTGTAAATTTTGCTAATGATGGACTGGTGTCTACTGGAATGAATGAAACTCCATGTGATGTAGATTAAGATTTGCGATACAAAATACTGCATGAGTGAACATATGAACACCCTTCAACTCGTGTACACAAAGTCAACCAAACTCAGTGAAGTCGATAATGCAGATAGTACTGTGGTTAGGAGTACTAGAACCTCAAAATGTGATCCATTGAATTAATCGCCCATACGAGAGATCAAGATTAGAAGGAAGGTTCATGAGGCCTTCCAAAAAGAAGATTTTGCTTCATTGAAAGAAGCATTAGCATAGCATCATAGTCCCCCCTTAATGCTAGGAGAATATGAGCAGACAACTGAGATTGAAAGTGTGCAAAGAATGTAGAGATGTACAAGGTGTGTGTCACAACTCAATATCTTGAAAACTAATATAAAACAATATATTCATTTAAAATACAAAATGGATTACACATAAGGAATAGATGATAAGTTTGCAAATCCACTAGTGAGTGGAAGATGCATTTTCCTTAAACAAAGACAGTGGAGGGAGCATTTTCCTTAAACAAAGACAGTGGAGAAAGCATTATCCTTAAAATAAGACAGTGGAGGATGCATTCGTATTACAAAGACAGTGGGGATGCATGGATTTTCTATAAATTGCAAGGATTTGATGAAGAAGGAAAATCATCTCTTGTTTGGAGGGCTGGAGAAACCTGTAAGTCTCCTCTTCATCATTCTGCCTTGTCTCTCTTGACAGTCTAGTTCTTGAAGCTTTGTAATAAATTTATTATGGAGACGAAAGTCCCAGACGATGCACTAGTAACTCGAATTTTGTTAAATTTGTCCCATCTTCTTTTTTATAACGAAATTAGGGAATTTTTAGTTCTCTTAGTAAATTATTTACAGGAACTATTAGTTTTATGTATTGCTAGCTTCCACAGTTGACAATGTTGAAAATAAAGCATCTGGAAATAACTAATTAGATTTCAGAATTGAGATTTATGGACAAGCTCTGTAGAACCCTGAAGTCTTCTGCACAAAAGCTTCAAGCTGAGACACACTTTGTGACTAGTCCTCACGATATCGCTTCACGAAATGCGGTTCTAACTTTGTTTTTCAGTTTTTCCCTAGAGCTCGTTATACAATATCAGAGTTCTCAGAGCCTTTTAGATTTATTTAATTGTTTTTTGAAGTTCTTCACATTTTTGTTTTACCTCGCTGATGTTTTTAATTTCTTAAGAAGCTGTAGAAACATGTGAACAAACAGAGACTAGGAAACCAAACGTTTTTACAAGTTCCGAAATATTAGCTACTCGAATTCTGAATTGTTTTAATTTTTGCCTGATAATTTGATATCCAGACTAAATGCAAATAGGTCTCCTACTAAACTTGTCTGATAATTTGATGCTCAATTAGCTAATGACTAAAGTTCAAAATATGCCGCTGCCCCATGCTTTTTGGATATCTGAAGATAAATATAAATAATATAACTATAAGTTGAAGCCTTAGCTTCAGAAATGTTGCTTTCTTGTTCTTGCGTGCTTCAGAAACTGCCACTTCTGCGTAGAGATTGGAGAGAATAGTATAGTCGCTGCGGCAAAAATCTATATTCGTTTGTGATCTAGAGACACCCAGAAAACACACGTAGGCTTAATCGAAATCTTAATAATAAAGTTTAAAGTTTAGGGTGCCCTTAAGATCGCCAGCACTGTGTAGTTGTAATATAATAAGGGTTACTCATATGATTGAAGTATGTACAATCTCATCGATTAAACTTGCACGCTGCGTGCACCCAGAACACGTTCCGTTTTGCGCCTATCCCCGTTTATGCTCAACGATAATATTAAATGAATGTTAATAGATCATCAAATATGAATACTGTCATTCCTGAGTTGCTTTGTTCCAACCCTCGCCTAGTCTACGCTTCCACTTTTGGCGTAGATGTCTATCAGATAGTGTCCAACTATAATATCTGACAAAAATCGCTCTTTTCATTTTAAAAAAATGGATGCCCTGCTCCAAAACGCTAGCAAAGGTTGTGGAAATTCGATTTACAGCTGTCAATTTCATTTGCTTAAAAGTCTCTAAGGCCTCTTCAATTATTGGGATGCCCCTGCTGATATGACATTATTTTGTGTCATTTGGTCATACAGCTCACACGCCTTGTCTGTATTCCCACTTGCAACTACAACATTTGACAAAATTCCTGCTCAATTATGATTTGATGGTTGTCTATACGCTGTCCTAAGGCTCTCATTTTCACACAGGCTGGAAGGATGCTGGCAAAAATTACGAAGTCTGGTTTTACACTTGTCAATTGCTTTTGCTTGAAAGGTTCTTATGATTTTGCAACAAATCCTGCAATCAATTGCATTCTTGAGTGATGTCTCTTTGAGGCATTTTGTCAAAAAGATTTTGTGCTTTGTCTCTACTCCTACATTTTTGTATACCTGCCAGAATGCTTCCTACCTTAACATTTGACAAAACATCCCCCTTTCTGATATGCTCGATACTCTTTTTCCGGACACAGGCAGGGAGGACGATGGCAAAAAGGTTGTGAAATTTGTTGGACTAAGACCTTGTCAAATGTTATAAGATTAAAGAACTCAATTAGAAATAAATCATGACTGTCGAACCTTAAAGGATACCAGGAGGTACAAATAGAAAACTTAGTAATTGATAACAACTTCAATTGTCTGACTAATAATGATAAAGTGTCCAATATGACTTATGTAAAGAAATAAAGCTTGTTTGACTAATAATGCTAACATTTAGGAAAGTTTCAGTCGAGAAACTCATTGAGATTCTAATATTGTCAATTCCTATCCATTCTCCAAGTCAAATGTTGTTGCAAGGAATTGATCCTCGTACCATACTTTTGAACAATGTGTGTGTTCAACAATTTAATTAACAATAAAAATAATTAAAAAATAATAATAATAACAATAAATTTAACAGATATAATTATGGATGCATTTTAGAGTTGGAGTATATATTTTAGTTGGTTGAAGAAGAATATTATGAATTAGATATAAATGTAATAAAAAGTGCAAGCGATAACATAATGGATGGTCATACAAATAAAATATATGCAAGAGCACAACAGAGAGTCATGATGTCAATAAAGAGATACAAGGGTAATAAATTTTGAGAGACAGCTATACAAGACAAATCCATAACGAGTACATCTATTGACATGAGACTATATTTGTATAGGCTAGAGAAATAAGGATTTATATGATGGAATTTTTACATAATTGAGGAGTGATTACCTTGACAATAGTGGTGGATTATTATTCAACTACGTTACTTGGTACGCTTTAATAATCAAATGGGTTTTCTTACTATGATTAAGATTAGGTATCATGGTTTTCTTACTATGATTAAGATTAGGTATCATGTTTAAACCTTGGCAAGGTCAAGATATTGTACCTCAATTGATACTACTTATATATGTATTATCACGCACATAGGGTATGGCAGATAGATATGTATATCTTTTATAATATGAGTTTCATCAAAAGTGATTGAATTAAGTATATGGTGAATTAAATTTCGTATCATATCTTAGATTATGTGAAATTCTAAATGATCAAACAAGGGTATTGTTGGCTTTCGAATGACTGAATACAAGTGCTTGGAATTGTGATAAATTAAAAAGGGTTTATAAATTGTATATGTTAATTTAGTAGTTGAAATAGTTATCAAAGATTATTTTTATTTGACCTAGATCAAATTTTACAAGATCTTTCTATTTACGAGTTGATATAAGTATCTTTCTACTCATAAGTTTATGGAATTGATTAAGGTTATTTTCTAGTTCTATTCATGATGATAGAGCATCTTTTATCTGCATTATGATTAAAATAGTATTTCCCTTTATCAACTGTTAATATGCAAGATTTTCCTTTGTCATTAGAGAGGTAAACCTTGTAAAGAAACGTCCAAACTCAAACAAATCACAGTGTTCGGTATTTACGGTACCTCTGTGTCACATTTACGGGTAATGCCGTCACGCTGAACCAAGTACCTCACGCCTAACATAGCTGCAACAACGACGTCTGGGCACCGTCCCTCTAAATTGTCGGGGAGTAATAAGGAACATGTCGAAGTTCAATCCGCAGGAAGGGAAAATCTCCTCGGATATCTCATTAAGAAGATTAACTAAAAAGAGAGGCTGAGTCTATTGAACTAATGATTACCATAATGCTCATTTGGAAAACACTCCAAGTATACTATCAGAAAACGAGGCTTATTGACACGTGTATAGATCGGGGAGGATATGTGAAATGTCAAATAGGGCAACTAGGCCAATCCAGAAACGCTATCTATCATATGCTTTCACCTTGCCCTTGCAGATCGTGGTGAAAGTACTAGGGAATCAGGAACGGACTTAGTCACGATAATTATCTAATTTGACTTGGGGAAGCAAATTAGATATCATGGGTAGATACCTAATAGGGATTCCTCCACACTAGGACTAACTGACAAACACCCCTTTAGGTGTTTTTGGTAGTGGATTAACTCTCGTCCCTATTTCACCGAGTGGGTGGCAGCCGACGAAGAACTGTCTGGGGCAGGGAATAACCCTAGAAAGGGCTAGGTACCCGCTCACAGTTACATAAAACATAGTGCAAAATAGAACTACATGTTCGCATTCCCCGCGTTAGTCACATCCGAAGGAGGGGGCCTTGATCCCGTGGATACAGGGTATGTAGGCAGTCTGGACGGCGAAGGATGCCCCCAGTACTCAGGTCCCCTGGATGTAGGGTGTTCTACAATTAGCATCGTGATCTTAATTCTCTGAGTAGTGATTACTGAGTTGTGTTAACAGGAGATTGTTAAGTTAATTTTGTGCAGATGAGAAGAATACAGTTACTAGAGGAGAAGCAAGCTATCGAAAAAGAATGTAATGCATGACTTAAGGTATGAACTGATCCGTTGTTCTTCTCGGTTATCTTATATAATGTACCTTCTCTCGTAATGTACTCTCTCTTCACTAAATTTAAAATTGGTGATCTTTTAAGAACCTGATGATTCTAGGAAACTGAATTTCAAGTTTCATCGCATTGCTATAGCATACATTAAGCACTTCTGGAAGTATTTCACATTTCCTACATCTGCCAGATCAAAAAAAATTATTCATTGGTACTTTTATAAAACAGAGTTTAGTGTTATTTGCTTTAGGACGAGTCGGGTCCTTACATGTGGTATCAGAGCTTTTGGTTTGGACACTAGGCCTGAAGGTCCGCTAACCTAAAGCATGGTCAGAATTAAGACATAAGACTAATAGTATTCCCCCTCTTGCGATCTAATGATCGTCCAATTACTGATAAACATGGATAGAAACATGAAAAAGAAATGATAAGGTCGTAAGTAAACCTTCCCTAGAAGGTGAAGTGGATAGCTTGATGACAATAATGGTATGTGTAACGGGACAACATTAGTTGTGTACATGACAACCGTAAAACTTGTGAAGTGAAGATAATCTTCCGTGGCTAATTCCTCTTGTGGCACATCGTAATCTTTTTTGAATGGCATGCCTTGGGATGTATGGGGTCATATGACTATTCATTTGGATTTGCAATATAGAAGTATGATAAGGTTGAATGCTTAACGTGACATGGCGATTATCATTGTTCTCTATATGGTTTGAGACCATTGTACGATTTAGTTATTCGAGTGATAGAAGTCTACCCAGTTTCCGTACTCCCCTTAGGTGGTCTTATTGTAAGGCTACATGGTGCTTGTAATGTGCCAATTTTATGAGATTGTTGCATTATTTATTCTTGTGATAAAGATTTTAAAAGCCGCATTGTTTTATTTCTTTATTTAAATTTTGATGGTCCTTTTGCCTCAAGGACTTGTTCTTTGTTGAACTTGGGATGTTGCAATAATTTCTATCTTTGATCTTCACTTTTTCTTGGCTTGTTTTTATTTTTATTGAGGATTTAACTTATTGACTTGTTTCACTTAATCCTTCTTGATTTGAGGCATTTTTAATTTTACAACTGCTGGCATGTGTGGAGTAATGTGACTTCTGTAAAACTGCCATATATAGGTAGGGCCCTGGCAGGTTGTATGGGGGAGTAGGTGACCTCGGGAAATTCTATTGTGAGGATGGGGTTGCAGATGGGACTGGTATGGGACAGTCATAATCCATCCATCCCCCTAGATCTATGTGTCTGTTTCTTGCATATCTTCCTCTTGGAGGATAACACCTTAAACAAACGCAAGGTATTAGGAAACGTGTCGAGGGGTTCTTGAGAGGGCCTTGAAAACCATCTTTATTTCTCGATTACTTGGCACTAAGAAGACCATGATGAAAACTCCTTGTGGGCGTCATGCGTAATCCCTTCTCCATTCATTTTGATATCCCTACACTTGGGGGCAAAACCGTATCTCCAAGTATATCCTCCATTCATCTATTGCACCCACTTGAGCAGGGCCAGTTGATGTCAAAAGTGTCCCTTTGAATCCTTCCTCTAATTGCTCATTTTCCATTTCCTGCTCTGATAGCTCCTCAGCAATATCTCGATTTTCATAAACTTCAGTATCCATAACCCACAGACTATCCCTAGGGAAAACATTCAAGTCGGCTAAAGTAGCCAATTCATTGACCGTTCCATTGTGCCTTTATGAAGCTTCTGATTTTCCTTCACCATACCAAGGGACTCCCACCCCATCATCTTCAATTGATACACAGTTGTACATCTAGAAACTCTCAAGTTAATTGAGCTACCATTTGTCGATGTCTTCCGAGACCTCTTTGATGTACGCCGTTCAACATCAGATAAAGACCCAAAGGAAGCTAAAATGGACCTAGGTGGTTCTTTACATCACATTTCTATATTCCAATTTACGCATAAATTCACAGCTTTCTCTGTCCTCTATGCACTCTTTACAGATCTCTGGTTGTGTTCTTAGAGTATGGATTTTACTCATCTTACACTCCTAATCATCAACATTTAAGTCCTCTGTTATTGGCACTTCCTTGCAGCTTCCATCAATCCTTGAGACTATATGATGAGTACTAGAGACAACTATTGACTTTTGAGAAACTGATGACATTCATGGACTCCTATTTTGGGAAGCTACTATCAATTTTGGGATGCTATCACTACTTTTAGATAACAAGCCCTAAGGTGGCACTAATTGATGTGGCACGGTGGCATCAATGAGGGTGTCAAGTGAAGGGAATCCGCACTCCTACACCATGATGATCTCATCTGAGGTGCTCAGTGGCTGCAGGGCTTCTATGGAATTCAGTGGGAGTTGCTGGAAACTATGGAGAAACTGCTCAATGCCAGAATTACGCCCAAAATGCCTCTGAGAGGCAGAACAACCAATGCAATGGAGATCGATCCTTGATCCTTGGTCAAATTGATGTCCTTTACAAACCCTTCTACTGTGGAAAAAAAAGTCATTCTACTATCCACAAGAGGCATTTTTGCTGTGCCACAGAAAATGTCTTTCTGTGGGCATTCTGGTGCAGCATCCAAAACAACCTGCCTTTCTTGCTGGGCACGGCTGAGTGGCGTCCCTCAACCCAATGACCCCTTCCAGTGAACGCTTTCCATCCAGCCTCCAAATACATCACTAGAGCTCCAACGTGACTGCAAAAAAAGCCCTTCACAGACGCTGGAACTAGCTTTATCAAGAGGCTGGGCACCAAATGTGGCTGGGCAGGGCGTTGAAAGTGCTAGGGAGCTGCCCTTGTTGGGCCGACGCTTCTTGGAGCATCTGAGGCATTGATTTAGAGACGTTCATGCCTGTTGGGTGTGTGGTGTGAGGCAGTCAGTGCCCTAAATAGAGAGCTCAAAGTGCTCTGCTCTTTTGCTCACGTTGTCCTTTTCATGGCCTTACTCTGCCTCTCGTCGCCCTTTACTAGGCATTGATCATGTGGTGTTAGCTCCAATGCCTTGGCATTGGCCTTCACAACTCCTTCCACCTGCCTCGAAACGTTCCCCCTTTGCTATGGCTTTGTTGTCTGACAGCAACTTGTTGTGCTCAGAGGTCTTCAATATGCAATGTGAGCGAAGAGGTACGAGGAAAAATGGGGTCAGCCTGTGCAATGGGGTCGAGATGCACAGCGAAAAAATGGCTTGAAGCAACCAAATAAATAAAACTAGCACCTTTGACTCCAAACAGAACTAGCAACGAGCTTAAACAAGCTTTGATACCATGTGAGAACCCAGAAATTCATAAGCCAATGCTAATTACTGAATTGGAGCAATTGTATTCACAAATGAATGAAGTATAAATAGGAGAAGTTGGATACCCGACTCTCCACAAAACAGGGATAGGTGGCGACTTACAATCCATAGGAATAACGCAACTACCCTAGAGAATAGTGGCAAGGTGTCCATTGGAATGACACATCTCTCAAATGACCAACAACTTAGACAAAGTCAAAGAACATGTGGGAATTCACCTAACTATGATTAAGTTAGTGTAAACTATAGGAGTTATACACCAACACAATCCTTAAAACTTAATAAGATTCTATTATACCTTATAAGTCATATGAATGAGGACATTCTCATAGCTCCCTGACTCCTTGACCCATAGGACCAACCTATGACAATTGTCTAAATTTTATATGCTTATACAAGTGTCCATCAAATTTAATATATAGAAGGTGTTTGTATGTTCCAAGCCTTCTTGAAAAGAGTTTTACAAATGGTTTTAGGACTATGTGACTTATCAGGAACATTGAAATCCATGAAGACTAAGAACATTCCTATAATGTATAAGTAGTTCTTGAGGTCTATATAGACAATTTCAAATGATTTTGAAATATCATTATTAAAGGTTTATTGTTAAGCTTATATAAAAGAAACCCTAGAAGTTTTATAAAACCCTAGTTTATGAATTAGGGTTTAGTATTTATGAATTAGGGTTTACGGTTTATAAATTAGGGTTTAGTGTTTTTGGTTTAGGGTAAATAGGGTTTATGAATTAGGTTTTAGTATTTTCAGTTTAGGGTTTATGGTTTATGAATTAGGATTTACTGTTTTCAGTTTAGGGTTTAACATTTACAGTTTAAAAGTGTGAAAAACAACTAAATTTCTATCTATAGTGAAACTACGATTTCAAATGAAAGAATAATATAAAATAAATAATGAAAAACTACATAAAATGATAGGTCACCTACCTGGCACAGCTAATAGCCGATCTAGAGGAGGCGGGGATGTTCTGGAGGCAGTTAGCCGGGTCAGTCGATGAGGGTACCCATTTTGTGGCATCTTCTTTCTTTTTTTTTGCAGCCTGTGGCTATTAAAATGAAGCCACAAGCCTATTTTTATAAAAATATATACTTTTCAAAAATGGGTACCTGTTCCATTTATGAGTTCTCGTTCCATAACAAGTGCCCGTTTGAGTTTAGGTGCTCGATTCTAAATGGGAGCCCATTTCTTAACGAGCACCCGTTTAGGCTCAGGTCCTCATTCCTAAACGGGCATGCATTATTTTCAAAATGGGTGCCCATTCCAAGTGTTATTTTCTATCCACAAAACACTTCCTCGAAATCTATACTCATCTTCTTGCACTTACACTATTGCCTTATCAAAGTACACTTAGCTAGCTTAAGATCTAGTGTTTCATGTAATGACCAAGCATATTAAAGGCTATTGCCATTACATTAGAAAATCTATGCAACAAAAAGTGCTTCAACTTGAATATTACAAGACAAAAGATTGCCTTGTATATATTTTTAGTAAGTCCTTAATCAGGCCAAGTTAGTTTATCTTAGAGATCTTTTAGGCTTAAGTGAAGTTATATTAGTTTTTTTATCATTGTCATTGAAGGGGATTGTTGTGAATTTCAACCATTATATGTGTGAGTGAGTATTTTTGTCTTATGAGAGTCACTAGATATTATTAGTGTTTTTGTTATGTGTCATCTTATGTAACCCCTAACATTAAGAGGGGACATTAGAAGATTTAATATAGGTAACCAATAATTTAATAGTGAAGCTACCATATATATGATGGAAATCTTCCATGTAGCTATAGTTAAAATATGTGGACAATATAATCCATCCACATCTATATAAGAAGATCCTTTCCATTGTAAGTCAAGTTTGCTCCATTTTACACTAACACCCAATTCCCTAACATAGACAAATCTTAATAATATTGTAGTAAGAACATTACAACATATCTAAGAATTTGATATGAAGAAAACTAACCTTAGGTAAACATTACAAACAAACCTAAACTAGATTGGCTAAATTCCTAAACTAAGAAATTAGCTAGTTTTATTAAAGATACCTATACTTTGCTTGTTTTAAGGACCCGACTTCTTATTAACAAAATAATACTAACTCTAAATTTGAAAAAACTGAGAAAATAAAAATTTTGATCTAACAGATGTAAGAAATGTGAAATTTTTCTATAAATTCTAAGTGCTTAATTCATAATATAGAGATGAGACGAACTTGAGTTTAGTTTTCTAAAATCATCAAGTCTTGAAAAATCCCCAATTTTAAATCTAGTGAAGAGAGAGTACATTACGAGAGAAGGTACATTACGCAAGATAACTTATAAGAACAATGGATCACACATACCTTAAGTTCTTCATTACATCATGCAATCACTTCTGACAGCTTTCTTTCTCCCCATGTGACTTGTATCCTTGTCATCTGCACAGAACTAACTAGACAATCTCATGTTAACACGACTCAGAAATCACTACACAGAAACTTTAAAAGAACACCCTATATCTGGGGAACCTAAGTACTACGGGCATCCTTCGCCGTTCAGACTGCCTACATACACTGTATCCACAAGATCAAGGCCCCCTCCGAATGCGACTAACTCAGGGGTATGCGAATATGTAGTTTTGTTTTGCACTATGTTTGATACAACTATGAGCGGGTATGCAACCTTTTCTAAGGTGATTCCCTGCCCCAGATAATTCTCCGTTGGCTGCCACCCACTCAGGTGAAACAGGGACAGAATTAAATCAACTATCACAACCACCAAAAAGGGGTGTTTGTGATGCAACCCTAGTGTTGAGGAATCTCTATCAGGTGTCCGCCCGAGGCATCAAGTTTACCTAAGGTAAGTCTATCTCCAAATTTGTGTACTATTTTTACATCAAAGGTTTCCTATTGATATATCTATTCATGATATTCCTAATCTTATCTAGAATAGTACTTGCAAGATCAAACAATAGTTCAATACCCTAAAGTCGCATTGTAACTCTGGGCACATAAGTGAATACTCTATGATTTCTAAATTCAATGAGCTTCAACCTCAAGGGTTAAGAAATATATCAATTACTGGAAAGAAGATGATTAATTATTCTGAAGTGCAATGACTATAGCATAACTACATCTCTAGTTCCATTTAGTCAACTCGGGAAGGTAAAAGTCTTCGAGGTTACTCCTGTCACATAACTAGACTCTAGGTTATAAACGTAATTTGTTTCAAGTAGAAAATGTAAGCCATGTTAGTCCTACACCATGATCTATTCAAGCTGCTACGAAAAACTACTAATAACAATTCTTTACTTAAATCATCATCTATATTTACCAACCTTAATACACAAAAAATGTATAATCTTAATCCTACTCTTAGCATACATTATTACCTAATAAATAACCCAATTCCATTATATTGTTACAAAACCTCATAGTGATCAAAGAAGCATATTTCATTCACCTATTTAGCTAACTCACATGATCAAGGTAATTTTCGATATCTTCTTAAAGATGATACTAAGCTAAGACAATACACATACATTATTCATAAAACTATTTAATTATTGCATATAAAGTTATTTGCTTTAATGAGTTACTATCATGGTGCTCTTACCATAGTTGAGTACGTAGTTGATCCTGTCTAGGTCCCTAATACTCCACAATCTACACTCAGTTGATTAGTCATATGCATTCAAGTATATAAATAGAAATATCACAACACACAAGAAGTCACAAACCTTGGAGTTATTCATCAAATAGATTACTAACCACTAGTATCAGAGAGAGTATGTGATACAATGGTTGAATGGTTAACCTCCAAAGTCTAATGCTAATCAATATCATAAAAGCCACATGAATTAAGTGTATGACTAATTTCAGAAGATGTATTTATGGTTTACTAAATTCAAAACTCACACACTGACGCTACTAAGGAATACATTTGGGAACTATAATTGTTAACAATGTTTAAAATAACTTATACAATTTGCTCAATACTAAAAGATCATTTTAATTTTGTATAAATTCACAATATCTATTTACCCCGAGCCATTTATTTAATCTTAAAACATAACTAGGAAAATATGTTAATATTGTTGTGGCAATAGGTATAGGAATACAATTAATGTTTATGTTGAGTTCAATAATACTACATGATTTTGTGTACCCAATTGACATTAATACTATATCTTCATTTTCTCTCAATAAAGGTGATAATTCGGAAACAAAGAGAAGGAAATCAATTACTAAATCATATATTTTCTATTAAATAATGATTTATGAGTTTAGCATCAACCAATATTATTCAAAAGCTAGCATGCAATATAGAGCAAGCAAACGACTTTGGATTAAAATACACTTTCTAATCCAAATGTCGGAATAATTCAATAAAAGAAAAGAAAATAATATTGTAAAACTTCACATAACTATTAGGAATTTAATTTCTACCAAATTTTATCCAAAGAAGAAGAATTAAAACTTAATGGTTGTATGAGACCATGATGAACCACTTCAAACAAATGTTGCTTAAGGGTATTATTATTGTTGACAATTTGACCTTCCTAATAATAGTTCCATGAGACTTTCTCAATCAACTCATGTGAATCCATTATTTTATCAATAGCATCACTATGAGTAGTTTCCGTATTATTAATACCTTATTCAAGATTATAACTTCTATCCAATCCCTCAATGCCAACTCTATCTAAAATACCTTCATAACTTATAATTACCTTTTTTAATATATTTATTTTTATTATTATTATTATTATTATTATTATTATTAATTTTATTCTTATTCAAGATTTCACTTCATACACAATTACTATTAAACTTTACTTTCATAATCACTTTCACCTCCTTTCATATATCAATAACATTTTACTACTATATATTTATTCATTTCTTTACTATATAGTCAATTACTTTTACTAACATATATTCATCACCTACTTATTTCACTTTACTTCTTTTCTATTACTCCTCATTTTCCTCTTCCATTCTTATATTTATTTCCTAACATTTTATCATACTTTATCACACTTTTTCTCTTAAGACATTCTTATTATTAATTATTATTCATTCACATTTTCTAACTACCTATTTACATCTCATATATGTTACTCATCTCTCATCAAACTATCATATCCCTATTATTCACTCTCTACTCCTTCACTTTTCATTATTTATTATTATTATCCTATTAATTTTAATTTTAAAATATATATCATATAATTTTGCCATCACACCAAAAGTATGTACTAGTGGTGGAGAGGGATCTCATTCTCGATATAGTCGCTACGCCAACACCCCCCACACGATAGAGCCGGATACAACCACGTACCATGTGGGATTCGTACCCACTACATACCGGATACAACCACGTATCATGTGGGATTCGTACCCACTACGTACCACGCCGATAAGATGAGCTTATGCGGACGAAGGGTCGAGGGCTCGAGGGATTCGAACCGATGCCCTGTGCTCTGATACCATGTAGAATTTTGTTGTCACACCAAAAGCACGTACTAGTGGTGGAGAGGGATCTCATTGTCGATATAGTCGCTACACACACACACCATTCTTTATAATAAATCACCCATTATATTCCCATTCCTTATCACATTTCAATCTCACTTATCCATTATAACTAATTTCATACTAACTCATTCTAGTTTACCATCTATTTCCATTTACTCTTACTTCCTTCCACTACAACTTGTCAACTCATTATATTTACTATTTTAACATTACGTAATGCACATTAACATTTTATTTCATTCTCATTTACCATTAATACATTATACAGGTACAATGCTCTTGTGGAGATTATTGGTGATGCTAAATGAAGCGATCTAGAAATAGGCTCGCACCATCACAACGTGCACACTGTCCGATTTCCATTAATACTGAAAAGACATTCATCAAAGCATAATAGAAGGGGAATTTTTGCCAAACGTGGCAGTTGCAAGTGCCCTGGTAGACATGTATGCAGCACATGGGATCTAGAGAAGGTGCGTAGATCATTTACAAAATGCCTAAGGAAATGTAGTCTCATAGCATGCCACGATTGTAGGATATATTTCCAAAATGGGTTTGTTGAAAAGGCCATAGAAACTTTTAAGCAAATGTAAATGGTGGGTGTAAATTTAAATTCCACAACCTTTGGCAGCATACTCCCTGTGTGTGCAAAAATGGGAACTTTGGAATAGGGTATGGATATTCCTCAAAGCATAAAGGATAGAGGAATTTTGTCAGTTGTTGTATTTAATTGCCTTGATAGACATGCATGCAAAATGTGGAAGCATAAACAAAGCATGTGAACTGTTCAATAGCATGACTAACGAAGTGAGGTCTCATACACTGCAACGATAGTAGGACATGCACAAAATGGATTTGTTGGGCTTTAGAACTTTAAAGCAGATGAAATTGGCGGTGTAAAGTCAGATTCCACAACTTTGCCAGAGTTCACCCTGCCTGTGCCAAAATGGGAGCATTGAATACAGGGTATGGTCGTCCATCAAAACATAATGGAAAGGGATTTTTTTTGTCAGATGTAACTGCTAGTGCCTTTACATGTAATAATACTACTTTAGATACAACGTCAAAGAGGAGAACCGTGACTAGTAGGAACAAAGAGAAGAAGCAACAAGAGGTCTTTTCACCATTTCCTTTCAAGAAAAACTCTGCAAGGAGCAAAAGATACAGGAGTACTTACTAGTAGTGACACTCAGCCAAAGTGGAATATTCTGAGAACCCTTCAAAGGAGCAACCAAAGCCATCAAAATCCAGCCTGAGCCTTAGAATGTCTTGAAAATATTTTTCAGAATGCCGCTCATTGTGATGGAGCTCTCTAAGTGTGCTGCCCACAAATAGTGCCAGCGCATAGATGCAAGCTCCAACATCCCATGCCAAGAGGAAGAAAGCCCTCCTATTTTTATGGCCAACACCATTCCCCCCTTTTCCACACGCAGTCCTCATCCATCTTTTGTACCCACTTTTTCATACTACCAATGCTCAGTCAAACAAGGAAAACCAGAAGCATTAAATTGCATTTAGTTTTAATTTTGATGGCTGCATGAGGATCTCCCATATGGGGATACGAAATCAAATCACATTTCATTCTGCCCTGATGTAGAGAATGTGAACTGACTAAGGCACGTGGGAGCAGCTGGAAGGGCATGGCGTGGAGTAATTCTGATTTAATTTTTGTACTTGCCTTCCCTTAATAAAAGACTTTCGCCCCCTGTCATGCTGGGAATGTTCAGTCCCCAGAAGGAAAATATTAACTGGCATTTATTATGATTTGATGGTCGTGACACTTGTCATGACTGTAACAGTCTTTAATGGGTTAAATTGCCTTTAAAAGCTAAATCCCTAAACTGAGAAATTACCTAGTTCTATTAAAGATACTTATACTTTGCTTGTCATGACGACAAGAGTCTTTAATGGGTTAAATTCCCTTTAAAAATAACATAAAATGAAATCAAAAACAATAACCTCAACTATCTAAAATATTTGTATTTTTTAAACTTCAAAATATACCAATATGCACATAACATACTAGCTAGAGAAGAATTTGGCATTCTAGAGAAGAAAGAGAGTGAAATGAAAATAGGTATGTGTTTGTGTACATGGTGTTGTGGTTTTGTTTTACAACTCAAATATACTTTTCTATATAATAGACCTCTTAATATATAGTTGATCTTTCATTTTAATTTATCTATTATAATCTTTCTTTTAAAAAAATCAAAAAAGCAATTAAAAATAATTACTAATTTCATTTTCTTAAATGGATTTAAGGTTATTACGACAAATCCAAAAAGATAAACTCTACAACCCAATTAAGTAAAAATCAAGTCACAACTAGCATTGATGTGTAATTTTTTATTTAGTATTGTATATCGTTTACAAATATTCTAGTCATATGAGCATCAACATGATACCAATAAAAGCTCTTGCAAGCACTTAGATGAGATTAATACAAGCTCTTTATGAGAAAACACACTAGAAATCACCTATGGAAGACCAAGAGTCACTACTTAGAAATCCACTTATTTAGAAAGCACATCTACATTAGAAGCCAACTATGAAAGACCAAGAGCCACAACTTACAATTCCACATTAGATGTCCATATGGGAATTTGAACTGGGTTCTCCACAATGAGAACCCAGTGTTTAACCAATTAAGCTCAACTCATTAGACACTAATGTATAAATTGAAAAATTCACTGCAAAAATGGATGCTTGAGTAAAATGAGAAAGGTGGGGAAGGATAAATTTATTTGAACACTAAAAAAACTTCATAGTGTAAGCAAGGACACAAACCTAACCTTACCTACCATTGAGATACTTTGTACCATCCACTCTCATTCAAATGAAAATCAACCTCCAAAACATCAAAGGATTAAACTCTAGTTTAAAATTTAAAAATTATTGAAATAATAATAGATGCAACAATACCAAAAAAACAAAAATAAAATAAATAAATAAAAAATATCTGCAACTTGGTTGAGGGTTTGGTCTTCCCTCCATGAGCAACTTGTAGGGCTCCCTCTAAGAATCCAATTACTCTACTTCGTCCTCTTGGTTCTGCAATATTCATTGGGCCTTGGTGTTGTTGGTGGCTGGATTTGTATTATTGAAAGTTTTGTTTTGATTATTCCTTTGTTGGAATATTCCAAACTGTTATCATTCAATTGACTTTATTTGAATTTTATTCCCGCCTCGGGGTTGGGGGATATTTGCTTTGCACATGTGAGACTCTTGCATTCGCATGATGCCAGTCGAGGCTCAGGCCCCTCAGCTAGAAGAATTAAATGCCTTCGGTGATGGGATTGAAGTTGGTTCCAATGTTGTTACCGGTTGTCTGCACCCTAAGAAATCTTTTAAGGAGGCCCTAAATGTGAGCCATGCCGCCCCTCCACCCAAAAATGCGTGCTTTAAGGAGGTGGAAGAGGGAGAAACGGGTGGTGGAGTTAGTGGGAGCGGCATGCAAGAGCGAGTGGAGTGAGATGAAGGTAAGAACCCTAATGAGTTGAAGAAGTTAATCTTGTGTCGCAATCCTAGTATGCTTTCTGCTATTAATGACGAAGAAAACAGATTGAAAAATATTGCTCTATTCTTTGTCTGCGTGGATTTGAATTCTCTGCCTGCAAGAAGTTTCTTTGACAATTGGTTATTCTCAGTGTGGGGGAAAAAACTAGGGGTGCATGTTTCATTCTGTCGAATGATTTCAAAAGGAGTCTTTGTTATAATCTTGAAAAATCATAATATGCAAAAAAAAGATTTTGGGTAGGGATTTTTGGAATGTTGGGAAGTCCCTCTTCAAAGCATTTCAATGGAATATTGAGGCCTCTTTGCAGGAGATTAAATTTTGCTCTGTGTCACGGTGGCTTTTAATAAAAAACCTTCCTATTCAAATGTGGCCCTTCTTAAACAAAGTTCTTGAACCATTGGGCAAAGTGCTTAAAGTTGAAGAGTCGAGGGTTACTCTCGTGCATTTGGATGCTCGGGTGTTAGTCTCCCTCAGACCCCGAGCCCCTATACCAGATGTTATTCATGTTCAAAGGGGTTCCAAATTGATTGTTTGTGAAGTGATTGGCCTTGGTGGTTTAAACTCTTGTTTCTGCTGCAAAGTGGATGGCCATCAAAGGAGGGAATGCCCTGTGGCTAAAAAGAAGGATGAGAATAGTCTTTTTGCCCACAATTTCTCTGGTGTTAAAAATGTCTCTGGTTCGAGGGGGTGGGCAGGGGGGAGCCTCGGCCACAGTTACGAAAAACACTTTTTCTTCGATGGCTAGGAATCCACCTTGCCCTCAGCCTGCCCTTACCAAGTCTAATGCCTTGGATGGCTCCATAAGAGAAATTCACAATAGTTTTGAAATTTTGAAGTTAGTAGATGATACCTCGAATCCTCTCTCTTCAGATCCTGTGGAGGTGGTGGAATCCACCCCGATGCCCTCCCTAGGTGGAAGGAAGGAAAGTATGGTTTTTGGGGCTTCTAATTCTGACTCCTCTGTTTGCCCCCCCTTGGAGCCTTTATTGATTTCTAATTCTGCAAACTTTGATGCTTCTACACCAGTTAGCCCTCTAGCTGGTGATAATAAGATGGTTTGGGACACTGTCCTTAAAGGGGATATTAACCCCATTGATAAAAGTCTCTCTGAATCTAAATCGGCCTCGAAGGTGCCCCCTCTGGAATCCCCAGTGCCTATTGTCCCTCCTAAAATGAATGCCCAACAACTTGCTCTGATGAAGATTAGAGAAGACATGTTGGCTAGAAAGATGAATAAGGTGTTTAATGATGTTGGTCTCCCTATTAAGTCTCAAGGACCATCTGGTTTTGACTTGGAACCCCTAGATAAGGAGGATGAGGATGCTAAGACCGAATTGGATGTCCTTGAAGAGGTTGAAGTTTCCCCCAAGGGGGAAGAGGTTAGAAAAAAAAGGAAGTATGTCAAGAGAAAGATATTCAACTCAAAAAGGGTCAAAGGGGATAAGCTCCCAAAATGCTTTGATAAAATGGGCATTTCTAAAAATGAGGCTTAATGATTGGACCATATCTTCTGCCCTGGTTGATCCATGAAGTGCATTAGTTGGAAAGTAAGGGGGCTTGAATACCCTGACATGAAGTATCTAGTGAGCGACTTGGTTAATAAACATAAGGATATTGATTTTCTAATGATTCAAGAAGTTAAAGCTATTGGATTTCAGTTGGATAATATTCTCATATTTATATGGAAAGACTCCTATAAATTGATCTCTAAACATCAAAAGGGTAAGGGAGGATCAGTTATCCTAATGAAGCCCGGATGGGATCAGTATATTACACACTCTGGCTCTTCCCCCTGTAATAGATTTGTCTAGGCCTGCTTTAACCTCAATGGTTGCAGCTTTGGACTTTGTTCACTATATACCTCAAATGATTATAGAGAGAGAAGTTTCTTGTGGGATTGGCTCTTTGTTAACCTTCCTAAAGTGCCTTGGTTGATTGCAGGTGATTTCAATATGGTGGAACATAAAGAAGATAAGTTAGGAGGTCTTAGCATAGAATGGAAAGGTAATGAGAAATTCTTCTGGACCACTCTTAATAAGTCTCTAAGGTTGTGGGATCCCTTGGAAGGTGAGAAGAATAAAAATAAAGGGATTTGGTTCTCTTGGTGCAATGCCCAAGCTGGCAAAAGGAGGATATAGCAGATTGGATAGGTTCTATGCCAACAAAGACTTGTTTAGATTTTCTCCATCCAATGGGGACAATACATTCAAAGTTCTCCCCAGGTCCTTGTCTGATCATCACCCTATTATTGCTAACAATGCCCTTATGGGGCTTGGTGAGGATGCTAAGCCCACTGGTTCTTCTTCCTTCAAGCTTAATACTCTGCTTTTGGACAATGAGGATTGCAGACATGGTATCTTAGTTCTGAGAAGCCTCATTAAAATGACTCACTTTCATAAGGGGGCAAGTTGCTATTGGTCTGAACTTATCAATGCTTGCCAGTACCTCCTCCAGATGTGTGGCAAGAAATTTGCCTTGGATAGAAGGAAGCAAGAAAAAGTGCTACAGAAAGAATTTCGTGAATATGAGAAGAAAATCCAAGAGACCCCTACTGACTTGGAGTTGGTCTCGACTCTTAGTGCCACTAAGCATAGGCTAAGGTGCTTCGAGAATCTTAGGGCTCAGAATGCTAAACACAGAGCCAGACTTAATTGGATAAAAGGAGGAGATAAAGGCTCCAAATACTTTTTTAGCCTGCTGAGGAATAAATTTATGCAGGAACACATTGACTCCATTGTGGAAAATGATAGGGTATATACGGAGTTGGAAGATATTCAAGAGTTATTTAAAAGGTTTTATGAATATCTTTTCATTGTTGAGGATGGAGGTACTAATTATGTGGAGGCACAGAGGATGTGTTCTCTGGTCTGTCCCAAGAAAATTAATAGTGCCATGGCTGAGAAGTTGAAGCAACTAGTCTCCAAGGATGAAATTAAAGAAGTTATTCTTTCTATGAGCAACTGTAAATCTCCAGGCATTGATGGGTTTCCTGTTGAGTTTTACAAGACCAACTTGGATTGGGTTGTGGAAGATTTATTTGAAGTTTATCAAGAAGCCATAGCCAAAGGATCCCTTGGGGAAGAGATCAATAGACGGATAATAAAGCTTATTCCTAAAGGGGGAGACAAAACAAATTTGAGGAACTGAAGGCCTATTACTCTCCTTAATGTCTCTTATAAGGTCATAGTAAAAGTTTTGGCAAAGAGATTGGTTGAAATTCTACCTCTATTATCAATGTCACTCAGACTGGCTTTATCAAGGGTAGGTATATTTTGGAAAACCTTCGAACTAGTTGGGAGGCTTCTCATTGGGCTAAAAATTTAGGCCAGAATGCGGGAATCCTACTTTTAGATTTTGAGAAAGCATATGACAAGGTGGAATGGTCTTTTATCATCTGCATACTTAAAGCATTTGGTTTTCCAGATGAATTTGCAAGGATGGTGAATATGTTGTTTAGTGATGCCTCAGCCCAGGTGGAGGTCAACGGTGTACTTTCTTCCTCTTTCCCAATGGGAAGATCTATTAGGCAGGGGTGTCCTTATTTGTCATAGCATCTGAAGCTCTATATTATCTGTTGAGAACTGAGTCGGTGTCGGGTAAATTTGAAGGTATTCTCTTGTCTGATGGTAACCCATTACTCAATATGCAGTTTGCAGATGACACTACAATCTTCCCAGTTATTGAAAAGCATAATCTTGATAATTTGAAGCTAAGACTCCATAAGTTTTGTTTGGCCTCAGATGCCAAGATATCCATTAGCAAATCTGTCCTCCTGGGGTGGTCTGATTCCCCTCCTAACTGGCTGGGGGATGGTGATTGGCAGTGGGGTGGCCCCAAGAAGCTAGTTCGGTTCCTGGGTATCCCTTTTGCTCTGGATCCCTCCTTCAAACAGATGTGGGAGTGGCTATTCTCCAAAATTGATGTCAAACTTAGAAGTTGGAACAAACAAGCTTTGTCTCTTGCTGGGAGGTTTCAAATTTGCCAAAAAATCCTCTCTGCATATATTGTTTATTATGCCTCTATGTGGCTCTTTTCTTTTGTGTAAATTGAAAGTATTTAGAAGGCAATCAGGGCCTTTATGTGGTCAAATGGTAAAGGGAACAGGAAAAAACACCATGTTAACTAGGATTGGTGTTGCTTCAGTCTAGATCATGGTGGACTAGGTCTGAAAGACTTAAAATTGTAGGGTATGGCTCTTGTGGCGAAGTGGATTGTAAAGGCTCTGGAAGGAAATGAACCTTGGAAGGTTCTTGTAAGGAATAACTTCAAACTCTCAAGGCCGAGATCGGCCCTAGGATGGAGAGATCTTCATCCTCATGACCTCCTTTTTGGGGATTTCAAGGTGAAGCCATTTGGGTCAGTTGTTTTTGCCTCTATCTGGAAGGCAAGGGAAGTTTGCCAAACTCTCATATCCTAAAATGAACTGCAAAGACCTACTGTGCAATGGGGAGAGTAGTTATTAGTTTGGTGGTCCTTGAAACACAAGGATAGGCATTTGGCTCTTATTCAAGGGTGTTCCTGTCTGAAATGGCATAAGTTGGGACTGTCTTCATTCCAAGATATTTGTATCTCTGAAGGCATTAAAATTTGGGAGACCTTGAGACTTCATTTTCGCCTCAAGGATACTTAGAAGAGAACTTATTATGTCCTTCTTTCTGCCTTCTCTGCTATTCCTGCCCAGACAAAATTGTTGTGTGAGCCTGAATGGTTGAGTATGCTGAAATGGAACAATGGACTTAGTTTGAAACTTTGTGAGCCTAAAAGGATCTATAAACTTTTAAAGGATTCTGATGAGGTCTTTAAGCACCATGCCAAAGTTTGGGATTGTAATGTTAGTCACAAATGTCTTAGGAGGATATTTTTGCCTTTTTGGTCCAGTTTTATGGAACCTAAGAAATGATGTTTTAGATGGCTTCTTGGTCTGGGGAAATTACTAGTGGGTGCTAATAATAGTGTTTGCAAAGTTTGTAATGTGGTTGAGTCTTGTGATCACATTTTTTTTCAATGTCCTTTTGCTTGCAAAATCTAGGATATTTTCATGGGATGTCTGCCCAATTGGTCTCTAAGCTCTCCTTTGTGTAAACTTGGTATTCTGTTTGGTTGCCTGGCTAGCTTTGACACTAAAACCAATAGGTTCTAGTTGCTATTTACTGCTGAGGTCTTGTGGATGTTGTGGAAAAAAAGGAATGAAGATTACTTCCAAAACAAAGTTAGGGTTCTTACTGGGCCTAAATTTAGACTCACACAGGCTGATTTCCTTTTCCACGTGGCAGCCTCTGTTGAAGCACAAATTGTTGTTTTTTTCAGATGATGGAGGTGATGTTCCCTCTCTGCACTCAAAGGCTGGCTCATCCCGAAGTCATGTGGGCCTGCAGGATATGAATAAAACTTGCCTTGCATTCACTGAGAAGTTGGATGAGCTGCATAGTAAATTCAATGAGCTGAATTTGGTAGACAAAGAGGAGACAGTTGAGTCACAGATGCCCACTCAGTTTCCAGATCTTGTGGATCCTTCCCCTACCTTGATTGATGATCAGGGTGTTCTTAGTCTTCTTGTTGATCAGGATGGAGTCTCACATGTTTATACTGAACCAGGAGCAGATGTTGAACTAGTAGCAGACTTGAAGCCCGATGCAGACCCAGATTCCTTTCCTGATCTCATGTCAGATATGGATGTAGACTCATCAGATCAGGATGATATCTTTGTTGAACCAGGATCGGATGGTGCCTCTAAATAGTATATGATGTTACCTTTTAGTAATATAGTTTTTTTGCTTATATGATGTAAAAAGGTAAAAATACTAACAACATTATAAGTAGTAGCTCCGGCATTCTGTGTAAACTGAGTGGGTGGCCACCTTGGCCACAATAGATGTAATGTCTTTTGCTCCTCTTTTTGGTAATACAAATGCTCTATCCTTAATTAAAAAAAATTCACAAATAATTCACACTTTCTTTATTCATAGATACATCTAATTATACACACTAGAGTCCTACCAAGGCTCCATCTTGTACACTAACAAACTACTCTATTTGATAACCTAAAACATGATCCCTAAATAATAGCCACAAATAATGTCTATTCTGAAAGTCTGCATGGCCGCCGAGAAGAAAATCAAAAGCCACGAACAAATTCATCCTGTCCCATCAAAAAGAGTCACACCCAAATCAATTGTATCTTTTTAATTAAATAAAGGCGCAACCCATCGATTGCATCTTTTCAATGCAAAGAGACACCTTGTGAACACGTATATATAACAAATCGAATGTCATAGTTTAGCCATAATTGCCACTCCTATATACCTTTCAAACAGAATTCGCGTTTGTGTTATAAATAGTTCATTGATATGTCGGGATTTCTTAAATATGATGATGCTCCTAAGTATGATATTGAATCCATGGAATTTGAAAGCACGCCTGTTAACTCTCACATATTCAGACCGACCAAGTATGATGCACCAGAAAGTGAATCCCTGGATTATAGAAAGATTAAGTCAATATCAAAAATGCTGAACTTTGACATGAGTTCCCAACCTCCTGTTAAAACACTTTGTCTACCTGTCAATGAGAAGAAAACAAAAACGATAGTCTTAGATCTTGATAACACACTTGTCCATGCAAGCTTTTCTCCTATCCTACAATATGATTTTCTTATAACAGTTCCTGGCATGGGAGAATGTGATAACACTCTATCTTACCATGTGCAAAAAAGGCCAGGGGTTGACCTTCTATTGCAAAGATTAAGTGAATACAACTATGAAATCATAGTTTTCACTTCAGCCCACAAAGCCTATGCAGATGCTATACTCAACAAACTTGAGGAGGACAACAATATCACCATAGAATTTCGCCTATATAAAGATTCATGCACTATGATGCTAGTTCAAAATGAAGAAGATGATGCAGAAGAAAAAGAAGAAGAAAGAGAAAATGGTTCTAAGATGAAAGAAGACAAAGTTGTGATGGTAAAAGACCTTGCTAGGCTTGGAAGAGACCTCAAGAATGTTATCATTGTCGATGATGATCCAGCTGGATATACATTCCAGCCAGGAAATGCTGTTCCTTTGATAGCATTCAATGGTGATTTAACAGATCGAGAGCTATGGAAAGTCATGGATTTATGCAAAGTAGCTGCAACATGTGGGGATGTAAGAGAAGCCATTAGAACTCATGCTTTTATTAGCACTATAAATGAACAGTATGCCAGCGGTTTACGTCAAAGACAACGTGAACGTGAGCGCATGCTTTCTGGGGTAAATCTATCAAGAAACAAGAAAACAATTGTTTTGGAATTGTTTGAATTATTAATTGCAACCAGCCAAAGTTCCCACCAGCATTATGATTTCATTACTTCTGTTAGTGAAGCTGGAGAAACAGTGGCTTTGTATGTTTCAATTAGGCCCGGGGTTCATCAGCTTTTCACCGAACTGCGCAAAAATTATGAAATCATTGTTTTCACTGAAAGCCACCATGAAACTGCAGATGTTATTTTAGGGAAAATTGATGTTAATTTTGACATAAGCAGGAGGTTTTACAGAGAGCATTGCAAAAGGGTTGGTGATGGTTATGTGAAAGATCTTAAGACGACTGGTTTAAATTTGAGTAATGTTATGATTGTGGATCTTAATCCTAGTTGCTATAAATTGCAGCCTGAGAATGGTATCAGCTTAAAAAGGTTTGAACACGGTAATGTTAATGATACAGAACTGTATAAGCTTATTGATTTCTGTAATGTGGCAGCGAGTTATCAAGATTTAAGGCGTGCTATTTATTTGAATAGAGGGGCAAATAATGTGGCAAAAGAATCACCTGCTAGTGCTGATGGGAATATGATCGCGAAAAGAAGATGGTCATTTTTTTAGCTTGCTAATTTTAGAGCCATTGTCTTTCACATATGATTATATCATCGGTCTACTTTGCCTGTGTACACTTTTTTGAGTGTTATTACATGAAAGTTGAAATTAATTAAAAAATATTTTAACATATGCAAAATAAGTAATTATCAAACGAAAGATTCTACCTTCATTTATTAGTTGAAAATTTTATTATTTCATCACCTGAGTTTTGTTTCAACTTTCTTATAAAATTTAAAAACAAATTAATTATATCGTGTATGGATTATGAAAGTACTTTTTTAATATGAAGATATAGTTATTGTTTTTTTTTTTTTTTTTAAATAGAAAAAGGTGCCAAGCATCTAGACTAAATGTATTAAAACCAAAACATACAAAGAGGGGTCCGAACTAGGCAATAAAGGCCACATCAGTCAAAAGTGGTAAGGCCAAAAGCCAGCAACGAGGTCAAACCAGGACCACCAGAATAGGATAGCATTTGATAACCAGCCCACTCCACAAAACTCTTCTACTTCTGGTCGACCCCTCTCCTACTTCATATTTGCTATTTTGTAGTGAATGATGTTTTGTAGGGACATTGTTTTATTCTCCATTCACCATGAATTAATTGTTTAACATGCATGAAAAAGCTTGAGATTTAGATTTTGTTATTTTAGAGGCTAGGTTGCATTGCGTTATGATTAGAGATGGTTGTTAGGTAGTTGGAAAGTACCAAACCTTCATGTTAATTATTTATATACTTTCTTTCACAATAGCTAGTATGTCGCCATTTCAAAATAGAAAGAAGTATTAATCAAAGGGTTCTCTTATTGCCATGGAAATGGGAGGTCCAAGATATATGCCCAGGTATGACTTGGAAAAGATGAGAAAGGTGTTTATTGTTGAATCTTCACTAGTTGAAAGTGCTCTAAATAAAGGTGTAGGGGTGGATGTTCTCATGGACTTCCCTCAACATCATTTCTACAGTACCGCTACTTTATTTTTTCTATTTAATGTTATGGATCTCCTAATAAATGAGGAATTGGTAAGCACTTTTGCGTAGATGTTTATTCAAGAAGTTTTCTTTTCAAAGAATAAATTAAAGGAGTTGTTGGAGGGATACAATTTGGACGTTGACACTATAGATGTTGGTAGTGTTCTTCTGTGGGATATTTTAGCTTTGTTTGATGTTAACTTCATTCTCCTTGCTACTAGGGAGATTTTAGTAAGTGGTTCCCTCGCTATTTTTAAAGAAGTGCTAGTTAACCATGAGAGGGATGTTTTCAGTCAAATTTTAGTGACAACCAAAAATGTCCCTAATTTCATATATTCTCTATTGAGAAATGTGACCTTTATGTGCATAAATGAAGAAAGGAAGTGTACCAGGGAAAAATCTATTGTTAATAGATCAAACAATGCAAAACAAGAATAAACCCTAACACCTTCAAGAAATCAAATCTAGATGATAAAGACAACATGCAAATTAAACAAACACCCAGATGATGTGATTTCTTGGTTTGAGTGTGGATTGCTTTGACATGCAAGCCATCAGATTCGATGAAACTACCATGCTTGTGCTCATAAAGATGACATGCACAACATGATAAAATGCAGAGGATAGAAGATACTTATGGAGTCAAATAAAGATAATGCAAATACTCATGGATTTGAACCCCAAAATGAGAGAGGAAGAGGATTTTTATAGATTTACAAGATAAACAATCAATGGTTGAGAGGGAGTAAGAGAAAAGAACAAACATGCACATGCCAAGTATCATGAGAGGATGAGGTTGCTTTTTTGAAAAAGGATACTTCTATCTTTTTGGTGGAGATAACTCGATTTGTTCTATTTTTTAAATCTCACCATATTTCCTTTTTTATTTGTTTATATTTTCATGGTCACTTGCACGTGTAGAGGAAAATAGAAGGCGGGCAAATAAATTAAGTAACAGATCAACAGTTGAGAGGGAGTAAGAGAAAAGAACAAACATGCACATGCCAAGTATCATGAGAGGATGAGGTTGCTTTTTTGAAAAAGGATACTTCTATCTTTTTGGTGGAGATAACTCAATTTTTTCTATTTTTTAAATCTCACCATATTTCCTTTTTGATTTGTTTATATTTTCATGGTCACTTGCACGTGTAGAGGAAAATAGAAGGCGGGCAAATAAATTAAATAAATATGTTTATTTAATTTATTATTTAGATAATGTGAGAAAATATTGGAAAGATAGAAGTTATAATTTAAATTTATTTACTTTATTTACATGGTAGGAGAAATAAATAAAATATGGATTTTTTTTTTTTTTAGAAGAAGGATGAGATAATTAATTTATTTAAAATTATTTAATTATCAATATAAAATAGAAGACTAAAGAAATTAATTAAATAAAATTTATTTAATTAATAATGGGGATATAGAAGAAAATGAGATTTTTTATTTACAAGTGTGTTAGACAAAATTAATGGGTCAATTTTGGGTGTCTACATTTTGCCCCTCTTTGAGACAATGTTCGTTAGGGCATTGTTTCAAAGAAGATATGATACGTTGGATAAACAGGTTCTGCCCTAGTGAAACTGGTGGATGATGCCCCCCTCGAGAGGAAAACCAGGCTACCGATAAAAGATTGGGTTGACTCGCGATAAGATGACAGAAGGATGAAAAGCTAAGATTGACGGGAAGAAAACAAGGATTGGGCGGGTGAAAGAGGGGATGAAATAGAAGAATTAAGGTTTGGTTCAGAAGAAAAATTAGGGTGATATATGTCTAACACACTTGTTTGACAAGATGAAGAGGATGATGATGAATATCAAGAGGATGATGATCAGAAGAATGATGATGAAACCGTTGATCAATCCGGTGAGGAGTGGATGGTGAAGGCAGCTTCAGATGGTTGCATAAAATTAGAGATTTGCAATCTTTATGTTTGATATAGCACTAGATATTATGCACTATGGTATAAAGACCAATGTGTCAAGTATCCAATTCGCCACAAACTAATACAACCTTGTCAAGATACAAGATGTGAATATTAGCTATAATGATACTGATGTGATATAAATGCAAGATAAAAAGATAACACACACAAGCAAGCAAGCAAGCATGCACAAATGATACAAAAACAAACAAGGTATTGCCCCTGTCAAGATGTAAACCAATGATTAATTGATTGATTGATGATGAGGATAGTGTTGTCATGGCGGGGAACGATGTATCCCTAAATCAACACAAGGATGCGGGAATGATATATCCCATTGATGATGATTATGATTGATTGATGATTGATTGGGTTTACAACAAGACTAGGATCAAGACCACTGATTGTGATTGGATAATTTGACAAGATTGATTAACTTGGTTGGTATGGTTTTAAGGACTGATTTGCATTTGAGTTTATTAATGATGAGACTGATTGGAAGAAGTGATGGAAGAAGGGATTTGATTGGAAGAAGTAATTTGAAGAAGTGATTTGAATGATTGATTTGAAGAATTGTTTTGAAGGATTGATGATGATGATTCGATTTGATTTTGATTGAGTGGATTTGAGATTGATTATAGAAGAAATGATAGATAGATGAAGATTAGAAGAATTGTGAAAGATGGAAGAGGTGTATCGCCTATTTCCTTCATACTCTAGAGTGCCTACATACCCGTGCCCACGGGATCAAGGCACTTAATGATAGAGATGAGATGTAGTTCTAATAATGTTTGATGATGGTGTAGGAGATAAATGATGAAAGAAGAAAGTGATGAATGCTGAGGAGGATGATCAGAAGAAGGATGGAAGATAAAAGAGGAGTATCACCTTGTGCCTGGGTTTGGGTACTTCCTTCATACTCCAGACTGCCTACATACCCATATCCATGGGATCAAGGCACTTAACAATAGAGATGGTATGTAGTTCTTATTTGTTTGGTGATGATGGTGGTGGGATGAGTGATGGGTGGATTGATGTGATTTGATGCAGTGATGATTTGAATGCATTGGATTAGAAGAATCGATTTGATGGATTGATAAATTTACTTGATTTGATTTGATTTGAAGTGATAATTTGGTTGAAATGATATGATTGGATTGAGTTTGAAGAATGGATGCATTGATTTGTTGGATTTGAGGGATTGATTTGATTGATTTGATGGTTGATTTTTTATTTAATGATTGGAAGAATTGATTCTATTGCTTTGGATTTTTGGTGTATAATGATTTTTTGTATTTTTTGGAATATTTAATTTTTTTTATTTTTTCAGGATATTTTATGATTTTTTGGGTATTTTTTCAGGACATTTTATGATTTTTTGTATTTTTTCAGGACTTTTTATGATTTTTTTAAATATTTTTTCAGGACTTTTTATGATTGTTTTTGTATTTTTTCATAACTTTTTATGATTTTTTTATATTTTGATATGTTTTGATTTTTTTGGGGGGTTTTGAAATGTTTTGATTTTTTTTGTATTTTTTGAAATGTTTTGATTTTTTTGGGGTTTTGAAATGTTTTAATTTTTTTTTGTATTTTTTGATATGTTTTGGGATGTCAATGGATTTACAATTTGGGTAGCCTTTGTGCTAGATACCAATGAAAAGGGAGGACCAAGTCTAGGTGCCAGGAGGTTGGTAGGTAGGATTGGATGGATGAAAGGATGGGCGATAAGGGATGGAAAGGATGTACACGTAAGAGAGCAAGGATGTGATATCAAAGACTATGTCGCATTGGAATAACATGCCCCATTCCATGTGTAATACTTAGGATTTTTCATGACAACGCTTATGACAATAGGATCGTGATAAGATTGGATGGATTAGGATTAGATGAGGTATATCAAGAGTTTTTCCAAAGCTTGTTTCAACATTTTTGCCCCCAATCTTTAAAAAGATCAAAAGAGGAAGGGAGGATGAATGGATGCAATGGGATAGGTATGTGTATGTGGATGGATAAGGACATCGTAATATAGGATATGATATGATGTAAAATGATAAGTTGGAAAATGATAGGAGGATAAAACAACATGCCCCCAAGTATAGGTGACATAGAAGATCAATTTACACATGACACTTGTTTGCTAGGTTTTCATAATGGTACTTATCCAAGGTGCTTGTTTACCAAGTTTTCACCATTGGACGAAGGGATTTCTCTTTACTATTTTAATTTTTTTTTTTTTTAATTTTTTTCTTTTGACTTTTTTTTTTTACTTTTTTGACTGGGATATGTGGATATGGACAAAAGGGACTCAAGTGTCTAGTTCCATGAAAGGTGATAGTCCCATTGGAGATAGGATGTCATCGCATGGACCATGTCAATGTCATTATGCTCAAGATGTTGGTAAGGGATTGCATGAAAGAGGTAGATGGAGTAGATAGATGGTGGACTATGGATGGAATGATAGTGTATTATGTATGGAAGATGGTGGTTTATGATGTGAATTATGTAGGGTATATGGATGTAAGGCTTATGCAAAAGCATGGACCATAGGGAAGTGATGAGGAAGATATGTAGGATAATGAACGAAAGGTGGGGAGATTGAGGTATGTGGGAATGTTGTGGGATGGAAGGGAATCATGACCAACGGTTGCACACACTATGATAAACATTGCAGCTTTTGATGGGATGGTGGGGTAGGAAGTAATGGAGATGTTTGCTTAGGTGAGGGATGATTTAGTGATTTAGGAACCCACATGGACTTAGTATTTTTATGATTTTTGTTTTACTTGTGGGATGGAATATGAGATTTTTGAATGGAGTGGGAATGTGAGGTGGAAGTCGATGGTTGGGATTTTTGTGATGTGGATGCCTCATTTGACTTGCTTTCTTCTTTTTGCTTAGGGACCCAAACCATTTTAGTTTTGACCTTTTCTTTTTGAGCTATGGGCTTGGATTTCTATCTGAATGGATTCTGCTTTGAATTTTTGCATTTGTACCCTAAGGTATTAGGATTTTTTAGGAGTTTTTGCTTTATGTGTAGAGGCATCCAAATATTTATTTTTGAATCCCATAGATTTGGTGGAATGATTGGAAGCTTCATGTTTAAAAAATATGTGCATTTGTTGGCCATGATTGGGATTTTAAAGGATTTATGGACAGGTGGATAATTAGGTGTTGGAAGTAGTGGAGGTAGATTCAATGGAGGGATATTAGGCGTTGGGAGTAATGGAGGCAAAGTGGATGGTGGGAGGTGTATGGTCACATGCTTTTGACATTTGTAGGATGATGGAGGTGGAAAGGTAATGTATGTTTTAGGTATATGATGGGACTTATGATAGGAAATGGTGGACTTAGGATGGTTGGAGGAATCACCAACATCTTTAGATTGTTGTCCTTAGGGTGTGTATCCAAGGCCATGTGAGCATGGAGGGACCTTGACATGGATGGGCTCCAACATTCCTTGTTCAAGAAGGCCTAAGCCTTTACCTTGATAGTTCATGTTTTGGAGCATGCGATCAACAATGGGACTAGGTTTGGTATGGACACTAGGTGCGAGTTCTTTATTGGGTGGAGAAGGTGAGATGGTAGACAATGTCTTTTGTGTTCCTAGGGAGGAACATTCATGAATGAGGGTGGATAGACTAATAGGATATGATGGTGGATTTGAAATGTGGTCGATAGTGGATGTGGAAGGGCCATTAGGATCTTGTTTACATTCATTTAGATCCAAGGCATTTGTTTGATCTTCTATGCTTATGTGTTCTTGGGAGGCATGTGTCTCATCATGACAAGTGGATGATGTGGGATTTTGGATAGGGCTAAATGGAGGATGGATAGGATCAATTTGGATATCTTGCTCATGGGTTATCATGGGAGGAAGGATAGGTGGAGTGATAACCTCTTGACCATGAATTGCATAAAGTTTGGCTAAGAGGCTCATCGTGGTTTTCATGATCATACATAGAATCTTGATCATAAAGGTGAGCGTAAATAGGATTAATTTGGCTATGAATGGGATCACTTTGCTAATGAATAGGGTTATGATCATAACTAATATCTTGATTGCAGAAAATATATAGGTCATGGATAGTTTGAACTTAGAGATGCTTTGACCTTGATCCAGATGGGGGGTTGATGTTTCCACATGCTTAGGAGTATAGTCTTGACATAGCTCTTGTGGTTTCATAGAAGCGGAGGCAAGAGACTCTTGGACAGGCTTGATGGCTTGTGGGTCACATGATGGGTTTGAAGGGCTAAGCATGTTAATAGAGGGCTCATTGCTAGGTGCTAATATAGGTGTTTGACATGAGGATAAGTTGTTCCTAGCTAGTAGCCAATGGATCACATCCTTTGCAAGTGCATGGGTAGATGGACAATATAGTGGATGGATGATAAGGGTGGATAGTGTGATAGGCTTAGGATTAGAAGTTGTGGGATGATTTAAATTGGACATGTTAGGATTTGGATTGGGACTAGGATTGGGTGGAGGAATGTTAGGATTAGATGGACTGGACACACTAGGGTTTAGAATGGATGGAGGGATAGTAGGGTTGGGTGAATTAGGACTAGGAGTAGGATCATATAGTGGTGCCAAGATAGGACTAGTAGGCTCATGTGTTGGCATTGGAATGGATGGTAATGGAGGATGCTCATATGGTACATAACCTAGATTGGTATGTCCCTCATCAAAGGATATCAGATCTTTCTCCAAAGATTGACTTAAGGACACTTGACTTATGTACAAAGGACCACTTGGAGTAGGATTAGGTGACACATAGGTATCTCCCTCGTCAAAGGATACTAGATCTTGCTCCAAAAGTGGACTTAAGGATGTTTGACTTGTGTACAAGGGGCTATTTGGGCTTGCAAGTACCTCTTGTGAGAACACATTTTGGCTTTGTGAATAGGTCTTGGGTGATGATGTGTTGGCATGTTGGAAGAAGGAATTGGATAAGTTTGAGGTGAATATTGTTGATAAGATATGGCATTGACATGATGTGTAGATGGGTTAGGTTGGCATGATGGTGAAGGTGACACATAGGATTGTCGTTGAATGTGTTGGAGGTTGGGATGGTGTTGTCATGTGATTGGTTGTTGAATAGAATGATGTTGGAATTGTTGGATAGGTTAATGTTGGATAGGTTGATGTTATTGTTGAATGGGTTGTGGTTATGGTTGAAGGTGTTGATGGTGTGTTGGTGGAGGGATCACATAGGCTAATGATTGTTGAGATGGAGATTGATGTGGATAAGGGTTGACATTAGAAGAAATGGGATAAGTTGGTATAGGATTGACTTGATAAGTGGATGGATAGGGTTGACATGATGGGATAGGTGGCACGTAGGATTGATTTAGCATTGGTTGAGGGTGTGCTTGTTGGATTTGACAAGTGGCCAAGAGGTGTTGCATTTGTGGGGATTAGCTTGTTTGAAGTTTTGGGACCATGGCATGGACCCTCTGAATAGCCCGTTGGTCTAGAGGTTTTGGCATTTGGTGAAGTATGTGAATGATTTCTTGTGCTAGGTCTTCTAATGTTGACATGGTGGAAAATGATGCTAAATAGATTAGAAAGAGAATGATGTGTAATGATGAAGTTAGTTGACTTGGATTGGTTAGGATGTGGTTGATTGGATGACTAGGATGATTTGTCTTGGAATGATTGGATGGTGCGTAATGATTAGGATGTGTGTTATGACAAGTAGGTTGAGGATGATGTGGCAATTATTTATGGGTAGTGTGACCTGGGAAATATCAAACATAAGATCTCATATGTACATGCACACACACTAAACACAATGATAAATTTGTATAACCTAGGCTAGGCAAGGACAATATCTACTAGATTCCCACTTGGATTGCTCCAACCACACATATTCAGAGAGGATAGCTTAGAAGTTTGGTAGCACTGGCTTCCCCTTGCACAACACTCACTTCTTGGGCATACCAAACTTTGAATTCCTAAAGACCCAAAGATCTCCAAGAATTTGCTATCTCTGCTATAAACTACGAGAATGTGGGACGGCTCCAGAGGTCTATCTTTTGACTTGCTCTAGCAGATAGAAGGATTTTGGCTACTAGACAAAGGTTTTTAGTAAGGGCTTCCATTCAGGTGGCCATACATGCGGTGATTTGCTCTGATTAGGAGGCCTCCCAGCCTACAGAGGTTACGCTCTACAGGGTTTCACGCACCATAAGGTACTGAGGGAGACATTCATCAATATGACATAACTGTACATGTTGCTTGTGAATTTCATCACAAACACATTATTTATATAGCGGCTTGGAAGGGCTTGGCTTTAGCCTGTTATCGCTTGGGTCGTTCCCACCTTTTGAAGCGAGGTGGCAGGCCCTATAGAGATAACAATGATTTCTCTTACACCCTAGATCTGTTAGATAGGCAAGGGAGAGGATACTCTTATTGTTAAATTGGGTTACAATCAAACTCAGAAAGCAAACAAAGAAAAGAAAATAGATACAGAGCATGCATGTTTCATTTTAAGCACCAATTCCAAATATGCCTAAATTAGTGATAAAAAAAGATTCTTTGACCGATTGATCCTGCATAACATATGTCAGTAGTTTGTTTTCTCCATTCTTTGACAAGTGTGTTTTGACAAGTTGCACAAATATACATTAGTTTCCAAGAAAAACCATAGGTTGAAGTTTGGAAAATAGCTGAACTTTGACTGTAAAAAGAGCTGATAAAATGATAAAATTGCCTGATAAAACCTGCTTCACTGTGAATTTAAATTGGACCAGCTTTCTGACGAGTATTTGTTTGCATGATTTGGCCTCTGTATGCTCCTGTTATGGAAAACAGAAAAATACACCCCCTTATGGCAAGTAGATGAAGACCAGGTTGACCAATTTGACCTTTTGACTTTTTGGTGGTTGCAAGATTTTTTGGTTACACGTGTCATTTGTGTTTGCTGATGACAGTTGATAGTTTGAATAAAATCCCAACCCCTTTTTGATAAAAAGTTAAGATCCAAACTCATAAGCTTAGACCATAATGTTAAAAAGTCAAAAACCCTAAATGCTAAGTTGAAGTTCAAAATACATATATTAAAGTTTAAAATGCTGACTATAGAGTTTAAAATGTTCACTTTTGATTTTTGACTGTGATCTGGGATTTAGACTGCAATTTTAGATTTAGACCCCCACAACGACTGAGATTTAGGCAGCGACAAGGTTTGAAGAGGGCTGGTCGAAGTTGAAAGGCAAGGGGCTAGGGCTTAGTCAATTGTCAAAGGTCGACTATCAAAGGATGTGAAATGATGACCAGTGCCTAAGTGCAGGGATCGATGGATGAAATGTGGTGGTCAACGGTGAGTATAGCAACCATGGAGGTGGGAGGTCGAAACGTATAGCAACCATGGTTTTATTGATAGTGACCATGGTAGCGACCAAGATTTAAAATGACAGTGGCGACTTAAGGTGTCGACAAGAGGCTTCAATGGAGGCAACGGTTGATGGTTTGAGGAGTTTGACCGATGGTTTACGGTTTTAAATGGTGGTTTTTAAGTTTTCACAACCAACGATTAGGGATTTCAACCAAGAGACAGGGCCTACAACCAAAAACTTAAACTACACCCTCAAACATTACCAAGCTATGATGTAAGACCACAACCCTAAAATAGAGAACATAGAGGCACATGAGGAATGCCCATATGGTACGGATCCGTACTGTATGGGCTAAAAATTAAAAAAAATTCAAAATTTTATTAAAAAAATTCCTGTGATGAAACCTTAGCAAGTTTATAGTCAGAAAGCATGGAATCAGTGTCCTGGATGTGGTGGCACAGTTGGTTTGAGCCCAGGGGATCACCTGTGACAAATTCCCTACAAAACTTGTAAAGAAGGGTTAGAAAGCACAAATTTTTATAATAAAAACCTACAAAAATGATCAAGCAAAGTGTGTCCCACCAGACATGCCATTTTATGTACTAGGGAAAAATCCATTGTTAATAGATCAAACAATGAAAAACAAGATTAAACCATAACACCTTTAAGAAATCAAATCTAGATGATAAAGACAACATGCAAATTAAACAAACACCTAGATGATGTGATTTCTTAGTTTGAGTATGGATTGCTTTGACATGCAATCCATTAGATTTGATGAAGCGACCATGCTTGTGCTCATAAAGATGACATGCAACATGATAAAATGCAGAGGATAGAAGATGAGCGCTTAGAAGATACTTATGGATTTGAATAAAGATAATGCAAATACTCATGGATTCGAACCCCAAAATGAGAGAGGAAGAGGGTTTTTATAGATTTACAAGATAAATGATCAACAGTGGAGGATATAAGGATAGATCAACAGTTGAGACGGAGTGAGAGAGAAGAACAAATGTGCACATGTAAAGTGTCTTGAGAGGATGAGGTTGCTTTTTTGAAAAAGGATACTTCTATCTTTTTGGTGGAGATAACTCATTTTTTTCTATTTTTTAAATCTCACCATATTTCCTTTTTGATTTGTTTATATTTTCATGGTCACTTGCACGTGTAGAGGAAAATAGAAGGTGGGCAAATAAATTAAATAAATATGTTTATTTAATTTATTATTTAGATAATGTGAGAAAATATTGGAAAGATAAAAGATATAAATTAAATTTATTTAATTTATTTGCATGGTAGAAGAAGTAAATAAAATATGGATGTTTTTTTTAGAAGAAGGATGAGATAATTAAATAATTTAAAATTATTTAATTATCAATAGAAAATAGAAGAATAAGGAAATTAATTAAATAAAATTTATTTAATTAATTATGGGGATATAGAAGAAAATGAGAGTTTTTGTTTACAAGTGTGTTAGACAAAATTTATGGGTCAATTTTGGGTGTCTACAGGAAGAACGAAAATGTTGTGGATCAAAAGGTGATTGTCATATAAAGTTTTAGTGATAGTAAATGAGTTTGTTCAATTTTTTGGTGTGTAAAAGGTTGATGGTATTTCTCATTTAGCCACTGTGTTTAGTCTTTTTGGCAATTGATGTGGAATAGGTTAAGTTCTATCTCCCATAGGTTATTTATATATTGTTATCATAATGTTTTAAGTATTTGTTCTTAGCCAGTGTTGTATATCTAACTTAGTTCCATGGAATTTTAAAGTTGTTCTCAAAATTCATCTTAGAGAATCTTAGTTTTTGTATTCTATCATATTATTAACATAAAAATGGTCTGACCTCATATAGGTCACTTTTATTGTTAGAAAAAAGATAATAAGACAACATAAGCCATCAAAGATCCTAACAATATTAAAACTCCATAAGCATGGAAGATCATAATGACTAGAGATACAATAAGATGGAAACATCTCCAAACAAATCTAAAGAGAAAAACTTCAACATGATAGAAAAGTAGGATAAAATTTTTTTTATACAAACTACAAACTCGAACTCATATTCAATACTTACAAAATCAACTAAAAAGATAGAAATCCCCAAACTCAAACTCATATTAAATAAACTCCAAATTTCACCTTGCAAACATTAGATAGAAAGTATAAATACTAGCCATTAATTAAGAATATTATCTTTTCCCACTATGATGATATTTTAAAATTCATCAAATGGAGGGACTTTGTTCAAGAAAGTTTCTAGAATAACAAAACCATGGTAATTTTCATGTAAAATTAGCTTAGCAAAGCCAATCTATAAATTTAAATTACATTTAAGATAGAAATGAACCATTTCAAAATTTCTATAACTAAGATCAACTACATTAGAAAGGAGATTTTTTAGACACCAATGGATAGCTTTGTGAAAAATAATATGTACTTAATGATAATATTAGAGTCCCCTTCAATTATTATATTCTAAGCTTTGACAATAACTCCCAAATTTAACCCAATAATTAAGCCTTCCTTTTCTAAAAAATTATTACAATTAAATTCTCAGAAACAAGTTCCTAATCCAATAACCATACCCATATTGTCATGGAGAAGAGCGTCACCTCTAGATATTCCTAGATTATATTTTAATGTATCATCAAAATTAAGTTTAATCCATATTCTCAAGAGAGGATACCACATATCATTATTTTGGCTTCTTTTTTTTAAACATGGCCTCTTGAAGAAACCAATAGATATCAATTCAATTTTTCAAAACAAAAATTTGAGAAAGATTGGCTTTTTTCCTTTAAGTTGATTCTTATAAAAGCATGAACAAGCATAGATGATTTTCTTCCAAAGTTTATCAACTAGATTTTATTTTCTTTTAAAAATTCTATTATTTCATTCTAACCATAACTTCCAAGTTAACCATAACTTCCAAGTTATCATATACGTGGAGCCATCTCCCATAAATCATGAAGATAATTAAGATTTGGAGAAGAAACCCAAGCAATCATTTGCTCACATATGGAATTAGAACAAACACAAGGTCAATGTTAAAAGAATCAAGAAAAATATTCCAAATTCTTTCAACATAATCACATGAAAAAAGAAAATGATTATTGTTTTCTTCTTGAGTCAAGCAAAGAGGGCATCTACCTAGATCGATAAATCTTTCTTAAAGTTGATCCCATGTAGGAATATTTTGATGATAAGCTAGCCAAAGAAAGGCCTTATTTTAGCAAATGCTTTAGCTCTCTATATCACATTCCAAGGAAAAGTAAGCCTAAGATCATTAATTTTGCATATATTTCTTTAATAATATAGCTTCCATTGCTTTTAAGATTCCAACCTAGGTAATATTTATTTCGACTCCAAGTAGGTCAGTAGTTTTACAATAAATTAGAAATATTAGAATGATATACTTCTTCGATCTCACTATTTTTTTGGTAAAGTTTTCTAGAATATAGATCTTCCATAACTCTCAATCTTTTATTTTTGATAATTCTTAATTTTAACTCCCTAATGAGATTTTAAATAAGAGGATCTAGATCATTATATTTAGGAGCATTAAACCCAACGTTGTATCAATCATTTGGTAGTCTTCCAAAAGATTCATTCTACATATTCTAAAATATACATCTCTCAATAAGAATTTTTGCTAAATTCAAACCTTTCCAGATAGTAGAACCTATAGGTAAATATGTAAGGTTAAGCATAAAAGAAGGAAGAACCACATTAAGGTATTTATTCTTTAAAATGTCTATCCAAGCCTACCTTATTTTGTACTTAAAACATATTTTATTTCAAGCCACAAAGGGAAATTTGAAATGATCCTTAGAACCTTTCCAAAGAAATGCCCTTATAAAAAATTAATTATACCAATAATACTCCTGGGAGAAGGAAGAAGATACAACATTTAATAGACAACAATAGCTTGAAAAAAAGATTTTGAAAGAACCAACCTTCCTATTGAAGAGTGCCAACATGTTTTCCAAGCATCCAAAATCTTACTAAATCTATCCAAAATAGGATTCCAATAAGATTGAGTATTCTTTCCAAAGAACAAAAGAGGGAAACCAAGGTAGGAATCAGGGAGAGAGCCTTTTCTAACAGAAACACATCTATATAGAAAATCTTTCTCAATACCCCCAACATTAAGAAAAAGATCTTAGATTTTTCTCTATTCACATTCTCACTCAAATCCTTTCATAACCATTTGAATAAAAGACCCCTTGTTTTTTTTTACTTTTGAAATAGAGGGGGTAGCCAAAATCATAGTATTGTCCACAAATTATTGATGGGTGATAATATTCCCAAGTGGAGAATCTTTTAACCCTTGAAGAGAGCCCTAATTTTTAAGAGATCTTATATATCTTCCCAAATATTTAGCCTTATGGATGAACGAATAGGGGGAAATGGGATCCCCTTGTTGAAGGCCCTAAAAGGAAGAAAAAATTCCTTCTACTAAGGAATTAACTGACTAAAAAGGAGGCTAAAGCATAAGAACCATAAACACATTCCCTCCAATCAATATTGAAACCAAATTTATTAATAATTCTATAAGAATCCCCAATTGAATCGATCATAAGTTTTTTCTATATCAATTTTTATAAGCATATTGTTTTTGTTACTCACAATAATAAAAAGAATTATTTCCTAAGCTAAGACAATTTCATTTGTTATTTGTCAACCTTTAACATAATTGGGCATTTTTCTTCAACAATTAAATTCAAAAGGAGAGAGTTGAAAACAATAAAACATATCATAGATTTAGCGTAGAGAGAAAATGAACAACTACAATGCAATTAGAAAACAAAGATACATTTCTATCTTTCCAAATACTAAAGAGAATATCCCCCTTGAAAGCATGCCAGATTTGGGTGTACTTATGTGGGAGACAAGGCCAATCTCCTAGCAAAACCATATGCCATGAGAAGGGGGTAGGTCGGAATGGCCTAAAGAAGTCACAAATCTAGCTCAAGGATTCTTGAGCCTAGGGACAAAACTGAAAAGATGCTTGAGGCTCCCAATTTATCCATAGAAAGGACAACAAGGGAAAGGAATGCCCATATGAACAAGCTGAACCCCCAACGGAAGGCCCTAGTAAAGAATGCACCAAGTGAAATGAGGCAACTTGGGTTCTAGCACAACTAACAAAATGCATTAGAACTGACAATACCATGTTCCAATAGAAGACTAGAGTTTCTAGCAAAGGTTAAGCTACTCCACCATGGGAAGATGTGCAAAAAGCCACAAATAAACTTTGCAAGACCTATATTTTTGAAAAGGGGTATTTGGGTACCACTTCCAATCCTTCCATCAAAATTTGGGAGACTGAAGCCCAATCTTATGCAACATCTAAGGAGGAATAGAGTCAATAATAGCTTGAAAAGTCTCTTGGTCCTAATTGGTAAGATTAAATTTAATCTTGAACTCATGACACAATTCTTAGTGGCCCTATGATTAAGGTCAGGTAGAACATGCACTCTGCATTTGAAGAAGCACAGAGCAACATTATTGGTTTGTCCTTTACCACCTGTCTAGAATGTCATTCATCCTACAAGAATTACTAATGTTTTGGGGATGACATCATCTAATATAGGTGGTAGAATTTAATTGCATCATACAAGCCCTTTGCATCACAATTTTAGTCGTAATCTCACTCCCATCTCTGTGTGATGCGATGTATGTTGATCTTGAGTTTCTCAAATACAATCTAGTGATAATATTTCCAAATGCTAAAAGTAGCCATGTGTTGAGATATATTCCAATTTGGAGCTAAGTCATTGTGCTAGCTATATCTTAGAGTATAAATGTTCATATTTTATTGGCCCATGTCAAGTATGAGATTTGTTACAATGTTAGATTCAAACAGATGGTGTAGTAAGAAAAAGAATGTGGTGAAGTTTTGATGCATCGTGAGCACCCTTTACATCATAAATGCTCTTCACATCACAATTTTAAAATCAATGCAACTTGTATGAGTGTGATGTGCAATAGAGAATTGATTTTTCTTTGGGCAAATCAATGGTCATGTTTTAGAGGCAATTTTAAGGCCTTAACATCTTCCCAAACTACCATGATTTCAGACATGGATTTCATAGTGAAGATGCAATGATTTTAGACATAGATTTCATAGGATCACACCTTATTTTTTATTAAAAAATCAAACATGTAGTAGGGCATTAGATTTATACAAAAGACCAAAAGGGGATAAAAAAGTGCTATAGAGGTAGATTTATTCCTTGGTAAATTATTTTCATCTTAGGACTAAAATGTACATGTGAATACTTCTATAAATGTGGGAAATAAATTTCAGTTACAGAGGAGGAGTTCAAATATACTATGGAATATTCCTTTATGGTCATGTGTAGTTAAATATCAAGGGTTTTAGTTTGTGTGACATTTCATTCTCAAATCTAATCTAGGACATTCTCCTTCTCTTTAAATTTGAACTTCTAGGCATTGTAAAGGTTGGTTTGGGATTTCTGCGTAGTGAATTAAACTACTGTTAGGGTTTCTAGTCTAATTCTAGGTTTGTATGTGATTATAATTGGTATTTTTAGTGTAGAGGTCCATGTAATACTTTGAGGAATGAAATAGGGTTTGATTTTTAGTATAATTTTTTATAATTTACAATGTAATGTCTGCTTGGTAAATCAGTATAAGACATATTCCTATTTCCTCTTTGTAATCTATCTTCAATCTCCTTTGTATGCTTCAGGGAACCTGAAAGGTTTCTAGGTGCACATTTGATACACTTGTATCAATGATTAGTTCGTTTGTCATTCACAAAAATGTAATGAATTTTTTTATTATAAATTGTTATAATGGGAAATCTTTATAATGTAGTATGTGAGGTTTGTAAATTGGGAGAGGATAACTAAGAATGGTTGTATTATTAGGAGCTAGAAGGAATTTGAGGTTCTAAAGTTTCTATAGAGTAGAAGCCAAGTCAATTAGGCTCATATAATTTGCAGTTGCATTGCCATTGTAGTCATTTGTTCCAAGATGACTTTATTTCTATAGGATTAGGCACTATTCCCTATTAATTACATCTGATCTAACACCTTAAACTTACACATGGTAAACATCTACAAAATGTATAAGTTATTTTGAGGTCTATTTGTCTCCATAGATTTGAAGGATGTAAAGGATAGGTTGTAGAGACCAACAAAAAAACATGAAGATGAACCAACAGTATTGAAAGATACACATCATAGCAATGCAAAGAGAATAATGAAGTCAACGTTGTATAATAGCCAAGATGAAAATATAAATAACATAGATGGGAAGAAACCATCAAACATGTATTGAGGATAGGACTCCTCAATCAATGAGTGATGGTGAGTTGTCTTCCACAAAATCAGCTAGAGGTAGGTGAAACCTCAAAGCACCATGTGTGAAATACTCCTAACTAGGCTTTGTACCTAAGTGTATGAAATACATGAAATATATATACACTAACACCCCCCTTAAGCATATCTTAGGTGGGCACAATAGAAATAGGTCACAGTTACAAGGCTTGGTGAGGTACCCATGTACAATGCAAAGAAAAAATTAGGTCCCGGCAATGAGTCTTGATGAGGTACCCAAGTATAATGCAATCTCTCATAAATGGAGAAAGGTAGAAAACCTAGTGGGAAAAACTACCCTCCAAAAGAGAGAAAACAAATTGAAGAAGTCTAGAAAGCCCCCCAAAGATGATGATGTTGTTGATGTAGACTGAACCCCAAGAAGAGATCGTAGATGAATGAACTTGCTCTTAGTAAATGGTTTGGTGAAAATGTCAGCAACCTGCTCTAAATACTAGAAAAAGACTAAGTCAATGATCTGACCATGAATAAGCTCTTGAACATGATGCATATGAATCTCTATGTGTTTGGTTCGTTGATGTTGAATTGGATTCCTACATATTTGAATGGTGCTCTAGTTGTCACAATAGATGACTTTGGGCTGCCAAAAAGTAATACCAAACTTAGTAAGAATGCCATGAAGCCATATAGTCTTAGTAGTTGCATTAACAACTCCCCTATACTCTACCTCTTTGGATGATAAAGCAATATAGCATTCTACTTCTTGTTAGACCAACTGATAGGACCTGAACCAAGTGAAAAATTGTAACATGAAGTGGACTTGCAATTCTCAATATCACCAACACAATCTAAATTTGTAAGACCAACCAAGTCAACCTCTAAACTAACTCTATGATAAATCCCAAACCCAAGAGTACCCTAAAGGTAATGAAGAATCCTCTTAGATTCTTTCTAGTGCAGCTCATGAGGTTCCTACATGAACCTTGAAACCATGCCAACTGCATATGAAATGTCTAGTTTGGTATGGGTCAAATATATGAGACTACTAACAAGTTGTCAATATAAATTAGCATCAACCAATGATGTAGTACAAGAAGCCTCAAGCTTGACTCTAGATAGAAAGGGAGTCGAAGATGGTTTACTAGTAGTCATGTGAAACCATGCCAGTAAATCAAGAGTATACTTAGGTTGTGCAAGAGTGATTCCTAAATTAGACTATGAAATCTCAATGCCAAGGAAGTTGTGCAATAAACCCAAGTCAATCATGCCAAATCTATCCTAAAGTGTTGAATTCACTGCTGCAATAGTAGATGAAGTACTCCTGGTGATCAAAAAATCATCAACATATAGAACCAGTATCAAAAGTGAATGATCCTACCGTAATAGATACACATTAGGATCTGAACTGGCATCTAGTAAAACCTAAATCTAGGAGGTAGGAATACATCTTTGCATACCAAGCCCTAGGGGCTTGTTTGAGGCTATAGAGAGATTTCCTAAGTCTACAAACTAAGGATGAATCTTGAATAAAGCCTAGTGGCTGTTCCATGTAGATTTCTTCCTCCAGGTCTCCATGAATAAATGCACTCTTCACATCCATCTGATGCACTACCAATCCATATGTTGTGGCTATAGCAAGTGTGAGTCGAATCGAAGCCATCTTGGCAAAGGGTGCAAAGGTCTCTATATAGTCAATGCCTGCAACTTGTGAAAATCCTTTGGCAACTAATCATGCTTTGTACTTATCAACTAACCCATTTGCAGAAAACTTAGTTTGATATATCCATCTACATCGAACTGTCTTCCTTCCCTTAGGAAGAGAAGTCAAATCCCTATTGTGATTTCATATTAAGGAATCATATTCCTCATCCATAGCAATATCCCACTTAGGAATTCCTTATGCCTCTCTAAATGTTTGTGGATCAAAAGCAGAGGCAAAGAAGGCATGTGCCCCACCTGAAAGTCTGATTGAATCTCTCTATCATCTGAAGAATCATGTACCCATGTATCTGCCCTATGAGTTGATCATAGAGCCCGAGATGTGGGTTAGTTAGGTGCAGAAATATCAACTTCCAAGGCAATCCTAGAACTAGATGAAAATGAACCCTCATCACTGTCATCACTATCATAGTTCTAGAAGAATACTTTTATTTATGAATCTACTGTGAATTATGTGAATCATCAGAAGAATCATTAGGGCCTGACGAGTCCACAATATGAGAAGAAATGTTAAGCATAGTTTCAAGAGGACTTTCTTGAAAAATAACACTTCTCTCAATAAACAACTCATGAGTGGTCAGTGGATTAGGTGATAATCGTTTACACCATCTAGATAACTAACAAAGATGCAAGGTTTGGATTGTGGATCCATTGTGTTGCAATGCTCTTTCAGTATATGTGTCATGGCGGGACATCTGAAGACTCTGAAATGATCAATTGTTAGTTTCCTTCCTTTCCAAGCATCAAAGGGAGTGATACCCTTTAAAGCTTTGTGAGGAATTATGTTTTGACTATAACATGAACAATTGACTACTTCTACCTAGTACTATGGTGTTAGGCCTTTAGAGTGAATCATACACTTAGCCATCTCTTTTAAGGTTCTATTCTTATGTTTGGCAACACCATTTTGTTGGGGAGTATAAGGAACTGTGCGTTGCAAATCTATCTCCTTTGCTATGCAAAACTGTTCAAAATGGTTGTTGACATACTCACCCCCATTATCAGTTTGGAGAACTTTGATAACCTTTCTTGACTGTTTCTCAGCAAGAGCTTTGAAGTCTTGAAATAAATCGAACACTTCAGATTTGTGCCTAAGGAAGTAGACCCAAGAGAATCTAGAGAAATCATTTATAAAGGTGAGAACATACTTAGCCTTTGTAAAAGATGGATGGGGAAAAGCATCTGAAACATCACTATGTACAAGTTCCAAGACTTATGTTTCCCTCCATGATTTTCCTTTGTAAAATTTTTCTTCAAGATGCTTCCCAAGGGCATGACCCTCACAAAGACCTTTAGAGAATTTAACTCTAGGCAACCTCGTGACCTATTATGCTAACATAGTTTCTCAAGGTAGCGGTAGTTAAGGTGGCCAAACTGCTTATGCCATAATTTGCTAACTTCATTTGAATGAGTTAGAAA